>JAJTWQ010000012.1:0-465000 GCA_029007595.1 Solanum commersonii
TTTGTTATCCATACCGGGGATCAATATCATGGGCCCATTATATAAGCTCATTTGGAAATAAATATATCTTAGTGGCTGTAGTTATGTTTCCAAAGAGGTGGGAAGCCATTGCAATTCAAAACAACGAAGGAAAAGTGTTGTCCAATTCCCGAGACGCTACATCTTGTAAGATTTGGCCTCCGAGAGCAATCATTAGCGATGGGGAACCCACTTTTCAATAAGTGGTTGTCAATGGCACTGAACAAATATAGAGGTGAAGCATCCCCAAACAAGTGGCCAAGTCAAAGTGTCGAATAGGGAAATCAAAAGCATATTGGCAAGAGATGGTGAATATCAACGAGAATTGGTGGTCTAAGGAAACTTGATGATGCACATGGGCATATCGGATCGATTACAAAACACCTATTGGGATGTCTCCATATTTGTTGGTTTATGGTAAGGCTTTTCATTTGCCCGTCTAGTTAGAACACAAAGCATTGTGGGCAATGAAAGCTTTAAATTTGGACTAGTCAAAAACTTCAAGGAGGCAAGAGAAATATTTGAATGAACTGGAGGTGAGACTCAAATCATATGAAAGTTCGGCCATCTATAAAGAGAAGATGAAGAAATGGCATGATGCTGGGACACTCAAAGCGAGACTTCAAGGTCTAGATTTGGGTTTTTGCTACACCTCTTCGCGACTTAGACTCTTCCCCGTGGTAAAAGCGCAAATCTAAATGGTTCCTAGACCGTTTAGAGTAATATGAGTGTTTATCAATAGTGCCATAGAAGTTGAAGACCAGAAGGACCTCCCGTTTATAGTGAACGGGCCAGCGACTGAAATTGTATTTGGGGGATTGTCAAGAAATTTCTTTGGTTGAAGTGGTGTATTTAAAGACGTATGAGGCGTTGCTGCGTACGTGCCACGACGTTAACTAAAGCTATTGTTTTGGGAAGCAACCCAAAACCAGGTATATTACTTTCTTTTGCTTTGATAAAAATAATGGTGTGTTGATTGTGCGAGATGTGAAGTACGAAGAGTGAACAAAAAAGTACAGATAGGCGACTGATGAATCTAGTCGGCAAAGTACCCAAATTGGTGAGCTGGATCGACCTTATCTCTTTGTTTGACTATAGACATCATCAATATTTGAATTTGTAAAACTCCTACAGTGTTGGAAATCATTGGCAAATGGCCATCATGTCGGGCGATCATGATGGAAATCGCGGTTTTTGGACCCCTTAAACTAGAGGTTACGCCAAACTTTGGCGGAGAAACTACACAAGTCGGCATTCTGCCGAGGAATTGGTGAGTTTAAATAACCTCACCGAGTGAACGGTTTTTGCAAACCAAAGGATTAAAAGTACTCACCTCATTCACTTTCCCTCTTTTTTTTTATCTGTTCAAAACCCACACCAGCAATAGAGTTTTATATTTCTTTCACTTCTGAAGTATTTTGATTCATTGGTTTGTGCACAGATTTGGATTGCATTGCTGCCTAGCTTCTCGGTAGTATTTAAATAAGTACATAAGGTTATTTCCTTAATAACCATACTTATTTCATCAGCCATAAGAGACTACATAGACATGACCCTTCTTACACCCCTACTCTTTCTCCCGCTATCTTTAATTTTATTTGCATTTGAGCACAAATGTTTTTATTTGTTCGGGGGGGTGAGGCCTATGTGTGTGCTACTTTTTGTTCTGTGATTATATCTCAGGCTATTCTGTTTTTAAAAATGTGTTTATTTTCTTGCTTTTGTGGATGTTTGAGCTCATGGCTCTCTTTTTGGGTTAATTGCAAATGATTTTGACCTTTTGAAGAATTTGAATTTTGCACATTTTTGCCACCCCTCGTGAGTTAAATGTGGTTGTTCTTTTACCAGGAAATTGAGCCTCGGTTTTAATCAATACCAATGACTCGAGTAGTGCTCAATTGAACGAATACTTAATGAATACGGCTACGTGAGGCCAAATGAAGTTGCATAAACAATATGTGAACTCTTTGCATCTTGTTGTGATTAGCCATTTATCAAATTAATTCTCTTGTAATGATTGTTGCACACTAGCGAAAGTGTGTAGTCTTGTTTTGACTTAAGTGGCGATGCCTTGTGTGATTAGCTTGCTTTGAAACTTGCATGAATAAACCTAGAATTTGCCCGGTTACTTCCGATTGATTTAGAAAGGTGTCCTCTTGAGATGATCTTAGGCAACTTTAAAGAGTGTGAGCCAAATTTGACATATACCTCTTTTGTGGCCCACCCGTGAGTGTAAAACTCTTTTGAACACCCTTAGCCTTACCTTTCTTTAGAAGAACCTTGGTGAACCCTAGACCTTACTTGACCCCCTACCTATAATCCTCTTGATTTGTGGTTTGTGAATAGCCAACTTAGCCAAAAGCCTAAGTTGGGGGTGTGGTGAAAAGGAAAAGGAAGTCAAGAAGTGCAAGAAAAGTCCCCCTAACCCATGATATTGCATGAAAATGGAACCCCTTCGAATAAAAAAAAATAAAATAAAAAAATAAAAATAAAGAAATAAAATATTTACGAAGGAGATCGGGTTAAAGAAATCCATGAAGGTGCATAAAAAGGTGACTTAGAAGCACTAGAAAAAAATTGATAAAGGAATAGGGAATGCCTTGAGAATACCACACCTCGGAGAACAAAGTCACTTGCTAAGCCTAAATGACCATACCTTTGCACTCAGCCCATTTACAAGCCTAGAGAGACCTTATTGATCTTGAGTAGCCAAATCAAAAGTTAATTGGAAAATGAGGCAAACCTATGGGTGAAAACATGTATTTTTGTTCCTCTTTGAGTGTGTGCATTGCATCTGATTCTTGATCTTGAAATGATTAACCCACGTATTGTGAATATGTAATCATTCTTTATGTGAGGGCATTTGGATACTCTTTGTTGAACTTAAACTTGCACAAGTAGAAGTATTGCAAACATGAGAATCTTTGGTAAAATGTGTGTCACAACTTGGATCTTGGGGTACACAATTGATCCTTGCATAAGTAAATTGAGTCTTGTTGTGCACTCATGATTGAGTCTTGTGTAGCACTGTTTGAAACACCCTTGTTGAACGGCATTTGAACTCAAGTTTGCTTGAGGACAAGTAAAATTTTAAGTTGGGGGTGTTGATGAATCCACAATTTGGACTTATTTAGGGCTTTTTATTTTGATAGAAATTGTGTCCTCGAATGCTTATTTTGTCTCAATATCTAACAAAAACCTTAACTTTCAGGTATTTGAAGTTTTAGTGGAAGCATGGACACTTAGGTGCAAAAAAAAAAAAGGTTGGAAAGAACAAAGAAGCAAAGCCTCGAGTATTGCCAAACATCTTTGGCGCATTCGCCAAAAGGATAGACTTCGCCCTTTGTTCCAGTATCGAAAAACATGAAGGAATAGGATCAGAAGGCGTGAAAGTAGCAGTCGACGCTTCACTGGGGCCAGTTCTACAAGCGCACTATACCGCCCAATGGTCCGAACGTGAAGATACGAGAGCGAAGCACTAAACGGCGATGAGACAAAGAAGGTGAGTCGCTGAGTCATTCGGGCGTCCTCGACTAACCTCGCCGAACTATCCCCCAACACAAATTTATGATGGCTATAAATACTAAACTTTTTATTAGTTTTAGAAGTTTTGAACCATTATTATATTGTTCATAATAGGAATAGTACTTTTTAGATATTTTCTCCTACCGAGTTTGGAGAGGTTTTGTGGGAGACTTGAACAGAAGGATTTCATCTTCCCCAAGTTGGAAGTGGGTCTTCTCCATTCTACTTCCTTTTGTAAATCAAGGTTTAATTTCTTATACCCATTTTGATTTTAGCATAATTTTAGGTGTATTTTGTTATATCTTGATGTGTGGCTAAACCCCCATTCTTGGGGTGTGATTTAACAAATATGTGTTGATATTGTTGTTGGGTCTTGCTTGATGATAGGCTAGATGTATTTTAATGGTGATTTCACCTAGTGGTTGTGGTTTTAATTTAATGGGTTTGTAGTTGCAAATACAAAACCGCCCATGTGTTTTTAAACTTTCCCAAGAGGGAGGTCGCAAAACCAAGACCACTAGATTGATGGCCTAAGGAGTGGGTCGACATGAGGTTCTGCCCGAGAGGTGAAGCCGCAGTCCCCATATCCCGACACTCAACTCAGAGAGTGAGTAGGGTAAGGCGTAGGGTGGTCTTCATGCTGACAAATGGGTGTCCGAGAGGAACCTTATTTTGAAATGCGGTAAGTTGCTCGAGAGGGAACTTATTTCCAATTAAAGCTTAGCCTAGTCACTATTATTTTGCAAATTTCCTATTGAAAGCATGTATCCAACGATTTATCTCAGCTTGTATTGGGTACACCCAAGAACTTCTCCTCATACTTGATTTTCTTGTTAATTTTAGCTATTTTTCCTACTTGTGACAAAAACCCCCATTTGATATTTGACACTTTCGTGTCAAATTTTTAATTTACTATGTTTTTGTTTGTAAATATTTTTAGCTACGAGCTAGTTAGAGCTAAATTTTATTTTCCTATCAATTCTCAAAAACACTCCTTGGGACACAACCCCAACCTTTAGTTGAGTTACTATACTATTGACGATCATAGACACACATACCCTAGGTTAGTGTCGTTGGTCTGATAACATCATCCCCCAAAAACCCTTCAGTTGTATGAGCTAAAGCATGGTGCTTGTGATGTGAAAAACAACGTTTCCTTCAGCCGGAGGTAAAGCGAATGGCACTAACACCCACTTGGTTTAGGTTATTAACATTTGGGTCATTGACATCATTGATATTCCCCAATGTCGTGTTGGTGGCCCACTTGTCTACAATTACTTCGTTAACACTCATCTCTCCTTTGTTTAACACAAGCAACACAAAACCAAACTAAAATAAGTAGATTGAACTATAATTTAAAATATCACAATTCAACTTCACCAAAAGAATTTTAAACAACACCACTCCCTAGCCGCATCATTTTAATTAACGTTTCAAACATACCTCATCCAATTCTAGGTGCAAACATTTGTTAGTTAGTATAAAACCCAACAATTTGAGTTGGGGTCGAATCCCACGGGGAGCGGTGCGTGTTCAAATTCAATTAAGAGATATGAATGTTATCTAACTAGTTATAGGAATAGAAATTATCGAAAAATAAATGCAAAAAAAAAATCAAAATGGGTGACATTAAATGTCAGATGGAGGATATTTGGTTTGTAAATATCAACTAGTATGCAGTGCAAACAATTTAAAATAATAGTAATGAGAGGAATTCTCAGGATGTGATCGCTTACGGGCAAATTTTTGATATATGGGTAATTGAAACTACTAATAAATAGTTAAATATCGATGGGTAGGCTAGACTATAATTAAAATAGTTTTCTCTCGAACAACTATTCCGCTTAGTGATTTATCTCAAACATCAACATGCATAGCAATTAAGAACAACCCATAAGCTTAATACATCTTCTCTCTTAAGCAAAGATGGGTAGGATTGGTTTAGGATTCACTCTCTGAACCCAAATCAACCCAATACCTACAAACCATTAATCAAAAGCTTTGGTTGAAAAACCTCTGTCTCGAGTAAGCTAAGAACATAAAATTAGAACTGCATTTGCAACTACAATTAATAAATTAAACCTCAGCTAATGATTAAACCCACTTCAATATAGCATTTAAACTAGTAATGAACAATATTATGAATTGGCTCACCCTCCAAATGCTTGAAGCTTTGGATCTTTATCCCGAATGCACTTGAAAATGCGGTGACAAGCTCTTCCCACGAAGTGATGGAGTCTCTTGGCAATTCAGCCAACCACTTACATGTTTCTCCCATTAAAGAAAATGGGAACAACCTCAACCGCACCGACTCTTGGGATATGTTCTAGAAAGAGAATGACTCCCACACATCAACAAAGTTCCTTATATGGTCAGCCGGGGATCCATACATGAGCTAACCCACTAAAGAACCCTTTCAATTGCAAGATCTGAAACATGGTGCTTGTTAAGTGGAACAAAGCGTTCCCTTCAGCCGGAGTCAAGCAAATGTCACCAATTCCATCCATTAGATGAGAGTCATTAGCATTCGGCTAATTGGCATTGTTGAGGTTCGATGTCATCTTGGTGGCCCACTTGGCTACTATTGCTTCCGTTGACACTCATTTCATCTGTTTAAAAAAACCACACAAACCCAAACTAAACATAAGTAGATTAAACTATGACTAACGAGAACAAAAATTCAACTTTACCAACAAAATCTTAAACAACACCATTCCCTACAGCGATGCCAATTTGATTAATAACGTTTCAAAGACACTTCATCCAATTCTAAGCGTTAATGATCATTAATCAGTATATAATCCAACTAAATGAATTGAGGTTGAATTCCACAGGTGCGCTTAAGATTCTATAGGAAAGTGTGAAACACGGTCAAATCAGTCATAGGAATAGACATTATCGAATAAAAATATAATTCAAATCAGGAGGTGACACAAATGTCAAATAAGGGGTTTTGGTTTGTAAATATCAACTACAACAACAACAAACAATACGAAATAACAACAATGCGACAGGTTCTTGGGATGTGATTCAATTATAGGCTAATATAGACAAATGGGTAATTGAAACCATTAGAAAATAGCTAAATATTAGTAAGTAAGCTAGACTATAGGAGAGGCACACTTTCTCTCGAATACTCTACCCCGAATCAAGTCAATTTCTCTCAAACATCGACAAGCACGCAAAATAAGAACATCCCATACCTTAGTCCATTCACTCTCTCTCAATTTGAATGTGTGGAAAAGGGTTTAGGATTCACTCTCTCGAGCTGAACCCATGACAAACCCAATACCCACTGACCATCAATCAATAATCTTAGTTTTAAAACCTCTCTCTTGATCAAGGCAAAAACACAAGGGTAGAACTGTATTTGCAACTACTATTCTTAAATTAAACCACAATTAATGATTGAACTTACTTCTAAACAACATTTAAACTAACAATTAACAATACCCATAAACTAAATCAACCCATAATCACATACACCCCAAGAATTAGGTTTTTAACTAGTCATTATAAAAAGGTAAAATTCGTTACCAAATCGAGTTTCCATTAACTGGTTAAGATTAATTTCTTGTTTACAACGTTCCAAGTTGAAGAATCTCAAAGACCTACTTCCAATTTCTCAAAAGTGAAAAATTTCAATTCTTCAAAGCTAAGGAATGAATAATGATTAAATCCCTAGATGAAATGTTTAAAAATCTATTTATAATAGCCAAAAAATATGCTACGAAGAGTCACTCGGTGAAGTAAGTCGGGTAGGCCGATCCACTTGGCAATTCGCCCTTTGCTGGTCAATTCCATCGCCTTTCTTCCTTGGCCTTCAGCATCCTTAAGGTCTCTAACAGGGGCGATCCAACATTGCACCACGGAACCACTCGGTGATCCGGATTTCTTCTTTCTCTCCAACTTGGTTCTTTCCTCGTGTCTCCGCACATTGGAACTTTAGGAGAGACAAATGGCCATTTAGACGATTATTGGAGTTGAGTTTGAATTAGATTTTTAAAGTTATTTTTGCATCATGAGTTTTTGTTTTGCTTAAGTAAGTCTTTCGCTGAGTAATGATCTACACCAAGGGTTCGCTTAGGAACTAACAATGGTTTTTGAGTGCCAGTTACATCAAGTGTATAGGCTCGGGGCGTCACATGCTTCTTCTCAACCTACTATTGAAAGGTAATGTTATACTTTAAAAGTATTCATTATGGTTATTACACTACATATATGAAGACTTTTTAGTTGGTTCATAGTAACATGATTTCTAAACAATATTTGAAATCTTTCATTGTGAATTTGATCCATAACATGTCTTGATATACGAGGATTTTCCTTCATGAATTATTTTATATGTTCTTTGCAGAAGTAAAATACATATATACTTAATAAAAGAACTTGTCAATATTATTACTTAATAGTTAATTACAGTTCATATTCAATGTTTAATAATCACTCATGATAAGGAGTTGTGGAGGCAGATTTAAATAAAACATATTCTTGTGCTTGAGCGTGCGTTATGTCATCAAGAATAAACCCTTTCTCTTCAGTTGATCAACGACCCTCCAGATTCATGGTTTCTTTAGACAAAGTATAATTTCTTTATGGTTGATTAGACTTTGTCTCACCATCATCTAAGCATCTTAAGAAGAATGTCATGCACTCACTGTGTACATTGTCCCTCTCGCAACCAAACCTTGGATGACTTCTACTCTTACATAGTCTTTAAGACTAAGAGAGGCCTAAAATATAAAATTCAAAAAGTTCAATAAAATTCTTTAGAATTAAAATAAAATAATACAATGATACCTTTCAATTGCCCACATTGAACGATATTGTAAAGGACTACCCAACATTGCTTCTTCACCTAAATGGATTACTAGATGCTCCATGATATCAAAAAAAGATGGAGGAAATATTCTCTCCAAAAGATAGAGAGCTAGTGAAATTTGATCTTGGTGCGGTTACATTAAAACATGATAGTCATGACTCTTCAATCCATGGATAGTGTGTTGTTTAAGATCAACATAATTTGAGATATTTGAAGCATAATCATATGGAAATTTCATATCTCTTAAAACTTATAAGAGCATATCTTTTTGTCTGTTAATTAATGTGAAACATGCAAGTGATAGATAATGTTTCTCATTAGATTTTTTTCTTATGATACAAAGCTTTTCGGATCCCCATCATTTGTAAATCCAAACAGACTTTCAGTTGTCTTTTCCTTTGCCATCAATATTAATAATGTTCAGAATATGTTGTCAAAGACGTTCTTTTCAATATGCATTGTGTCAAGACTATGACACATCATATTGTCTGTCTAATATTTCAAAAAAATATGCTCCTTTTGTTTCATAAATTTTCCAACACATTACCAACATCATCAACATCCCCCTATTTCTTATACGAGAATTGTCTAATGGATCTTTTCTAAATTTATTTCTCATATATTTCATTTTATTAAGAATCTCAGTACCACGGTCATTTAGGTGCAACCTTTAATTCCACAAGGCCATCGGAACTTAAGTTTATCTTTTCGAAACTTTTGCCTATGAGTTAACCATTACCTATGAGTCATGAACTAATACTTTTGTCTATTTTTTTCAATCTTCTAAACGTAGTATAAGATGACATGGACAATCATATATTGTTTTCACGCCATATCCTAATAAGTTACCTAGTGCTAGAAAATCAATGATTGTCCAAAGCAATGATGCACACATTTGAAACATGTGATTATTTGATGCATCATACATGGAAACACCAATTCGTAATTCTTTTAACTCATCAACTAAGGGGCATAGATAGAGATCAATATCATTACTTGGTGCATGAGGGCCATCAATAATCATAGATAATATCGAATATGGTTGTTTGATGCACAACCATGGTGGAAAGTTATAAGGAACCAAGATGACCGACCATGTGCTATATTAGATAGATATAGACTTGCATGGAAAAGCCATCTGAAGCACATCAAAATATAACATTCCGAGTGTCTTGAACGAAATTTACGTGTTTCATCAAAATTCCTCCAAGCAATATTGTCGGTAGGATGTTGCATTACCCCATATTTAATGAAACCTTAAGCATGCCAACTCAATTGGGTATTTGTTTTAGTCAATATAAATAGACTTTGAAGTCATGGTATAAATGGAAAATATCTCGCACAATTTTCTTGGAATTTTTGAAGTTTCTAAACTACGCAATTGATTCACCTTTAAGCTTTTTGTATCTTAGAGCTTTGCAAATCTTACAATATTCTAATAAATCATACAATAATTTAGACATGCATTTTTTTTTTTGTATTCGAGTCCTAAATCAATCACAATTTTTTTAATCATTAAAGGATTTGGGTAATATTTCACCTTAAAAAGCACACTTTTAACAACTCTAGCAACATGAAAAATAGTTAGTTTCTATGTTTTAGGACTGCATCCTTTTTCTTATTTACTGTAGTAAATTAGCTTTAGTTTTCCTCAAATAACTTTTTTTCCTAGTCTTTAGGAGTTTGTTTGTCTTCGGCGAGATGTGTTGTTTAATTTTAGGACCATGAAGTTAGTTCTTTATTTTAAGTGTTAGTCTTAGGTTGTAAAAAATTTTTGAACTTTCAAATAAGGTTAAATCCTCTTCTTTCTTCTTCTTCATTGCTTTATAGTTCTTATCTTTCATTATTCATAAGTTCTCCTTTTTTCTTTTCTGATTTTTCACCTTAATTAATTAACTACAATTGGTATCAGAGCATTTTAAATTTGAGGGACTTGTGTGTGTTCATTAATCTATTTTAGTGAATTCCATCGACGGAGAAGCAAGTTTTTCTTCAATGGCACCAGCAACTTTCAATGGAGAAAGTTATGATCCACGGCGAGTCAAAATGCAGACATATCTAGAAACTTTGGATCTTTGGGAAGCTATAGAAGATGATTACTAGATTGTTCCCTTACCTAACATCTCACAATGATGCAGATTAAAAATCATAAGGAAAGGAAAACCATGAAATCAAAGGGAAAGGCATGTTTGTATACAACAGTTTCATCCACCATCTTTACTTATATCATGTCCCTGAAGTCAGCAAAGAGGTATGGTATTATCTCAAGACTGAGTATGAAGGATATGAAAGAATTTGGTGGATGCAAGTGCTAATTTAGTACGTGAGTTTGAGCTGAAAAGGATGAAGGAAAGTGAAACCATAAAGGAGTATTCTGACTGACTTTTTATTATAGCAATTCTAGTCATATTGTTGGGTTCCACTTTTAACAATTCAAGGATTGTTGAGAAAATTCTTGTAACAATACCACGAAAGATTTGAGGCTACTATTACAACCTTTAGAAAATACTAAGGACTTGCCCAAAATTACACTAGCGAGCTCTTAAGTTCTTTTCAAGCACAAGATACATGACGTGTAATGAGATAAGAAGGAGTTGTTAAAGGAGCTTTATAATTTAAACATCAAGATGATGTAAGAAACAAAGAAGATACAAGGATAGAATAGTGAGAATTTTTCTAAAAACAAGAAAGTTATGTATCCTCCTTGTGGGTATTGAGGAAAAAAAGGTCACCCTCCTTTCAAATGTTGGAGGAGACCTAATGCAAAATGCAACAAGTGCAATCAACAAGGTTATGAGGCTGTAATGTGTAAAGCCAAAATTGAACAGCCTGAAGTTGAAGCTCAGGTTGATGTGCATATATAATGATTTCCCTAAATGTTGCATGAGTTGACTTATGAGCATGTTTAAAAGTGTTTTGATGATGTTGCCTAAAGTGCTTCTATGAGAAAGTTGCATAATGTGCATTTAACATAAGTTGTCTATTTGCTTTATGAGGTGCTAATGTGAGCATGCTTACTTGAGTTTTGGAGAAGGAAGTACCACCAATGAAATGAAATGAGAAATGAGAAAAGGTAAAGATTATGCATAAGGAGTTAGTAGATGTTGTGCCTACTTTCTTGAATTGCATGAAGTTGTGTGGAACTTTCTATGTGGAGTTGATGTTTCCTCCTATATTTATGCATTTGTATTGATGTTGTATGTATGTTGATGGGCTGTTTACTTGAGTCGTTACCCCTTAAGTGTTTAAAGTGTCATTCGAGGACGAATGTTCCCAAGGGGGAGATATTGAAACGACCCAAAAAAAAAAGTTCCTAAAAATGTGCTTCGGAAGTTATCGGAAACTTGTTTTAGCTATATCTAAAAATCCATTTCGCTTTTCGAAAATCCGACTTCATATTCTTGTTTAGGTTGTCAAATTGAGTGGGAAATGGGTCTAACCCAAATTTTAGAGCAACCGTATCAAAATCCGAAATTTCCAAGTGAAGCCTTTTTCGAGGGTTTACTTTGAAGGGTCATATCTCCTAGCACACAAATAATTGGGTGGCCCATAACATATCCATGGAAATACCTTTGAGTTAGCTACCCAACGCACTTCATTTCACCTCATTCGGAGTTCGGATAAAGAAGTTATGCCCATTTTCGTAAAATCTTTCCGTGCAGGAAATGCAAATTCCAGTGACCGAATTTACTGTTCACCCGCCTCTTTTTTTTTTCTAAGTGTTGGTTCCGTTTTTCCAAAGGGCATATTTTATTTCCTATATAACATTAATTCAATTCCCATCTCCCTTCATATATTTCTTTCAAGTTCAAGGAAGAAGAAGGGTGAAGAACTAGGGTTTCAAATTGGAGGCTTCTTTCATCGATTTTCGTGGGCTTTCTCAATATTAAGGTATTGGGACTCTCTATCTTTGATTCCTTTTTCAATCAAAGAGCCAATTCAAAGTATTTTCAAAAACCCTAAAGTCCTAATTTCGATTCTAGCATGGGTTCTTGCATAAAAAGGTTTTAAATGATGATTTATATTGTTATTAATGATTATTAATGGTTTTTAGAAATAAATCTCCATGAACCCATGTTTTCTCAAATTCTCTAAATTTCACCATAAAGTGGGTGTATTGATTTTGAGTAGATGATTATAAAAATTGTGTTTAGTATGGTATGGGCTGTTCATAAAAGGGTATTATATATGTGAATTGTTAAGAATTTTTATTGAATTGAAGGATGTGGGATGTTGGCCTTGAAGGGCAAAAAGATTGTGAATTTATCTTCATGTTGATTATTGGATTATGTTTAGCTTGTATTGTATACTTAAATTCTACTATTATCTATGTTATTCTATTGTGATATTACGGAGAATTAAGGATGGTGATTGTGGCTTGAAAAGGATGGTAAGTTGACCTACTTTATGAATAATGTTGAATTAGTAGGGAATTGAGTAATGTTGGTTATGGCTTTTGGAGAATGGTAAGATGGCTTAATCTCTTAGTATTGATATAATTATTATTGATTGGTTTGATCCACCTTTGGTGGGGGTGGTTATTTGTTGTATTATTGTGAATTGAGGCCATGAAAGGCATTATATAAATGTTATTATATTGTTGTATTATTATACACATATGAGGCTATATGTAAAGCCCTATATGAGGCTATATGTAAAGTCCTATATGAAGCTATATGTAAAGTTTTATGTAAAGTTTTATGTGAAGCTATATGTGAGGGTATGATGTAAATGAGTTTTATGTGAAGCTATATGTGAGGGTATGATGTAAATGAGTTTTATGTGAAGCTATATGTGAAGCTATATGTGAAGGTATGATGTGAATGAGTTTTATGTGATCTTGTGATGATTCTATGTAAAGTGGGTAGCATTGTGAGTTAAAGTATGTGGTGTTGAACTCATGGGTCCTTCCACCCATAGTGTCTAGTCTCTATTCTACTCACTAATTCATGGTTTAAGTTGAGAATTCATAAATTAGTCTTGTTCCTTGTATAAATTTCCTGCACAAGTGAATTTTAAACATGAAAAGTGATTGTTTTGAGCATGTTGTGACTCTAGAACTTGAATCTAAATTTGGAATGGATGTGGAGATTTTTCATGTGGTCTTGTGGGTGTTAAAAGGCGTTGTTGTAGGTTGTTCACTGGTTTGGCTGCATAATTACTACCTATCTTTCATGCTCTTTGATCCCATTACATGCCTTCAAGGTGTTTGACAAAATGTCCAATTATAGAGAATTGATAAATTGATGCTTTAGGGCTTGAGTTATGAGATGTGTGGCATTCCAGAGATGTGTTGATGACAAACTAAGTTTGTGTACATGTTCATTCCATACATGAGATTGCATTAGAGTCTAACGTGAATTTCCTATATAAAGTGTTGCATGACCATGCCCGATCCGGGGGAAAAGAACCGGATAACCATGTGAGGGGTTTATACCGCACCACCTAGGATGCTTGGGGTGTGACCAACATCAACCATGTGAGAGGTTTATATCTCACCACCTAGGATGCTTGGGGTGTGACCAATATCAACCATGTGAGAGGTTTATATCTCACCACCTAGGATGTTTGGGGTGTGACCAACATCAACCATGTGAGAGGTTTATATCTCACCAACTAGGATGCTTGGGGTGTGAACAACATCAACCATGTGAGAGGTTTATATCTCACCACCTAGGATGCTTGGGGTGTGACCAACATCAACCATGTGAGAGGTTTATATCTCACCACCTAGGATGCTTGGGGGTGTGACCAACATCAACCATGTGAGAGGTTTATACCTTGCCACCGGGTGTCCCAGGGTGTGAACGACATCCCCATCCTAAGTTAGGGTTATAGATTGGTTGGATTATGCACACACATATGATATCTACTATTAGTATAGATTTACTTAAACATGTTTTGACTTCACTTTGATCATGCATCCTCATATTGTTATCTATTATGCCTATGGAACTAGCTCTTGCATTTCGATTGTGTCCTTTTCTAAGGTAATCTTGGGGAACACTTACGTGTGCTTGAAGAGGTTGTATGGGCGGTCACTTCTTGTCTCATTCAAGTGTGTCTTAAGGTTATATTAGGTAGAGGTCCTATGGTAATGAAATGACATGTGTTCTTTTAAAGTTAAGGATGGGTTGTATATGGACATATGTTGAGTATATGTATGGTTGGCTATGGTCTTATATGTTAATGTTGACTTGTATTATGTCTCTTATACTTGTAAAGGAAAGGTTTTATCAAATGATATGAAAGCATTTTACTTCCTTGAAAATGTCCTTTTTTGGCATGTTTTTGCATGGTCTCCATACTTAGTACTTAATTGTGCTAACCCCTTTCTTTCCCTTTTTGGACTAAAGTGTAGGGATTTGGAGATGATGAAATGTCATGGCTATTTGATAGGTTTCTAAGTGTTGTATGGTTTTAGTGTATATGCGATGAATGAATGCTAAGAGGCTTGTATTAGACCTCGTCGAGGTCGAGTACGCCGGTTACGACTAGGGGGTGCTCCCGGGTCGTGACAACTTATGTGATAGAAGATCAGTCAGGCGATGAGATATTCAAGGTCAAAATGGAAGGGAGGTGTTTCTCGCTTAATCCTTTAGAAGAAGAGCTGGAGACAATTTTCTTATCTCGAGACAACTCGACAAAGTTTGGCATAAAAGAATGGGTTATTTTCATCATCAAGGTATGATGTTCTTGCAAAAAAGGAACTTGTGAATGATCTACCAAGATTTCAGAATCGATGGACAAATTGCAAAGCTTGTATACTTGGAAAGATGAACAGTTGCCCTTTCCCAAAACAACTTGAAGAGCATAAAAAAGCTTCAACTCATTCATACAGACCTGTGGACCTCATAGAATACCATTTTTAAATTGTAATCTTTACAACTTTGCATTTACCGATGACCTAGAAAGACTGACCTAGATTTTTTCCTTAAAATTCTAGTGTAAGGTAACTAATGTGTTTTGAAATTTTACGGCAAAGGTGGAAAATCAAAGTGGCCGCAAAATCCAGACTTTAAGGTCTAATAATGGGAAGGAGTACACTTCAAATCAATTCAAATTACTCTGTGACAAAGCTTGTATAGAACATTAGCTAACAGTCCATTACACTCCACAACAAAATGGAGTTAGTGAACGGAAACACAGAACTATATTGGAGATGACTAGGTGCATGCTACATGAGAAACATCTACCAAAAAGGTTTTGGGCAGAGGCTTCCAACATTGTTGTGTTTTTGCAAACCAGACTTCTTTCTAGATCTGTAAAGGATAAAACACCATATGTAGCATGGTATAGTCATAAATTCTCTTTGCAATTTCTCAAAATTTTTGGTTGCTTGTGTTTCTCTTATATACCACAAGTTAAAAGAGATAAGCTTGATAAGAAGGCAATTCTTGGCATCTTTATTGGCTATAGTGTTTTCTCCAAAGCATCTAAGGTCTATGAACCTCAAACAAAAAAAAAAGTCATAAGTAGAGATGTCAACTTCATTGAGGATAAGCACTGGAATTGGGAGAAGCCAAAAAACAATCCACCAGTTGACATTCTATTAGATACAAAGAATCTAGTAGATGATCCTCCGATTAAAGGCACGCGGTTGATCTCTGATATCTATTAGAGATGCAATACTGCAATTTTTGAGCCATCAAGCTATGAGGAAGCATAAGGGGGATGACAAATGGGTGGCAGCAATGAAGGAGGAGATGATGATGATCGAAAAAAATCAAACTTGGGTGCTTGTTGAGAAACCTCTAGACAGAGAGATCATTGGTGTAAAATTTTTTCTCAAGGGGCAAGAAAATAAGGTTTATTTGCTAAAGAATGCTCTCTATGGTTTAAAGCAAGCACCAAGAGCTTGGTATAGCAAAATTGACGATCATTTGCTAAGTTAAGGCTTCAAGAAGAGACTATCTGAGTCTACACTTTATAGTGTTCAGGTGCAGACACATAGTTATTTTTTTGTATGTTGACGATATCTTTGTCACAGGAAGTAAGGTTTGCCTAATTAAGGACTTCAAGTTGGAAATGATGAAGGTCTTTGAAATGATAGACCTTTCACTGATGGCGTACTTTCTTGGAATGAATATCAAACAAAATGAAGACAATGTGTACATTTGCTAGAAAAAATATGCTCAAGAAATCCTAAAGAAGTTTCATATCGAAGACTGCAAAGTTATGAGTACTCCAATGAACCAAAAGGAAAAGTTTTCCAAAGATGATGGAACTAAAAATGTGGATGAGGCATATTATAGAAGTCCTATATGTTGGTTGATGTATTTTACATCAACTAAGCATGATATTCTGCATGCAGTGAGTTTTTTTTGTCTCAATTCATTGATTGTGCAAGTGATTTACACTTGACAATAGCTAAAAGAATTGTCAGATACATCAAATGAACTATCAACTACGGAGTTAAGTTTCACAAATGCCAGAAGTTTAGACCGAATGGATTCTCCAACAATGATTGGTGTGGTGCATCGATTTCTCTTGGTATTCCAAGAAACAAGACATAGTAGCACAATCAACAAGGCGGGGAATTTATTGCGCAACAACAAAAGGTGTGAATCAAGCACTTTGGTTTAGAAAAATTATGTGTGATCTGAATGTGGAGCAAAAAGAAGGGGCTAAGGTTTTTATTGATAACCAAGCTGCAATTTCTATTGCTAATAATCCGATTTTTCATGCAACAATGAAGCATTTCAATATTAAGTTATTTTTCTTACGAGACGTGTAGAGACATGGACATGTGAAGCTTCTTTAGTGCAAGAGTAACGAGCGAGCTTGCCGACATTTTCACCAAGCCCCTTCCCTCGGTAAGTTTGAGTTTTTTAGAGAAAAACTAGGAATCAGCAGTTCCTAAACCAAGGAGGAGTGTTAGTTGATATGTTTTAGGACCACAACCTTTTATTTATTTACTGCAGTAAATTATCTTCAGTTTTCCTCAAATAACTTCTTTAACCTAGTATTTAGGAGTTTATCTATCTTCAGCAAATGTGTTAGTCTTAGGCAGTAAAAAAATTAGGACCATGAAGTTAGTTCTTTATTATAAGTGTTATTCTTAGGCAGTAAAAAATTACTGCACTTTTAAATAAAGTTCTCTCTTCTTTCTTCTTCTTCTTCTTCTTCATTGCTTTATAGTTCTTCTCTTTCATTATTCAAAAGTTCTGCTTTGTCCTTTTTCTGAGTTTCCACCTTAATTAACTACAAAAATGAATTGTTACTCCACCCAAAAAGACACTTTGAATGTAAAATATGAACAAGAAATGAAAGTAGAGAATACTTGCTTCCAGGGTATAACTAACGTTCAACTTTTTTCAATAGTTTAAAAAATTCTCCAGTCTACTTATAAAACCCCCTATTATGTTGATTTGAAATAGTAAATTCATCAAAACTTGTGTCCATATCAACAAAGCTAGATGTAGGACGAATTTCAAATGCTTCAGGTAACATGTCTTGCATTTTATCTCCTTTATCTAACTGATGCACACATATTGATGAAGATGATCTCTCACCATATTAAAATCCAACTAGTGTAACTAGTTAGAAAATCATCAATCACAGTATGTTCAACAATAAAATAATTTTGAACAAATTTCATATTACGCCACTTTTGACAACGACACAAAAATTTGAGGCATTTGGCCTATCTAATGATGCAAAAGTGAAGAAATTTGTAGAGTCCATTCTCATATAAAGGATCATGAATATTCTTTATATTTGTCCAACTCTTATCCATTAAGATTATATCTTATTCATATAGTAAATAAAAATCAATTAAAAAAATTAGACAATCAAAATCAATGAACTATATTAATAAAGTAAATATACTAACAATGGAACCACACAACTTTGCTTTTGTTATAAATACCATCAACTAACACGAGGGAAAAGTTTTGCCAAGAAAACATATGACGGGAATTTTTCTTATAAGCTAAAGGGACGAAGCCTAATTATAAGCAGCAACCATAAAACAGTGATCATGATGGAGTGATATTTTTATAAAGTGTATGCTTCTATTTATGTTTCTTTTTCATATATTTGGTCAAATTTGTAGACAAATTATCTCTAGTTGGTCATTTGATAATGTTTTGCAGTTTTATATAACTGATTAGGTTCATATAAAGTGGTGTCCTGACAAAAATGCTAACCAAAAACCTAGAAGGACTATGGTGATGTGGAGACTGCTATGTGTATTTCACCCGAAAAGAATACAATTACCATCTTAATGTCATAAACAATAAATTATATGATTGACGTTAAATGACAACCATATATTACTCTAGCAATTAGACACTGGCTCTATATATAAAATAACCTTTTAAACACCCCTTTCTTACTTCTACCATTTCCTCTTTATTTATCACACACTTAGTATTCAAGTCTCTAAAATCCAAGAATAAGAGCTTCTCATGGTAGTCATGTGTTTGTTCTATCTTTCAGTTGAAGCCATTTAAAAAGACGGATCTAGAAACATAGAATAAAAACTATAATGTACTTCTAAATTACTTCACTTAAATTTCTACACATTTTACATTATTAATTCCGAGTAGCTTCATTGATGTTATATTCAATTTTCAAAAAAGGCAAATAGCTAAACTATCTTCAAGAGAAAAAAAAACAAAAACCAAAATTTTCGTATTTCTTCAGCACACTAGATTAGCTTATTGCCTGATCTTTTAAAATGATCTTGTAATGGGTAAGGATTATTGAAATACTAGACACCCAAAAGATAAAATTAGATCCCCATTCTATCAGACAAAATAATATATAGATATGAACCTGCAAAAACCTCACAGGAAGGTCTTGAACTCTATATCAATGTTCTACCAGTAGCTTGCCTTCTTTTTCCCGTATTCTTCAAACTGCAAATCAATGATAAAATTTCGACAAGTAGATAGAATGTATGAAGACCATTCATCTGATTATTACTTAATTTGTGAACACCAAATAAGAAATACTTTCAAGAACACTAAATCTAGTTCTAACGTATAAATTTCTACAACAATCTTTAAGTTATTTTAATTAGATTGATTCTATATCTTTAATTATCAATTAGTAAGTCCTAAAATACAGAAAACTAGCCTCAAGCGCAGCCAATATGAAATAGAAATGACGAAATCCCTAAAATCATTGAAGCATAAAAGGAACTAAAAGGAGGGAAGCACAAAAATCTCACCGCCAAATTATTTTTTCATTGTATATGCCGTACTCAATATTTTTTTCTCCAAATCTACAACACTCCATATTTTTCGGTAGACTTTGATTTATAAAGAGCAAAATATAGTGGACTTGGCCAAATTGAACAAAGATTAAACTAGGTTTGAAGAAAGGAAGATTAATCCCACAAACTTTATTTTAACAAAGGGTTTGAGGTTCATTTTGAAATAGGTCTTGGATGACTTTGGGATTTATTTTTTAGGCATAATACATAAATATTACCCTTAACTTGACTTCAATGGACAACAATGCCCTCTAACTTTAAGTGTGCACAAGTAAGCACTTAAACTTGTATAAAATTAAACAAGTAGACATACATGTTCTACATGGCATAATACATGTAGGACGCCACGTAGGACACATAATCGTCATGTAGGGTGCCATGTAGGACGAATGTGTCTATTTGTTCAATTTTATACAAGTTTAAGTGCCTACTTGTGCATACCCAAAGTTAAAGGTCATAGTTGCTGGCTGCGCCAAGAAAGAAAGATTAATCCACAAACAAGATTTTAACAAAGGGTTTGAGGTTCATTCTTAAATAGGTCTTGGATGACTTAGGGATTTTTTTTATTTTGTTTTTTTTTTTATTAAAAGGAGGCTTTTGGATGTTTACTACATCTGTTGTGTCCTTTAAAATACTAATAACTTAATTTAATTCTTTATTTTAGTTATTACTATAGCCTTTCACAAGACTTGTGATTTATATATATATATATATATATAATATATATATATATATATATTGAAACGACCCCAAAAATGCCCGATATGTGCTTCGGAAACACCTAAAATTGTAATTTCCATATATCTCAAAATCCGTGCATCATTTCGGAAATTCGACTTCATATTCTTATTCAGGGGATCAAATTGAGTAGGAAATGGGTCTAACCCAAATTTTAGAGCAACCGTATCAAAATTCGAAAATCGCAAAAAATGCGATTTTCAGGGTCAACTTTAAATGGGCATATCTCTTAGCACACAAGGAACTGGAAGGAGATCAAACTATCAAAATTGAAGCTCTATGAGTTATCTTTCCAACGCAATTTGTTTCACCTCATTCGGAGTTCGGACGAAGAAGTTATGCGCATTTTCGTAAAACCTGTCCGGCAGAAAATGCAAATTCCAGTAACCGAAAACACTGTTCACCCGCCTCATTTTTTTTTCAACGTGTTGGGACGTTTTTTTATAAAAAGGGGACATATCCATACTTAGTCATTTAACTTCAAAACATCCAAAAACTCTCTCTAAGCCCTCTCCAAAAATTCCACCAAGATCATCCACCAAATTCAAGAATCCCAAGCTTTAATTCCGGATTCAAGATTCAATCTCAAGCAATTCTCCATTCCAATCTTCATCAAGAATTCTCCAAAGTTGAGGTATGTGGGTTGATTGTGGAAACCTTCCTTTCCACAAGTCCAACCATTTATCCTCTATTTTACTTCAAGTTTATGGGTCCTTATGATCATTTATGAACTCTTGAATTATGGAATTACTACTACACATCCTATTATGGTCTATTTTTGCATATTATCATGAAATGGAATTATTATATGATGTTTATGATTTTCATGTCTCCATGATCAAATTATGAAGGTTGTTATATATGTATATATATATATATGTATGTTGTTGGTAGGCTAATTTTTTATATGGATTTTGAATTTGGTTGGACTTAGCACTCTTGAAACACATGATTTTATTTACATGAACAAGTAGCCCACCATATGTTTGATAAAATGCCATTTATAGAATTCTTATGAAATGGAAGGTCCAATGTACGTCCTATGAGTCGGATGATTATATAAGTATTGAAATGATGATGAAATGGATAAATGTATATGATTTTCTCTATATAAGTGTTGTGAGTCGACCAAGCCTAGCTCGGGGTTGTAGGCCCGGTAACCGTATCAAGGGGTTGGTACCTTGGTTGCCTAGTACGGGGGTAGTAGGCCCGTATAACCGTATTGAGGGGTTTGTACCTTGGTTGCCTAGTACGGGGTAGTAGGGCCGTATAACCATACGGGGGGGTTTGTACCTTGGTCCCTAGCGGGGGGGGTGGTAGGCCCGGGTAACCACATTGAGGGGTTTGTACCTCTTTCGCCTCTCCAAGGGGGTGGTAGGCCTTGGAAATACTATATTGATGGTCACTCATTACACATATACTATGCCCTACTAAATATGATTTTTATATAAGCATCATTATACATATCATCTCATTAATATGCTATCTATCGGGTACGATTATGCATTTTGCCTATGATGTCCATCCATTGTTGCATTGCATTGCATCCCATATACTTAGTACATTCAAACGTACTAATGCATACTCTATGCCTACATGATGTCATCATGTAGGGACCGGAGCACCGTCGCACCATCATCCTCCTCCGCGTGGCTAATTCGATTTTCTATCGAGCTTATTGGTGAGTCCTCCATTCCGGGGACGTCGCTTATGATCTCTTGCTATGTATAAGACTTTTCCTTTTTAATTATGTATTGACTATGAGGGTGTGTCTGGTAGTTTGTCTCGGCCCCCGCTAAGTATCCATGTTTAGAGGTGGTGTTGGACAAGTTGTGTATTTTATTTAAGGTTGACTCATCTATGGTATTTATGTATTATTCTCCTTTTTTTTTTGTTCCCTTAGTCCCGATTTTCCCTTGATTATGCTTATTGCTTATGGTCATTTTAATTGCTTCCGCCACCAAGGATGTGTAATGATATGCTATGAGGCTTGTTTGGGGTTTCCTCGGGTTCCCCATTCGCCGGTCACGTCTAAGCCCTAGGCTTGGGTCGTGACAAACTTCGTATCAGAGCACTAGGTTGATAGATCCTCGGAGTCCAACACACCGCGTTGATTAGAGTCTGATTCATGGTTGTGTTGTGCACCACAATTATGAGTAGGAGGCTATGAGACGTTTTAGGAAATGTTTCCCTTCTTCATGTTCTAAGTCGTGCGGTAGAGTTGAATTAAGTTTTCCCTAACGGTTGCTCTTTGCTATGCTGGATCATGCCCAATACAAGAGGAAGACGAGCCCGCGCACCCGAGGAACAACCGACCAATGGGGATCTTCGGGATGCCCTTACTTTATTTGCACAAGCTATGGCTAATCAAGCCAACCACGGGGCCCAAACCCCTCAGGCTCCTACCCCGGCATCTCGGGTAAGAGACTTCGTGTGGATGAATCCCCCGGAATTCTATGGGTCTAATTTAGATGAATACCCTCAAGAGTTCATTGATGAAGTCCACAAGATATTAGCTATCATGGGCGTGAAGTCAGAAGATAAGGCGGAGTTGGCGGCCTACCAACTAAAAGGGGTGGCCCAAATATGGTACAACCAATGGAAAGAAGAGAAGGGGGGCAAACTATGTGGTGCCTTGGGAAGAGTTCAAAACGGCTTTCCTTAATCGATTCTTTCCTCTTGAGCTTAGGGAAGCCAAATTGGTGGAGTTCATGAATTTAAAACAAGGGTCTATGAGTGTGAGGGAGTATGCCCTCAAGTTTAATCAACTTTCAAGATATGCTCCACACTTGGTTGCCGACTCACGGTCTAGAATGAACAAATTTGTGATGGGTGTGTCTGACCTAGTGAGTGAAGAATGCCGGTCCGCAATGTTGATTAGTGACATGGACTTGTCCCGCTTGATGGTCTATGCCGAGCAAATGGAGGAGGAGAAGTTGAGGAAGAGGAGGGGTCATGAGGCCAAGAGGGCCCGTTTTGAGGGCAAGTTCCAAAGTCGAAGGGGAGGCCGATTTCATCAAGGCCAAGGGTCTTCTCATGCGCCTCATAGGGGGTTTTCCAATGATGTTCCAAGGGCCCAAGGCGTTGGTGGTATGGGTCCTATTGATGTATGCTCGAAGTGTGGTAAGGGTCATGGTGGCCCGTGCTTGAAAAATACCGGTGCTTGCTATAGTTGTGGGGAAATGGGGCACAAGGCAATAAATTGTCCTCGGAATCGCAACAAGGGTAAGGAGGTCCGTCCACAAGGAGCTAATGCGGTTCCTTTGGGGAGAGGGGGCCGACAAGATGGTGCCCCAAGGCACAATCGATTTTATGCTTTGCATGGGAGGCAAGGGGTCGATGAAGTTCCTGACGTCGTTACCGGTATGTTGAAAATCTTTGACTTTGATGTATATGCATTAATTGATCCGGGTGCCTCTCTTTCTTTTGTCACCCCTTTTGTTGCCAAAAAGTTTCATGTTGAGCCCGACTTGTTGCATGAGTCATATAAGGTGTCTACTCCTATTGGTGCATATATGGTTGCTAGGAAGGTCTATAGAAATTGTCCTATTTGCATCTTGCATAAAATATTGCCTTGTGATCTTGTTGAGTTGAACATGGTCGATTTTGATGTTGTTCTTGGGATGGATTGGTTGCATGCATACTATGCTTCCATTGATTGTAGAACCCATAGGGTCAAGTTCCAATTCCCAAGTGAATCCATTCTTGAGTGGGAGAGCCAAAATGTGGTAGTCAAGGGTAGGTTCATCTCATGCATTAAAGCCCGTAAGTTGATCTCTAAGGGGTGTCTCTATCACCTTGTGAGGGTTAGGGATGTGGAGTCCAAAACCCTTTCTATAGAGTCAGTTCCGGTCGTAAATGAATTTCTTGATGTCTTTCCTAATGACCTTTCCGGTGTTCCTCCCGAAAGAGAAATAGATTTTGGCATAGACCTCCTCCCGATACTCAACCTATTTCTATTCCCCCACCGTATGGCCCCGGCGGAGTTAAAGGAGTTGAAAGAACAATTGAGGGACTTGTTGGAGAAGGGTTTTATTAGGCCTAGCCAATCACCATGGGGTGCACCAGTGTTGTTTGTGAAGAAGAAAGATGGGTCCCTTAGGATATATATTGATTACCGGCAACTCAATAAGGTCACCGTCAAGAATAAATATCCTCTTCCTAGGATTGATGACTTGTTCGACCAATTGCAAGGGGCTAGCCACTTCTCTAAGATTGATCTTCGGTCCGAGTATCATCAAGTGAAGGTGAGGGAGTGTGACATTCCTAAGACAGCCTTCCGGACTAGGTATGTGCATTATGAATTTGTGGTCATGTCCTTTGGGTTGACCAATGCACCGGCTATCTTTATGGACCTAATGAATAGAGTCTTTAAACCCTACCTTGATTCCTTTGTTGTGGTCTTTATTGATGATATTTTAATCTATTCGCATAGCGAGGAAGAACATATGGGTCACTTGAGGGTGGTGTTGCAAAGATTGAGAGAGGAGAAGTTGTATGCCAAGTATGAAAAGTGTGAATTTTGGTTGAGGGAGGTTGCCTTCTTAGGTCATGTGGTGTCGGGGATGGTATTAAGGTAGACCCTAAGAAGACCGATGTGATTAGAAATTGGCCTAGGCCATTGACCCCGTCGGATATTAGGAGCTTCTTGGGCTTAGCGGGTTACTACCGGAGATTTGTGAATGGGTTTTCTTCTATTGCTTCTCCCATGACTAAGTTGACACAAAAGAAGGCTAAGTTTGAGTGGACCGATGAGTGCGAAAGGAGTTTTTAAACCTTGAAAGATAAACTTGTGTCCGCTTCTATATTGTCACTACCGGATGGGCTTGAGGGATTCGTCGTGTATTGTGATGCTTCTAGAGTTGGTTTGGGTTGTGTTCTAATGCAAAATGGTAAGGTGATAGCCTATGCTTCTAGACAACTCAAAGTGCATGAAAAGAACTATCCTATGCATGATCTTGAATTAGCCGCGGTGGTGTTTGCTTTAAAGATTTGGCGTCATTACTTGTATGGGGTACATGTTGATGTGTTTACCGATCATAAGAGCCTCCAATATGTCTTCACCCAAAAAGATCTCAACTTGAGACAAAGAAGGTGGCTAGAATTTCTTAAAGATTATGATATGAGTGTGCATTATCATCCCGGTAAAGCTAATGTGGTGGCGGATGCTTTGAGTAAGGTGTCTATGGGTAGCCTAGCTCATGTTGATATTGGTGATAGGGAAATGGCTAGGGAGGTGCATCGGTTGGCTAGGTTGTGGGTTAGGTTGGAAGAGGTTGGTAATAGTGGTGTGGTCGTTGTTGATGGTGCTAGGTCTTCCTTGGTTGATGAGGTGATAGAAAAGCAAGATCTTGACTCTTCCTTGTTAGAATTGAAGGCCTTGGTGAAAGAGGACAAGGTGGAAGTTTTCTCCCAAGGGAGATGGTGCCCTTAGGTACCAAAGTAGGTTGTGTGTGCCTTGTGTTGATGGTTTGAGGGAGAAAATTCTTGAGGAGGCTCATAATTCTTCCTACTCCATCCACCCCCGTTCCACCAAAATGTATAGAGATTTGAGGGATGTGTATTGGTGGGGAGGCATGAAGAAGGACATTGCCAAATTCGTCTCCGGTTGTCATAGTTGTCAACAAGTCAAGGTCGAACATCAAAAGCCGGGTGGTCTAACCCAAGACATAGAGATTCCTACTTGGAAGTGGGAAGAAATTAATATGGATTTTGTAGTTGGTTTACCTAAGACTAGAAAAGGTTTTGATTCTATTTGGGTGGTGGTTGATAGGATGACGAAATCGGCTCATTTTCTACCGGTAAAGACAACATATGGGGCGGAAGATTATGCAAGGTTATATATTCATGACTTGGTAAGGTTGCATGGGATTCCTCTATCCATCATATCGGACCGTGGTACTCAATTTACTTCACACTTTTGGAAGTCCTTTCAAAGGGGTCTAGGTACGAGAGTTAAGCTTACTACGGCCATTCACCCGCAAACGGATGGACAAGCCGAAAGGACTATCCAAAAACTTGAGGATATGCTTAGGGCTTGTGTATTGGAACTTAAGGGTAGTTGGGATGATCATCTTCCATTGATTGAGTTTGCCTATAACAATAGTTATCATTCTAGCATCGGTATGGCTCCTTTTGAGGCTCTCTATGGGAGGCGTTGTAGATCACCGGTTGGGTGGTTTGAGGTTGGTGAGGTGGCCTTGTTAGGACCAGATCTAGTTATGGAGGCTCTTGAGAAGGTTAGGATGATTAGAGAAAGGTTGAAGACGGCCCAAAGTCGCCAAAAGTCCTATGCCGATGTGAGGAGAAGGGCTCTTGAATTCCGAGTTGGTGATTGGGTCTATTTGAAGGTGTCACCCATGAAGGGTGTGGTTTGTTTTGGTAAGAAGGGAAAGTTGAGCCCAAGATACGTGGGTCCTTATAAGGTGATGAGGAGAATTGGCAAGGTAGCTTATGAGTTGAAATTGCCTAGCGAAATGGATTTGGTTCATCCGGTATTTCATGTGTCTATGTTGAGGAAGTGTGTGGGTGATCCGAATGCCATTGTGTCTCTTGATGTTGTGGGTGTTGTTGAAGATAATTTAACCTATGAAGAGGTTCGGTCCAGATTTTAGATAGACAAGTGAAGAGGTTGAGAAACAAAGATGTGGCTTCCGTTAAGGTCCTTTGGAGAAATCAACAAGTTGAAAGTGCTACTTGGGAGGCCGAACCGGACATGCAAAGGTGATATCCTTATCTTTTCCACTCCACTCAAGCTTAAGGTATTGATCTAAGTCCTTTATAAAATCTCAGGTCTTAAGTTCATCCACCATGTCATTGCATACATTCAAGTTTAAGTTAACAAGTTCATTGTGGTTTTACAACTATGTTGAAGTTTTTGAAATGAGGTGTAAGTGCATTGTTGCATCCTTATGTGGGCTGAATTTTCCATGTTTGTGTCTCTCATGTACGTTTATTTGACATTCGGGGATGAATGTTCCCAAGGGGGAGATATTGAAACGACCCCAAAAATGCCCGAAAATGTGCTTCGGAAACACTTAAAATTGTAATTTCCATATATCTCAAAATCCGTGCATCATTTCGGAAATTCGACTTCATATTCTTATTCAGGGGGTCAAATTGAGTGGGAAATAAGTCTAACCCGAATTTTAGAGCAACCGTATCAAAATTTGAAAATCGCAAAAAATGCGATTTTCAGGGTCAACTTTAAATGGGCATATCTCTTAGCACACAAGGAACTGGAAGGAGATCAAACTATCAAAATTGAATCTCTATGAGTCAGCTTTCCAACGCAATTTGTTTCACCTCATTCGGAGTTCGGACGAAGAAGTTATGTGCATTTTCGTAAAACCTGTCAGGCAGAAAATGCAAATTCCAAGAACCGAAAACACTTTGTTCACCCGCCTCATTTTTTTTCTAAGTGTTGGGACGTTTTTTATAAAAGGGGACATATCCATACTTAGTCATTTAACTTCAAAACATCCAAAAACTCTCTCTAAGCCCTCTCAAAAATTCCACCAAGATCATCCACCAAATTCAAGAATCCCAAGCTTTAATTGGATTCAAGATTCAATCTCAAGCAATTCTCCATTCCAATCTTCATCAAGAATTCTCCAAAGTTGAGGTATGTGGGTTGATTGTGGAAACCTTCCTTTCCACAAGTCCAACCATTTATCCTCTATTTTACTTCAAGTTTATGGGTCCTTATGATCATTTATGAACTCTTGAATTATGGAATTACTACTACACATCCTATTATGGTGTATTTTTGTATATTATCATGAAATGGAATTATTATATGATGTTTATGATTTTCATGTCTCCATGATCAAATTATGAAGGTTGTTATATATGTATATATATATATATATGTATGTTGTTGGTAGGCTGTTTTATATGGATTTTGAAATTGGTTGGACTTAGCACTCTTGAAACACATGATTTTATTTACATGAACAAGTAGCCCACCATATGTTTGATAAAATGCCATTTATAGAATTCTTACGAAATGGAAGGTCCAATGTACGTCCTATGAGTCGGATGATTATATAAGTATTGAAATGATGATGAAATGGATAAATGTATATGATTTTCTCTATATAAGTGTTGTGAGTCGACCAAGCCTAGCTCGGGGGGTTGTAGGCCCGGGTAACCGTATCAAGGGGTTGGTACCTTGGTTGCTTAGTACGGGGGGTAGTAGGCCCGTATAATCGTATCGAGGGGTTTGTACCTTGGTTGCCTAGTACGGGGGATAGTAGGCCCGTATAACCATATCGAGGGGTTTGTACCTTGGTCCCTAGCTCGGGAGGTGGTAGGCCCGGGTAACCACATTGAGGGGTTTGTACCTCTTTCGCCTCTCAAGGGTGGTAGGCCTTGGAAATACTATATTGATGGTCACTCATTACACATATACTATGCCCTACTAAATATGATTTTTATATAAGCATCATTATACATATCATCTCATTAATATGCTATCTATCGGGTACGATTATGCATTTTGCCTATGATGTCCATCCATTGTTGCATTGCATTGCATCCCATATACTTAGTACATTCAAACGTACTAATGCATACTCTATGCCTACATGATGTCACCATGTAGGGACCGGAGCACCTGTCGACCATCCTCCTTCGCATGGCTAATTCGATTTTCTATCGAGCTTATTGGTGAGTCCTCCATTCCGGGGACGTCGCTTATGATCTCTTGCTATGTATAAGACTTTTCCTTTTTAATTATGTATTGACTATGAGGGTGAGCCCGGTAATTTGTCTCGGCCCCCGCTAAGTATCCATGTTTAGAGGTGGTGTTGGACAAGTTGTGTATTTTACTTAAGGTTGACTCATCTATGGTATTTATGTATTATTCTCCTTTTTTTTTTTGTTCCCTTAGTCCCGATTTTCCCTTGATTATGCTTATTGCTTATGGTCATTTTAATTGCTTCCGCGACCAAGGATGTGTAATGATATGCTATGAGGCTTGTTTGGGGTTCCCTCGGGTTCCCCATTCGCCGGTCACGTCTAAGTCCTAGGCTTGGGTCGTGACATATATGTACTAGTTTTCATGCACGTGCGTTGCATGTCAATATCAAATCATGTACTACACTATTTTTTACAAATAATGTCAGTAGTATATAAAAAAATTAAATAAAGAATCATAAATGGAATGATAATGTCACGATCCTGGGGTACCCCCTAGATGTACGTTGGCGTACAGGACCCTGAAGGACTCCATACAAGCCACTTAGCATATCATAACATAAACAATAGAACATTAAGAGTAAAAACACATTTCAAGTAAAAAAATTCATAGAAGAAAACTGGAAGTCTAGACTCTAAGTCTCAATATAGCCAGCTATAACAATATTTGAATGAAATAGGGCCTAGCCCATACAACATGTCCAGAAAGGGAAATACAATAAACGAAACTACATCATGACAAAAAGCCGTCCTCGAACCATGAGGACTTTCCAACAAGCTTGGAAGATAGTCCAGTCCAAGCACTAGCCACGAGAATGATTACCTCGAGAACCGAACCCTACATATGGGAAAATGTAGGAAAAGTAAGTGCTAGTTCAAAAATGAACTAAGTATGATAGCCATGCCTAAAAATATTGAAAACATGCTAAAAGGGATATTCATTTGAAAGCATGCAATTTACAAAGTTTAAACATCATCATGAAGATAGTGGAAAAGCATAAGTCGTAAGCATAGTCAATACATAGATCATTGTAACATAAGAGAAACACTTCATGATTAACCTGAAAGCATACTTGTGCAATGCATAGATAAGACCTCTTAAATTCCACCCATGTTAAGTAAACCTCTTTAGAGCATCATCCATATTCATCATCTTTAAGACACTAAGAACTCATATAAAATCTTCTTGAGTAGCCATAATTCATATTCTTGTTCTTCTTAGTTGTAGTCTTACTAACTTAATTTTTAGTTTTGTTTGGATTGTTAGAGTTTTGAAGCAAATGAGTGGAACATATCGAACAACACTTGCAAGCTCATTGAGTTGCTGTCATTAGAAGGGATGATGTTCCGAGATAGGGTCCTAACTTTTAGGCAATCAAAAAAAGGCGAACAGCTTGGGCGAGGCATGGTTGAGGTTCAAAGCACTTTTGGGTCAATGCCTTACTCACAGAATCCTCGAAAGAGTCATTTTAAAATCTTTCTACCAAAGTCTTAGTCTAGGAAATAGAATGATGGCTGATCAAATTACCTCGGGTAGTCTAGTATGACAATCCTATGTGGAAGTAGCCAAATTACTAGACAACTTATCCCGAGCCGAGATCGGGAAATAAGGAGGAGAGATTTCAACTTAGTGATCCTGCTAACTTAGTTAGATGGTGACAAAGAAAATTGAGGATCTTGAAGTCTAGTGCAACAAGAAAGAGCGCTATGTTCCTCCTCATGAACGAAGGAGAATTAATAACAAGGAGGATGGATAGAACAAAGATATGTTCACACTTCTACTCTAGAACTACAGTGAGCAACATAGGGTACTAGAGGAGCTCAGAGAGAATGTATTATTGTTGGACCAGATGATGACCTCCCATGCTATGCTCATTCAACTACTAGGTTCTCAAATGGATCAAGTGATAAATGAACTCTATCCAGATTTTAAAGAAGGATTACCTGATGAAGTTGAGGCAAACCTCACCATTGTAGCATGAGTGTTAACTTGCGTCGTGCCATGACGTTAACTAAGGTGTTGTTTGGGAGGCAACCCAAAACCCTTAAATGTTTGTAATTTGTTATTTTTAAAATAAAGTTGTCTTGATATTGTAGAATTGGGCATGAAAAGTTTGTGAAAAGTACATAATGAATTACACAAGTCCAATTGGCGAAGCGCAGACTAGATCGGTGACCCCGACAAAGACCGTTGTTTGGATCCTCACTTGAACTGAGGGTCCTGTAAAACTCAGCAAGGTAGATAAACATTTGGTGGATCGCTGAGCAGTGGAGCGAATTTGACTAATGTCACCGAATGGGCAAGAACTGGATGGTTTTTCAAGCAAAAGATTTAAAAGTTTGAATCTCTTATGCTTTCCCTCATTTTCAAACGTTGCAAGCTTACACCTAGTCTTATTTTCAATATCGTTGCATCTTATTGTATTTTAGTTGATTGATTTATGCGTGGCATCGGAGTTCATTGCTTCCTAGCATGCCAATAGCACAAAAGTTTGTGTCCCGAACCCCATAACTATCTTGTCAAAAGTGTACTCATTTGCAAATGTATAATCTTGTTAAAATATTCTTGACCTTCCTGATTGGGCTTATTTATTTATATATCGATTCTTCTTCGATAACCTTGCATTTACTGCTTGAACTGTTGAAACCTTGTTCTCCAATGCATAGAGTGGGGTTAATGGGTGATGCATGGTATTCATATGTTATGTGTCCTGGTCGAATTTGTGATTTTTGTGCTTAAATTTCCTTTTTGGGGGTTGCAGGGGTGATTTTGAGAAGTTGGGTTAGAAGTACTTACGTTGGGTCATTCGGCGAGCTTTGGTGAGCTCGCCGAACTACTCCACGATTCATCCCTATCTTGCCTTTATTATCATGCTTTATTTACTGTGGTATTTGTAACTTTTGCTGAGAATAATGAGGTCTCAAAGAGAACTCGGCGACTTGCCGAAAGTCTTCTTGTCGCCCTTTGTCGCGCACCACTAACTCTATTTGCACGTAACTTTTGGCGGGCATCCCTTTGTTCGCCGAATGAACTTCTAAATCTACATGCTTTTCTAACTTTATCTCAAGGCTTTACAAACATGGCTAGAACAAAGTTCCAGGAAGAAATATGCCACCTAACATAAAACAAGCACAAAACTCCGTAAGAGATACCGGGACGACGAGATCACCCCAAAGCAATGAGCGAGAACAAGAAAGCCAGTTCCAGTAGGAGGAGTCCCATTGACCCTAATGTCCCTGTGTGGGCTCGAGGTTTCTTTAACGTGATACATGCCTTCAGAGCAGCTCAAGATTTAGATAATATAGCTAATACTAGTATCGTTGCAACAACTTAGGCAAATGCGAGATAATGAAAACCATAGTTAGAATGACAACACTGCAGCAGCGATGCCTGCAGGAGATGGAGCAGGCGAGTAGACAAGATCCCCTCTTTACCTACCTCTCTGTCTTTCTTTATTTTAATTATGGATATTATGTTAATTGCATTTGAGGACAATTACTTTTTAATTATGGTAGGGGTGAGGCTCACCTTTTGTGTGCTATTTGTAACTTGTGCTTTTATGTATATATTTGGGTTGTTCTCTTTAAAATTATGGCACACGTTTCAGAGATTTTTGAGCTTGTGGCTCCTTTTATTTAAACCGTAAAATGATTTTGACCTATCCAAAATTTCCACCTCTCGTGTGTTGAATGTGGCTGTTCTTTTGCAAAATTTAAGTCTTGGTCCCGATCAATATCGATGACTTGAATAGTGCTTACAATCGAACGAACATGAATACGCGGCTACGATGAGGCCAAATGAAGTTGCATAGACATTATGTAAACTCTTTGCATCTCATTGTGATTAGCCATTTATCAAATTGATTCTCCTGTGATGACTGTTGCACACTGGCAAAAGTGTGGAGTCTTGTTAGACTTAAGTGTCGATGCCTTGTATGATAAGCTTACCTAGAACCATGCATGACAACCCCTAGAGTTTGCCCTGTTGGTCCGACTGACTAAGTAAGACTTTCTCTTGACATAATCTTAGGCAACTTTGAAGAGTGTGAAATAATTTGACATATACCTCTTTTGTGACCTACCTTGTGAGCATGTGATTCTTTCTTGAACACCCTATGAGTCTTTCCCTTCTTTGGAAGAAACTTAATGAAAACTAGACCATTCTTAATCCATTACCTATAATCCTCCTGAATTGTGGTTAATTGAATAGCCAACTTAGGCCAAAAGCCTAAGTTGGGGGTGTGGTGAAAATGAAAAGGAAAGTCAAGAAGTGCAAAGAAAGTCTCCTTTAACCCATGGTGTTGTGAAAAATGGAACCCTTCCATATAAAAAAAAGAGAAAGATAAAAAGAGAGGAAAAGAATTATAAAAAGAAAAAAGAGAGAGAAAGTTGTGGAATAAAGTACCAAAGAGAAGGGGTTCCCAAACAATCCATAAGAAATGAATAATACGATGACCTATGATGCAGTAATGAAAATGATGAAGAAAAGGGGAAAGATAGTGTTGTGAGCACCACATTTCATGAGGATGAAAGTCATTGAGTCTAAATGTCCATACCTCTACACTCACCCCCATTACAAGCCTTGTTAAGACATTTGTGATCTTGAGAAAGTCGAAGCAAATGTTGATTGGAAAATACAGCAAACCTATGGGTGAAAGTATGCATTGTGTTCCTCTTTGTGAGTGTGAGCATTGTATTTGATTCTAAACTTTAAATTGATTATACCTTTGCATTTGAAAATGGAATCATCATTTGTGTGAGGGCATTCAAAAGCTTTTTGTGGAGCTTGAACTTGCATTTGAAGCAAGTATTGCGAACTTGAGAATCTTTGGTAATGGTGTATCACAACTTGATTTTTTTAGTACACAATTGAACATTGCATAAGTAAATTGAGTCTTGTTGTGTGCATTCATGATTAAGTCTTATGTAGCACTGTTTGAGACACCCTTTTTGAATGGCTGAACTTGAGTTTGCTTGAGGACAAGCAAAAGTTTAAGTTGGGGGTGTTGATGAGTCCACAAATTGGACTCATTTAGGGCTATAATTTAATATAAATTGTGTCCTCAATTGCTTATTTTATCTCAATATCTCGATGAAAACCCTTAAGTTTCAGGTATTTGAAGTTTGAAGGAAAGCATAGACACTACGTCGCAAAAAGGAACGAAAAGGATGAAAAGAAAGAAGAAATGAAGGTTTGAGGATCGTCGAGTCCACTTGGTGAGTTGCCAAAGGGACTTACATCGCCTTTCATTCCAGAGTACTGAGCCTTGAAGGAATGGATCAAGTTGGCAGAAGAAGGGAGCAGTCGGCGCATCACTAAGAAGTTTCGCGAAGCAGTACCATGTGGCCCAATGATCCAACGCACGACGATGCTAAAAGATAGTGCAAGACGACGATGAACTACACCAAAAGCCAAATTGCTGAGTTAATCGGTGATTCCAACTAACGAAGCCGAATGATCCGCTAGAAAATAAATCTGTGATAACTATAAATACTAGTTAGAGTTGTAGTTTTAAAGGTCGAACAATTATTACAGTTTTCATATAAAATAGTACTTTCTGATATTTTTGCTCTAAGTTTGTGAGGGTTTTGAAGACTTGAAGTTCCAAAGGAATTCATCTTCAAGATTTTGATTTGGGTCTCTTGGATTCTTTAATTTTGGCCTGTATCAAGACTTAAATCTTCTTACCCAGAGTTGAATGAAAGCTGAATTTGGTATAAATTTCTATCTCTTATACATGTGTGTATAAAAACCCCAATTCTTGGGGGTGTGATTTAACAAATATGGGTTAAGATAATTGTTGGGTCTTGCTTTGCCGATAGTCTATTCGTAGTTTAAATATGATTTTCTTTAATGGTTGTGGATGAATTTAATGAATTTGTAGTTGCAAATATAGGTTTATTTATGTGTTTTCGGCTTTTTCGAGAGAGAGGTCGCAAAACTAAGACCACTAGATTGATGACCAGTGTGAGTGGGTCGACATGAGGTTCAGATCGAGAGAGTGAACCCTAGTCCCAGGTCCACACACTCAGCACGAGATATTGAGTGAGTTAAGGTGTAGGCTGGTCTTCATGCGGCAAGTGGGTGTCTGAGAGGAACGCATTAGAAACGGGGTAAGTTGCTTAAGAGAGAGATTATCCCCCTGAAAGTCTAGCCTAGTCACAATTATTCTATAAATCTTCTATCGAAATCATGTACCCAATAATCTAACTTAACCCGTATTCCCGTCACATTCCAAGAATCCCCTCTGATTACTTAGAAACACTTGTTTATTTTGCTGTTTTTACTTACTAGTGACAAAACCCCCCATTGTTAATTGACACTCTTGTGTCCCCCTTTTAATTTACAATATTTTTAATCGTTAATGTCTCTCACTACGCCTAGTTAGAACTTAATTTTATTTTTCTATTAGTTCTCAAAACCATTCTGTGGGGAATGATCCCAACCCTTGGTTGGGTTACTAAACTGTTGTACGATCGTAGACACTTGCAATGGAAGTTGTGTCTTGATTACGCAAACATCAAGCGCTTTGGCTGGGGTGCCGCCCTAGGTCCCTGCCCAGAAACCCCAAACTTTCTTCTTCGTTTCTCAACTCTAAACCCTCTAATTTCATTTGGTTCTTTCAACAAAGACTTAGAATAGATTATATTATCAATATATGCAAGATTCAACTCAAAATCACACCTAATTTCATGAATCAAACTCAAGAAACTTCAACAACAAGAACCCACAAGATTTCGAACGAATTATCATCAAGAACTCATAATATTTGCTTTCAAAACAATACACCTTCACTGAATTGAATCATGATTGGTGCGTGGGTGAACTAACCCAATGCTATGTGATCTCACAAACCTTGTAGGGATCACCCCTTGACGAAATCCATGACCTTAGCTTCAAGAACTTGGCGATTTGCTTGCTTTCCCTTCTCTTTTCTCCTCTTCTTTTCTCTTCTCTCAAAACCCTAACCTTTTTTTCAAAAGTGTAAACTGAATCCAATCTTTTTAGACCCCAAAATAATTACCAAAAATGAAATTAATTAATTGGGTGGTGAAAAGACCATAATGCCCTTCTAAAATCCAATTTTGACTTTCCATATCTAGACAACACGACTTCAAATGTGTATATCTCACTCATACGAACTCAAAATTGAGAAAAATCAGCGGTGTTTAAAAGATAATTCAAAGATCTTTCCTATGGTATCTTGTAGCAAACCTAACTGATCCCTCCCCTATGAGTTATGGTCGTTTGAAGTTGACCTAAAAACCCAAACTTAACATAACTTAACCAATTTTTCAAATTTTTCATTCTTTCCAAAAGTGACTCTTTCTAATTCTAGCTATTTCTAGTTCTTTCATATAGCGAGGTGTTACAATATCTCCCCCTTGGGGACATTCGTCCTCGAATGAGATTATTCTTAGTGGGCTAAAGGTGTAACATCTAACATTCAGCTTAAACACCCAACAAGCAAATCTAACACATCAAGAATATAATTTAAAGAGTACTAAGAAGAGAATTAGTACCTTGATTTGGAATTTCTCCGGGCTCAAAGAGATGTGGATATGTATTCTTCATATCCTACTCCTCTTCCGAAGTAGCTTCCTCAACACATTGATTTCTCCAAAGAACTTTGACTAATGCTACTTCCTTGGTCCTCAACTTGTGAACTTGACGGTCTAGAATCTGAAAAGGAATCTCCTCATAGGACAGGCTATCCTTGATACTAATATCTTCAGTTGATATGATTAATGAAGGATCACCCATATATTTTCTTCAACATTGAAATATGAAATACCGAATGGACCGCTGCTAACTCTTGTGGTAGCTCTAACTCATAAGCTACATTACCAATCCTCTTGGATATTCTGTAAGGACCAATATACCGGACTAAGCTTCCCCTTCTTACCAAATCTCATAACAAACTTTATGGGTGTAACTTTCAAGTATACCTAATCATCTACCTAAAACTCCTACTCCCTTCTCTTAACATCAGTGTAGGATTTCTGATGACTTTGTGCTATTTTTAACCTTTCTTGAATGACTTTCACTTTCTCCACAGTTTGATGAACTAAGTCTGGTCCTATCAACCCAACTTCACCAACCTCAAACCATCCGATTAAAGATCTACGTCTTCTCCCATAAAGAGCTTTATAAGGAGGCATCTGGATGCTAGAGTGATAACTATTGTTGTAAGAAAACTTAATGAGAGGTAGGTAGTCATTCCAATTACCTTTGAAATCAATCACACAGGCCGTCAACATGTCTTCTAAAGTCTGAATAGTCCCCCCTGCTTGACCATCTGTCTAAGGATGAAAAGCAGTACTTAAGTTCACCTTGAACCTAAGCCTTTCGAAAAGATTTCTAGAAGTGCGCAATAAATTGTGCTCCCCTCTGTCTGAAATAATTGATACCAGAACCCTATGAAGTCGGACTATTTCTTGAATATAGAACTTAGCATAATCTCCTGCTGAATAGGTCGTCTTTTCCGGCAAAAAGTGGGCTGATTTTGTCATTCTATGAACGATCACCTAAATAGAATCATGTTGCCTGCGAGACTGTGACAACCCAGTAATGAAGTCCATGTTAATCATCTCCCATTTCCATTCCAGAATCTCTATATTCTGAGCCAAACCACCAAGCCTTTGATGCTCTACCTTAACTTGTTGGCAATTCAGACACTTTACAATGAACTCTGCAATACCTTTTTTCATACTACTCTACAAGTGAACTTCTCTCAAATCTCTATGCATCTTTGTGGAACCCGAATGAATTGAATATCTGGAGCTATGAGCTTCCTCCATGATCCTTTCTTGGAGATCATCCACCCTTGGTACACACACCCTACCTTGATACCTCAATACACCATCTACCCCTTGTTCAAAAGCCATTAGTTTTTGCTTATGAACATTTGCCTTCAATTCAAACAAAATATGATATTGTTCTTGCTTCTACGTAAGTTCAGACACTAATGATGATTCAACCCCATTCATCACTGCTACTCCTCCTTCTGTGGAATCCATTAGTATAACTCTTAATCATTCAAGTCTATGCACATCTCTTGCTATCTCTTTCTTATCATCCTCAAAATGGGTGGTACTAGTCATAGACAGCCTTCTCAAGACATCATCAACAACATTACCCTTACCTGGTTGATATAGAATAATCATGTCATAATCCTTGAGTAACACTAACCACCTATAAATCCGTTTTGAGATTAAGTTCTTTCGACTAAACATATACTGAAGACTTGTAATCGATGAACACATCTACATGAACACCATAAAGATAATGGCGCCATATTTTTAAAGCAAATACTACGACATCTATTTCTAGATCATGGGTTGGGTAATTCTTCTCATGAACTTTCAACTGTCTGGAGGCATAAGCTATAACTTTGATATTCTGCATCAACAAAAAACCCAAACCAACTTTAGATGCATCACAAAACACAACAAAACATTGAGTACCTTCTAGTAATGTCAAAACTGGGGCGGTAGACCTCTTTTCAATTCTGAAAACTTTTCTCACAAGCTTCTGACCATTGAAATTTAACTGTTTTTTTGAGTCAACTTTGTCAAAGGGGATGAAATAGATGAGAACCCTCGATGAACCTCTTATAATATCCAACCAATCCCAAGAAACTCCTAATATCGGTTGGAGAATTAGGTCTAGGCCAATTCTGCAATGCCTCTATTTTTTTTGGTGTCAACTCTAATTCCATCATTGGAAATAATATGGCCTAGGAATGCCACACACTCAAGACAAAAACTCACATTTAGAGAACTTAGCATACTACTTTCTACCATTTAGAGTTTGAGAACTATTCTAAGATGACTAGCATCATCTTCCTCATTCCTCGAATATATTAGAATGTCATGAACATGATAACAAACATATCTAGATAAGGCTTGAATACTCTATTCATAAGGTCCATGAACGGTCTTTGGTGCATTGGTCAAACCAAATGGCATGACCGAAACTCATAATGATAATAATGGGTCCCGAAAGCTATCTTTGGAATATCACATTCCCTTACTCTCAACTTATGGTACCCGATCCGAGATCTATCCGGGAAAAACAAGTAGCACCTGCTCGATCAAAAAAATATCATCAATTCTCAGAAGAGAATACGTATTCTTAATGGTAACCTTGTTCAACTGACGGTAATCTAAACTCATTCTAGAGGAACCATTCTTTTTCCTGACAATTAAGACCAGAGCGCCCCAAGTAGCACCCTTATCACGGAGTTTTTTCAATGCTGGTGGTGCCATCCTATATAGAGGAATAGATATAGGATAAGTATCGAAAAGGAAATTTGTACTGTAGTCTATTTCTCTCAAGAGGGACTCCTGTAGATCATCAAGGAAGAATTCTGGAAACTTACTCACAACTAGAATCGACTCAATAGAAGGTGTTTCAACACTAGAGTCATTAACTCAGACTAAGTGATAGACACAACCCTAGGAAACTAACTTTCTCCCCTTTAGATACAAAATAAAATGACCCTTAGGCACTACTGAACTACTCTTCCACTCAAAGATGGGCTCATTAGGAATTTTGAACCTAACAACTCGAGTTCTACAATCAATGGAGTCATAAAAAGAATGAAGCCAATCCATACCTGGAATGCCATCAAAATCTACTATGTCTAACTCAACTAAATTAGCCATGATGCTCTTGTGATTAATGGAATCACGATATACTCGCTCAATTAGAATAGACTCCACAAATGTGTAGAAACACCAAAGGGCTCACAAAGTTTCTCGGGGAAGAATGTCAAAGTTCATTTGCAACATAAGGAGTTACAAAAGATAAACTCATTCCAAGTCTAGCAAAGCATAAACATCAAGAGTAAATACTTTGATCATACCAGTGACAACATCTAGAGAGTTCTCTTGCTCTTGATGACTAGTGATCGCATAAAGGCGGTTTTCTCCTCCACCAGTATCGAAAGTAGTTCCTCTAGGTGCAGCCATATCTTGTGGAGAAACTGATTATGATTGGGCCCTATTGCCCTAATTTCCATTACCTTGCTGGTTCTTAGGGCACTCTTTAATAAAATGACCCTTTTGTCCACACTTGAAACAACCTGTGGAGCCATAACGACACTTACCTAGGTGGTTTCTACCACACTTAGCACATGCAGGAGCCCAGTTACCTCCCTGTGCCAAACTACCTTGAGATTGTGTAAGTTTAGCTCTGAAGTTATGCGAATTCTAACCATTTTACTTACCTTTGTTTCTGGGTGCAGGTGCACTAGCAGATGATGGAGCATGTCCCTTTTACTTCTGATGGGAAGAACGGTTTACATTATTCCTTTGTTGCTCAGACTCATTCCCTGTCTTAGCTTTCTTGTTCCTAAACTCCTTCCTATTGAAGCATGAGCATCGCCAAACACTTTTGGCGATTCGCCGAAAGGACAGACTCCACCCTTTGTTCCATTATGCGAAGCCATGAAGGAAGAGGATAAAAAAGGTGATGAAAGAAGCAGTCAATGCTTCACCGAATAGTTTCGTGAAGCAGTACTATACCACCCAATGGTCTAGAATGTGAAGATGCTGAAGGAAAGCACTAAATGGCGATGAGATAGACGAAGGGCGAGTCGTCGAGTCATTCGGTGGACTCGACTAACCTCGCCGAACTATCTGCTTGCACTAATTTTTGATGGCTATAAATACTGAACTTCTTAGTAATTTTTAGGAGTTCAGAACTATTATTATTATTTTTCATAATAGAATAGTACTTTTTAGATATTTTTTATCAAGTTTGGAGAGGGTTTTGTAGGAGACATGAAGAGAGAAGGATTTCATCTTTCCCAAGTTGGAAGTGGGTCTTCTCCATTCTTCTTCCTTTGCTTAAATCAAGATTTATTTTTCTATACCCATTTGATTCTAGTATTATTTTATGTGTATTTTGTTATTTCTTGATGTATGGCTAAAACCCCCCTATTCTTGGGGTGTGATTTAGCAAATATATGTTGCTATTGTTATTGGGTCTTGCTTGCTAATATGTTAGATGTATTTTAATGGTGATTTCATCTAGTGGGTGTGGTTTAATTTAATGGGTTTGTAGTTGCAAATACAAAACCACCCATGTGTTTTCGGCTTGCCCGAAAGGGAGGGCGCGAAACCAATAACACTAGACTGATGGCCTAATGAATGGGTCGACATGAGGTTCAGCCCGAGAGGGTGAGCCCCTGATCCCATATCCTAACACTCAACTCGAGAGAGAGTGGGTGGGGTAAGGCATAGGCTGGTATTCATGCGGCAAATGGGTGTCCGAGAGAAACCCATTTGAAACGGGGTAAATTGCTCGAGAGAGAGCTTATTTTCATCTAAAGCTTAGCCTAGTCACTATTATCTTGCAAATTTCCTATCAAAAACATAAATCCAATGATTTATCTCAGCTTGTATTGCGGTCACACCCCAAAACATTTCCCCATACTTGATTTTCATGTTAATTTTTTCACGTGTGACAAAACCCCCAATTGAAATTTTACACTTTCGTGTCAACCCCTTTAATTTGCCATGTTTTTGTTCGTTAATGTCTTTAGCTACGACTAGTTAGAGCTTAATTTTATTTTTCTATCAACTTTCAAAACCACTTCCTTGTGACACGACCCCAACTTTAGTTGGGTTACTATACTATCGATGATAGTAGACACTCATATCGTAGGTTGGTGTCGTTGGTCACGATAAGCATCGAAATGGTGTCGCTGCTGGGGAGTAGTGTTATTTGAGAATTTTTAGATCAGTAGAATTTTTGTTCTTCTTGGTCGTAATTTACTAACTTAATTCTTAGTTTTTTTTTGTGATTTGTCGGAATCTAAACAAGGGAAGGCAAGAAATATTCGGGAGCTAATAGAGTTTCCTCCATTAGAGGTAATGATGTATCGGGATCGTATCCTAACATTCAAGTAATTGGAGGATAAGCGGATCCATGAGACATGGGTAAGATTCAATGAACAAGCTAACCCAATGCCCCACTCATGAACTTTCACGGTACAATCCTCATTGATTGCTTCTACCGAAGTCTTGGCCCTAGAAGCAAGATGTTGGTTGACTAACTCCTTCCTTAAAACAGCCATATATAATAACAGTCCAACTGCTTGACAATATGGCTAAAATGAGCCAAGAGGTTGGAAATGATCTCTTGATGACCACACTAATGACCCAAATGGATGAGTTAAAAAGAAATATGGTGATGGTTGAAGCTCATTGCAAAAGGAAGGATAAATACATTCCCCCTTATAATAGAAGAAACAATGAGAAAAGGAGATCAAGCGCAACGAGGGAATGCTCTCAACAATTCTCCACAAGGTGACCGAGTAACACAAAAAAAGTCGGAGGGATTGAAAGAAGACATCAACAGAATGAAACAAATTATTTGGTCTCATTCTAAAGTTGTCCAACTATTCGAGGACATGATAAGTCATGCATTACCTCAACTCCATTGGCAGAGAAACATGGGGTTGCCTAATGAGGACCTGTCCAACCTCAACAATGAAACTTGAGCAAAGATTTGGGTCGTGCCACGACGGTAAATATGGCACTTCTTGGGAGGCAACCCAAGGTCTTAAATGTTTAGGATTTTACTTTTACAAATAAGAGTGTGTTGTGTTGCAGGTTAAAATGAGGAAAGTGTGGAAAATTTTAGGTTGGCGAGCAAAAGGTCCATTCTGTGAGTCGCCAAACAGGTTTGGGAGCCTGACTAGATCCATTGTTTGGCTCAATACAAGAGTTGTACAGACTCTGTAAAACTCGAGGGACTCAAGAAGTAATTTGGCACACCGCTAACAAGTTTTGGATCTCGATGCAGACCGCCAAATTCACCCACTAAAAATTAAAGATTTCTGAATAAAGGGCTGGATAAATGATCAGTCGGTGAATCACCGAGTGGGTTGGCAAGTGCAACTAACGTCGCCGAATGGACACAAATTGAACAACATATATTGCCATCAGGCACACTTCTTAAGTCTTTCTCAGTTTTAAACTCCATAAGTTCACACCAAGGTAGTAATTTACATTCTCTCACCTTAAAATAGTACTTTAGTCACGGATTAGCGCTTGGAACTCAGATTTTCGTTGCCTCCTAGCATTACAATTTTGTTTACTCAGTAAAAAGGTTAGTTTTTGAAAACCCCATGAACTTTTGAAAAGTTTAACCTCATTTGCAATCTAGGTGTCCATTAATGCATGTTACATCTCTCTGATATGAGTAGAAATTTTTGAATGCCTGCTTCTGATTTGTAAATTGGTGCCTATTTGTTTTCACTGGTCGAATTGCTTTCTCACTCTACTTACCTTGAATCTAATTGTGGAAAACTGTGCTGTGGGTGTTGACCATGAATGAGTGCTATGGCTTTGGGCTAACTTTCATTAATGCATGATTTAATGTTGCTTTTCAGGTTTGTACGATCAATTTTGAAAAGTGAGTTGAATCTCAGGCACGTTTAGTCAGTCGGCGAGTTGAGTTGAGCTCACCGAATCACTCAGCGGTTCTCCTACTAGACATAAATTACCTTTAAATTCTTGTCTTAAGTGTTGTGGGCTCTATAACTTTTGGCAGACATATTACTGATTGCCAAAGATGTTTAGCGATTCACTGATTAGATCGGTGAGTCTGTTTGATGTTTTGTGCTACAATGTAATTACTCACTATTCTCTCTAACATTTTGCAGATATGGCCAAAAAACCGAATAGAGGGAGGGAGAAAGGAATCGTGATCACATAAAATACACCTCCACCCAGAGGTAAGGCTACCACAATTTTAAAAAGCAAAGGAAAGGGCAAAGCCCTCGAATTATCCGATGCAAGCTCTTAAAGAACAAGCTTCTACACCACCGAGCCACCCACCCATATAATAGTGAGAGTACACAGTCGATGAAGATTACCGGATAGAAGCAAGGAGGGCGACTTACGATCCAAAAGGATACATTGTCCATATCGGATCAAAGATAGTCAATCCACCACTCCAACTCCTCCGGCTCGAGAACTGGCAAGCATTAGTCTTTGGCACATCCAATACAAGGTCCCAATCATGAATCAATGAATAGATCAAAGGCGGAGATGGTCTAAGAATGTTCATTGAGAAGAAATGAATTTCCTGAGATGGGGTTATTGATAGGTATCCATAGGTGATGGAGTGCTTGAAATACCAAAAATTCCAAATCTTCACTGCACATCGCAGCTCTTACATACCAAGCTGGGTTAGAGTTCTACATGCATACAAAGGCATTAGTACCTCAACGGAAAAGGCTAGTCTCATCTTTTAAAGTAGTTGACCACGTGGTTGTCAGAGGAAGGAAGGTAGCCTATGACAGTGAGACTATCAACATAACTTTAGGAATATCCGACAAGATTAATAACCACTGCCAGGACTAAATTAGGACACAGAAGCTGGATGCAATGAAAAAGTGGCTAGCTCCGCTAGTCTCAGATGATAATGCTCTGACATGGTTACTAGAAGGAATTCCAATTGAGAAGAAAAATCTAAATATAGATGCACATTACTAGTTCGGATTCATCAACAGCATAGCTATGCCATCATATAATGAATCAATCTTTTGTCATTCTAAGGCAGTTCTTGGATGCATCATGGAGAAAACTAGGATAAATCTTGGGAAGATCATTTCCTCTAAAATCCATATGCATCCAAAGCAGAGCTAGACATCTCTCCCCTTCCCGATATTAATTACTAAATTATGCAAAAGAGCTTGGGTGCCTGGAGATGCAACGAAGGATGTGAAATTGGCTGCCTCCACCTCCACCAGTATCTAAAAGATCGAAGTCGAATATCTTAAAGACCAGGGAGAAAAGACACAGAAGGAAGTTGTGGCCACTGGATCTATATCAGCAGAGACATTTTTGCCTACTCTAGCCCCGGACCTTGGTATATCCGATGTCATTACCACTCCTTTTTGACTACGGGTCCCTCTGTTGCTTCATTACCACCCATACCTATAGGCGATGTTGCCTCCTATAAACCAATCACTCGGCATCCTTGATCCGAATGGGACATCTTGCCTGCCTGTACATTGTGTCGGATTGCCATTATAGAGCTCCACTCTAGGCATGATTCAGGCTACTCTCAACAATATTGTGAGACCACTGAGCACTACTATTGATGCTTTAGAGGCCAGGATATTAGTGTGTAGGCATGATCAATGAGCCACAAAGGAAGTAACAGTCGTAAAGGCCACCATTGCAGAGCTGAAGAAAGATGTAGACTACCTAAAGTCCACTGATATATCCATGATCTTTAGAATAGTGGATGTTCCAGATATGCCCGAGATGCTTCAAACTGCCGCAGGACGTAGAAATGGAATGGAGCATATAGCTGATCCTAAATCGGAGGGAGAAACTGACAAAGTGATATTTGAGAAAGCTACAGTGGATGACATTGTCGAGACTGAAAAAATCATGATAAGTGCTGTTGTGCAAGCTTCTTTAGCAAAGTCTCCTACTACGGATCCAGTGGAGCTGGTCCTTCTAGTGGTTATTCCAGATACTGATGCTATGACAAATGGAGCAACCGCATAGCCAGAATCCCCTCTTTACCTCCCTCTCAGTTCTTAGTTACCTTTCAAATTTTTGGATATTTATTACTTGCATTTGAGGACAAATGTTTTTATTTGTGGTGGGGTGAGGCCCACCTATGTGTGCTACTTAGTTTTTGCTCATGTTTGTGTTTATATCTGGGTGTTCTATTTATAACTATTTTTAAACTGCTTTTGTGGATGTTTGAGCTCATGGCTCTCTTTTGTTTAAATTGCAAATAATTTTGATCTTTCCAAATTAGTTTGAATTCTTTGCACATTCTTTGCCACCCCCCGTGAGTAGAATATGGTTGGTCTGTTGCATAAAATTTGAGTCTTGGTTTTGGTCAATGCCAATGACTTGAATAGTGCTCTCAATTGAACGAACATGAATGTACGACAGTGATGAGGCCAAATGAAGTTGCATAAACAATGTGTGAACTCTTTGCATCTCGCTGTGATTAGCCATTTATCAAATTGATTCGTTTATAATGACCGTTGCACACTAGCGAAAGTGTGTAGTCTTGTTTGACTTAAGTGTCGATGCCTTGTGTGATTAGCTTTCTTTGAAACTTGCATGAATAAACCTAGAATTTTCCCTGTTAGTCTAATTTATTTAGAAAGGTGTCCTATTGAAATGCTCTTAGGTAACTTTAAAGAGTGTGAGCCAAATTTGACATATACCTCTTTTGTGGCCTATCCGTGAGTGTGTGAAACTCTTTTGAACACCCTTTGAGCCTTACCTTTCTTTGGAAGAGCCTTGATGAAACCTAGACCTTACTAGACCCACTACCTACAATCCTTTTGAGTTGTGGTTTAGTGAATAGCCAACTTAGGCCAACAGCCTAAGTTGGGGGTGTGGTGAAAAGGAAAGAGAGAAGTCAAGAAGTGGAAGAAAAGTCCCCCTTAACCCATGGTGTTGCAGAACGATGGAAATCCTTCAGTAATATATATATATATATGTGTGTGTGTGTGTGTGTAGAATAAAGTACGAAGGAAATCGGGTTTCCAAGCAATCCATGAAGGTGAATAAAAAGGTGACTTAGAAACACTAGAAAAAGAATCGATAAAGGAAAAGAAGGGAATGCCTTAAGAATACCACAACTCACGAGGAAAAAGTCACTGAGCCTAAATGACCATACCTTTGCACTCAGCCCCATTACAAGCCTTAGAAAGACTTTTTTGATGTTGAGTAAGCCGAATCGAAAGTCGATTGGAAAATAAGGCCAAACCTATGGGTCAAAACATGCATTGTGTTCCTCTGTTTGAGTGTGAGCGTTGCATTGTGTTCTTCATGTGAGGGCATTTAGATACTTTTTGTTGAGCTTGAACTTGCACAAGTAACAAGTAGTGCGAGCATGGGAATCTTTGGTAATGGTATGTCACAACCTGAATCTTCGAGTACACAATTGATCCTTGCATGAGTAAATTGAGTCTTGTTGTGTGCATTCATGATTGAGTCTTCTATAGAGTTATTTGAGACACCCTTTTGAACGAGCTGAACTTAAGTTTACTTGAGGACAAGAAAATGTTTAAGTTGGGGTTGTTGATGAGTCCACAAATTGGATTCATTTTTGAAGTTTTAGTGGAAGCATGGACACTTAGGTGCAAAAAGGAACAAAGAGGTTGAAAAGAACGAAGAAGCTGAAGCCTAAGCAACGCCAAGCACCATTGGCGATTCGCCGAAAGGACAAACTATGCCCTTTGTTCCAGTATGCGAAGCCATGAAGGAAGAGGATAAAAAAGGCAATGAAAGGAGCAGTCGACGCTACGCTGAATAGTTCCGTGAAGTAGTAATATACTGCCCAATGGTCCAGAACGTGAAGATACTGAAGGCAAGCACTAAACGGCGATGATAGAGACGAAGGGTGAGTCGCCAAGTCATTCAGTGACCTCGACTAACCTCACCGAACTATCCACCTGCACTAATTTTTGATAGCTATAAATACTAAACTTCTTAGTAATTTTTAGGAGTTTAGAACCATTATTATTATTTTTCATAATAGAATAGTACTTTTTAGATATTTGTCTCTCAAGTTTGGAGAGGGTTTTGTGGGAGACTTGAAGAGAGAAGGATTTCATCTTCCCCAAGTTGGAAGTGGGTCTTCTCCATTCTTCTTCCTTTCCTTAGATCAAGGTTTAATTTCTTATACCCATTTGACTTTAGTAGATTTTTAGTTGTATTTTGTTATTTTTTGATGTATGGCTAAAAAACCTCTTTCTAGTGGGTCGACATGAGGTTCAGCTTGAGAGGGTGAGCCCTAGTCCCATATCCTAACACTCATCTTGAGAGAGTGAGTGGGGTAAGGCGTAGGCTGGTCTTTAAGAGGAAAATGGGTGTCTGAGAGGAACCCATTTGAAACGGGGTAATTGCCCGAGAGGGAACTTATTTCCATCAAAAGCTTAGCCTAATCAGTATTATCTTGCAAATTTCCTATCAAAAGCATGTACCCAATGATTTATCTTAGCTTGTCTTGCGGTCACACCCCAAGAACATTTCTCCATACTTGATTTTCTTGTAAATTTTTGCTATTTTTACTACTTGTGACAGAACCCCTAATTGATTTTTGACAGTTTCGTGTCACCCCCTTTAATTTACCATGTTTTTATTCATTAATGTCTTTAGCTACGACTAGTTAGAGCTTAATTTTATTTTTTTATCAATTCTCAAAACCACTCCCTTGGAACACGACCCCAACCTTTAGTTGGGTTACTATACTATCGAAGATCGTAGACACTCATACCGTAGGTTAGTGTCATTGGTCACGATAAGCATTTTGACAATAAGTAGACTTATCCTACTCCTTATATATCCACAACCATCTACGAAGCATATCAAGAAATTTGAATGAACTTCAAGTTGTACTCTTGAACACTTCTTGAATCCCCTTAGGGGTGAGGAATTCCACGTACCTTGGCTTCTCTTAGTTCCACAGGAATGAAACTCCCCAAGAAAGCATCCTCAAACATAGCCCAAGTTAATATTGGTTCACCCTCGCCTCTACCCTTCTTCCACTAGTCAAACCAAGTCCTAGACAAATTTTCGGTTGATATGCGGCTAGTTCCACTCGCTCAACACCAGACAACGTGTATAACCTCAAATACCTTTTTTGAGTTCTTCAACAAAACTCTCCCGGATCCTCAATAGTGCTTGAACCACTGAAGATTGGAGGATTCATCCTCAAGAACTCACGAGTCTTGAAGTATCGGCCTCTTCTTGTTGAGCTCCTCTTTGTTTCCTAACTTTATTGGTCACAACTTGACTCAACATTCGGATTGCTTCATGAAATTCAGAATTTATGACCTGTCCTTGGGGTTGCACTTTTGGTACATTAGGTATTCCTTGCTCCTCAACATTATGCCTAGCAGGACAATCTCTTACCACTCTTGGTGGAGGAATGATTAACTGAAAGACATACACAAGCATAAGTTAGAAGGAACCTTTATAGACATGAACTCTATCGCACGAAATTAGTATGAAAGAAGTGAAGGAATTTCCTAAATGTTTCAGTATTTTAATTATAGATGTGGCGTGCTTCACACGGATAACCGGGACTCTACAGACACGGCTTCATAGACTCCCTGGGACTCTTGAACTCTGTGCTCTGATACCAATTTTGTCATGCCCCAAGCCTACACCCTGGGAAGGACTGGCACTCGAGAACCATTGTTGTCCCCAAGAGAACCCTTGGCCTAGCTTACTTACTCAGTGGAAGACTTAAAGCATTAATACAAGGATTCAATGCACGTTAAAAACAATTGTCTCAAATAGACTTAGAACATTTAAGGGTAAGCCTTTCAAATTAGCCAAAGTGGAAACTCAAGTTTTATAGAAAAACATCTTAAACAAAAGATTAAAGGACTATATATAACTACACATATATCAAGCTTCTAAAATAGTGAGGGATATCGGTAAAATACCCCCAATCATCCTAACAACTGAAATACTAAACAATGTAAAAGGGGTCCTCCGGATAGCAAAGAGGCTCACCAAATGACTCTGAGTGCTCAACTGGATCAATGAGGAGCTGGATTACCTCTGTCTGCATCATACAATATTGCTGGCCAAATGACATCAGTACATTGAACGTACGAGTATGTGAGGGGAATTCTAAAACAAGACATAAACTTGAAAGAAATCGGAAAAGAACACTTACCTTAGGTTTACTCAACTCATGAATACTCAACTCAAATGCAAAGAAAAACAACAATGAAGGTTCAGTTATAGAAAGAATTTAAAATAGTAGATGACAACTCAATGTATTAAATAAATACAATAGCAGCTCAATTCCATATAAAGTAATATAATATTGTGGGAGTTTCTCTAACTGACAACCACCACTATGAGCCCAAGTGATGATATAATGTCTCGTCCACGCTTCCAGATATGTCCTATACTCTCCCGTCATATAGAACGCCTCAACTAAGTGGATCCACTAGTCTATGCTAAAAAGCGCTAAGGAATCATTTGAAAAGTATGATCCTTTCTACCCATGGTGGCTATATGGTTTATGGCGACTTGAATTATTATGAACGCGTACTCATATCAGTGCTCAATACAACTCCAAAATATACTCAGTTCATCTGTTTTAAAAACAAAACTCTCTCTGTGATTTGAGATAATTACTCAAAAACTAGCTCAAAGGCTTTCTTGGAAATCGGTGTTTCCTCTCTTTCTCAAATGTGTAAACATTTTAACTCTTTGGAATAATTAGTTCCCGTATAATATTTTTGAAGAACTGAACTTTACTCTTATGCTTTTTTTGAACTCAAAACTCATGTCTTAAAACAAAGTTAAAATGTTTGTAAAAGAATCTTGGAAAACTCTATGAACTCCTCGACTACACCATTTTAGGCCTACGACCACACTAAATCTGGAAAACACTTGTAAAGTGTTGCCTAAAATACTTTTGGGGACGCTTTTAAGCGTAGCCCAAGTTTTAAACTTTTAGCTTCAATAATATTAGCAACACGTCTAAAGTGTACTCTTTAATGGTAGAAGCTACACTTTATAAGTGTTGTTATAATTGGCAACAACTATTTATATAAATGGCCACACTTTTAAAGTGTCCTATTTTTATAATGATAAAAACAACATATTACAAATGTGGCCTTAGTAATTTCACTAAAATATTATATTCCCTCCAACATTTTAACATTAAAACTTGTTCTCCCTCCAATTTTTATTAGGCGAAAAAATAAAACATCAAAGGTTATTTTCAGCTAAAGCAAAAATAACTATTTCCCTAAAACTTCGGCTGAAGTTTCCATTTCCCTCAAACTAAAGTGAAGAACACGATTTTTAGGCGAGGAACTAAAGAAATTGGGTTTTCTCTCAAGAAGAAGCGAAGAACACGTACGATTTTCCTCACAAATTTCCATCAAACTTCAGTTGAAGAACATGATTTTTAGCTAAATAAGCGAAGAACAATACACTTTCTCTCAAGAAGAATTCAAGAACACCATTTTCATCTCATGATTTCTTGTTGATGATTGAAGAGCTGAAGAACACGATTTCCTCACAGATTCCTTGTTAAAGAGTTGTTCCATAAGATTTCTTGTTGAAAATTGAACAAAATGCTTCATAGATGAACTTGTCTCACGTCTTAAAGATTTAGGGTTGTTGGAATAGAGTTTATCAGGTTAGAAATTCTATCTTTAAAAGTCTAAATTCTAGCTTTAGGTTTCTGATATTCTTGTACATCTTTGAAATTTTAAATTTTATCTTAGGGTTTTGATATTCTTATGTTGTTGATACGAATTTTGTTGATTTTTAGGACTCTAGCTCATAAGCTGAAGCTAAGTCATCCTTCTCTGAAAACTAAAAAGCTGAAGCTGGCGGTACCTACGATTCTCTTCTCCCTAATATAGATTTTGTCAAGCGTAAGTAGCTACTCTACTAATAATCTAGTACTAAAAGCATTCTTCTTGTCAATTGACTGAATTTTTGTTTTGTGTTTAGAAGAGGAGAATAAGAAGGAATTGATTACTTTGGGGTTATTGGAATGGAACAAATCACTGGTTACAACTGAAATTCCAAATTATAGGAAGAAAGTGTCGAAAATCATGAACCCAAGGCATATTCGGAAAGCCGGGATAGAGGGAATTACTACTCGAAAGCATTTGAGTGAGTTAGTAACTATCATTAGTAGCTTGCTTTAACTTTCAATATAAATCCTCTAAGCTAATTCCAAAGCACATTGTAGAATTGTAGTACAAACTATGGAATACTTGAACTTCTCTGTTATGCTCTTAATATGTCTCATAGTCTTATTGTACTCATGTTCGAGCTTGTATGCTCTTTGAGATGTTTCAATATCGTCGTTTAATGGGAAGTTGTATGAATGTATTTGCCAGAATTATGATTATTGTGTTCCTTTCTCCACATCTTTCGTCACCCCAATAAATGATTCATTCAACGCAATCCTATAATTCACTGCACAAAATCTCTGATATTTACGTCCTTCTGTTACTAAACCTCAGCTTATTTTCACACTATTGGCAGAATCACATGTTCAGGTTGCTGTTATGATGGTTGTTTTTGAAGTCATTTTATATGTGTATTTTAGTGTCATTTTCTTTAAATTGTTGTTATGCAGTACAAACAACTTGAGTAGAGTTGAAGTGATAGGGGGGGACAAAGAATTGGATATATATGAGTTAAATAATTTAATTATTTTTTAGGTTGAATTTTTATTTTTTTTCTCTTTTTCTATTTTTGGCTTGCTGCTACTCTTTTATTGTATATTTGGTTGGTGATAGTTGAGGTATTTTGTTTGTTACTTGATGCTTTTCTTTCTCTTTTCTCTTCTTGAACCTTTCAACGTATTTTTGTCAACTTTGTCTAGTTGTTCTTTATTCAAATCATCCTTTATTTTGTTTGTTAATGTATTTCCTTTTTTGATGTATCAAATTGTGAAGGTGGTTTTCTTGTTCTTCTTGGCATTTTGGTTTAATCTGCACAACAAGATCATTATAGTTATTATGAGTAGAGATAGTAGAGTTAAGTGTCTTACCCGATTTGTTTCTTCCCAAAGTGTGTTGGTTACGCTTGTAGTTACGCTTCTTTCAAACTTGCCTTTGCTCATCTCATATCTCATTTGCCTTCTCTTGATTTGGTTATTGATTTGTGTGTGTAGTTGTGGCTCCGGTAGGCGTATTTTGCTTGGTAGTGATAATAGGAGTCGCAAGGTCAATATGGATATCATTTTTAGCCTAATTTTGTCTTAGTCGAGCAGCAAATGATTGGATAATAGTATAGGGAGCTGGTTCAGGGACTATGTCCTTATTAGCCTTATGAGTAGACACTTGATTCATCATGTTTCTATCTTTTTGTAATTTGGAGTAGTTTGATCAATGTGTGTCATCTTCCCCTTTTTCCACTTTGAGAATTGGAGTTCACTTACCTGCAACTTGGTGTGAGCTTGTAACCCTGATAATGGATGGATGGATCAAACATCAGTTTAGTTGAAAGACTTTGGTACAACTATCAAATGATAACTTTAGACATGTTATATAGCTAGGAACAGAAACTGTTTTAGTTCGTTAGTCTTCATTATATGTCTTATAAGTTTCCCTTTCTGATATTGGCTTGTGAAAGATTTTGAACCTGAGTAGATGAAACATCAGTTTAGTTGATGAACTTTTGAACAACTATCCAATTAAAACTGAAGGCTTGTTCTATAGAAAAGTGATTATTTTAGTCCTAAACAGTCTCATTGTGTCTTCCTATAAATAAAGAAACTTTCTCATTTTGTTTATCCTTGTCAACTCAATTTATATGCTTAGGTATATTCCTGTTTTTATGTTCCAAGCATATCCTATATGCTCTTGAATAATACATATGCTTCACTAATCACAATGCACTGCTAGAATACACAGTAAAAGACATGTTTTCCATAAATTTATGCAATAATAGCATTGCAGGTTTGTATTTTTCCTTTAAAAAGAAATAAGATGTCCCGCTGCCTTGTATAAAGCTATTATTGCTGCAAAGTAGATAAGATTGAAACAAAAAGCATTTAAGGTACCGAGAAAAACTAGAGGTGGCAATGTCAATTATAAAGAGGAAGCAACATATGAATCCATGTAATGTATATATTAGATAACATATAAATAGACACTCAAACTTGTCCTGCTGCCTGTATAAAGGTATTATGCATTAGTAATAATGTTTTTTGATGGTATCGTCCATCAAGATGTCTGCATTTGTTCCCATCACCCTTGAGTAAGTTCCAACTTGTAATAGTTCCAACCTTGAGACATTGTGATTGTCAGGGTGCGTATTTGTTGTTATGATGGTGGTTTCTGAAGTCATTTTCTAAGTGTATTTTAGTGTCATTTTCTTTATATTGTTGTTATACAATATAAACAACTTGAGTAGAGATGAAGTAAAAGGGGGGAAAAGAATTGTATAAATATGAGTTAAATAATTTCTTGTAAGGACTTCACCCTCACTATACTAGACTGTTAACGACCATATTTAGCTGCACATCTATTTTTCCATAAATTCCAACTAATAAAGATAGGTAGTGACTGAATCATGATCTTTTGAGCTTCATTATTGTGCTTCATAGTCCACCAGTTCATCAAGTGATTTTTCAGAGCAATGTGTTGGTGAACTTTTCAAAAAAAGGTAGCAAAGAAGCTCCAAATGTGAACTTTGAAGGGATTGTGTGTTTTACTTAATTTGGTTTCTAATATGGATGTGGATTGCAATTTGCAAACCCATTATGTAACTATATTATTTTTTCTGTAGTTTTAATATGCATATTTTGATCAAAAAAATTTTCTAAACAAAGAGATCTTCTCAACTATTTCAGGTTTGGCTGAGAGGAAATTAATATTATGCAGACACCAAAAGCAAGGTATTTCTGATCTCTTAACAGTAAAATGACTATATTTCATCCTTGAAATAATGACATACATTTCTGTAGTTATTATTATGTGTATATTAGACACAAGAATGGCAACAAGGTACTCGAAACTCAAAACTCACTATGAATCTGATCATCTCATAACACATGATTTTGATTCTGATGACATAAATTAACGTAGTTAATGATTTAATGATTGTTATCGAAAGTTTAAATATTAATATCTTCTTCTAGGAATTCAAATATCCCATCAAAAGATTGGATGGATTTAGCAAGGTATAGCAAAGAGTATATTATTGGTGTTGAATCATTCCTAGATTTTGCTTACTCTTATGGAGATCCTCAAGGAGAGGAAATTCAGTGTCCATGTGCAAAATATTGTAATATTCGTTGGACTCGAAGAAATGTAGTGTATGATCATCTAATGTGCTATGGATTTGTTAAATTCTATACTAGATGGATCAATCACAGGGAATGGGATATCAACTTGAATGTTGGCGATGATATGGATTACTCGCGTGATGATATTGATGGGTTGTTGAATGATCAATTTAGAGATGTTGCATAGGCTGAAGGAGTTTATGATGGTCCAAATGAAGATGCCAAGAAATTCTATAACTTAGTTAAAGAGGCAAGCCAATAATTATATCCTGGTTATACAGGATTCTCTAAATTATCATTCACACTTCATTTATATTTGTTGAAGTGTCTACATGGATGGAGCAATGAATCATTCACTTCTCTTTTAGAGTTATTAAAAGAGGCGATGCCCGAGTTGAATATTCCTCCGTCTTACAATAAAACCAACTCTATGGTTAAGAATCTTGATCTTGATTATGAGAAAATTGATGCATGTCCCAATGATTGCATGTTGTTCAAGAATGATCATAAGGATGATGAATTTTGTCATACTTGTGGAGCTTCACGATATATTAAATCTCCTGAAGTTGATAGCGAGCTTGAGCCTTCACAAAAACAACATCGAGTTTCAACAAAGACTTTAAGACACTTTCCATTAATTTCTAGACTCAAAAGGCTATTTATGTGCTCAAAGACGGCAGATTCTTTAAAGTGGCATGACAAGGAGCGTTCTAAAGATGGAAAGTTAAGGCATCCCGCTGATGGTCTAACATGGAAAGCTTTTGATAGGTGGCATCCAGATTTCACACTAGATTGTCGCAATGTGAGACTTGGCTTGTCAAGTGATGGATTCAATCCATTTTGAACCATGAGTATATCACATAGCACATGGCCAGTTATGTTGATGGTGTATAACCTTGCCGCCTTGGATGTGAATGAAATCGAATATTTTATACTTCCTTTACTTATACCTGGGCCACGATCACCTAGAAATGACATTGATATTTACTTACAACCATTGATAGATAAGTTAAAATTATTGTGAGATTCTGGGGTTGAAACATATGATGCTTCAAGAAATCAAACTTTTCAAATGCGGGCAGCTCTTATGTGGACAATCAATGACTTTCCTGCATATGCTATGTTATGTGGTTGGAGTACAAAAGGAATGTTTTCTTGCCCTTGTTGTAACTATGGCACTAATTCTCGTTATCTTAAACATAGTCGAAAAATGTGTTATATGGATCATCGTGTTTTCTACCCATAGATCATCCATGGAGATCTAACAAAAGATCTTTCAATGGAAAAACTGAATTCAGACATCCTCTACCTTTCTTAAAGGGAACTGATGTGCTTAATAGCTTACATGATTTTGAAAATGTGTTTGGAAAGAAGAGAAAGAGATCAAATGATGGCCCATGGAAAAAAAGGTCAATTTTTTTTGAATTACCTTATTGGCTGCACAACTTGTTACGCCATAACCTTGATGTAATGCACATAGAGAAGAACATAGTTGATAGCATACTCGAAACTCTTTTGGATATTTCTGGCAAAACAAAGGATCATGCAAAAGCCCTGTATGATTTAAAAGATATGGGAATCAGGAAGAACCTTCATCCAAAAGATACAGAAGATAGTAAGAGAACAAAGTTTGCAAAGGCGTGCTTCTCAATGACAAATGGAGAGAAATCAATTTTTTGTGGAGTTTTAAAGACAGCCAAGTTACCTGATAGTAGTGCCTCCAATATATCTAGGTGTGTGCACTTGGATGAAAGAAAAATGTCTAATTATAAAACCCATGATGCTAATTTCATGTTACATTACTTGCTTACAATACCAATTAAAAGCATTCTTCCTAATCATATGGCTATTCCTTTGATTCATCTTAGTTCCTTCTTCCGTCATTTGTGTCAAAAAGTAATCACATTGGAGGAACTAGATTGCTTAGAAGTAGAGATCATAGAAACAATAAATCAGTTGGAGTGAATTTTTCCTCCTTCATTTTTTTGATATAATTATTCATTTGCCTATCCATTTGGCGAATGAAGTGAGATTAGGAGGTCCAATTCAAAATCAATGGAGGTATTCCACTGAAAGAGAAATGGGTACATTTAAATCATACATCCGCAATAGACGTTATCCAGAAGGTTGCATAGCAGAGACACGAGTGGGAATATATTGTATGAATTTATTCTGTAAATATCTGCATAGGGGTATGGATACCAAATTTAACAAAAGAGCTCGAAATAATGATGAATATGACTCAAGTGATGCATAAACTGTGAGTTTGTTTCCTAACAAAGAAGTTCCTTTAGGATCAAAGAAAACTGATCCATTCATTTTAGATAACAAGTCACTAAGTCAAGCACATGCATACTTATTGGGAAATTGTGACGAGGTTCAAGAATATATTAGGTACCTTAATTTGAATATAGTATTCTTTTTGTATAATTAATTTTTAACTTATTTTATTTATTATTTTAAAAAAAAAGTACATGTTGTGTAGAGAGCATGAGCAAGAGGTTAATAATCAGCCATGAAGATCCAAATGGAACAAGGCCAAGAATCATTATCAAAACTTCTCTCAATGGTTTGAAACACGCTTTCCAAGAGGATGTGCCCGATTTGATAAAACAATTGTCTAGAGGACCAAATTCCGTTGCAAAAAGATATTTTGGGTATCTCATCAATGGATATAGATTCCATGTTAGGCAGCGTGATGCAAGGCGTAAAACACAAAATAGTGGTGTTACACTATTTGCCTCAACTACAGGCTTTGCAAGCTAAAAGAATAAAAATCTGATTGCTGCAGATTTGACTTATTATGGCAGAATAGTTGATATTGTTGAATTAGACTATTACGGTCATTTTAATGTTGTTCTATTTAAGTGTGATTGGTATAAGGTTGAAAATGATGCATATGGCCTTACTTATGTCTATTTTAACAAGAGATGCTCTCATGAAGAGCCTTTTGTGCTTGGATCTCAAGTACACCAATGCTTCTATGTGCAAGATCCATATGATAAAGATAGACATTATGTTATGAAGATTGTTCCGAGAGACTTGTTTCACATGGGTGATGAAGTTGAATCTAATCTCCCACAAGGTTATGAAAATGAGCCATCTGAACATTTGATGGGACCATTTATACCAAAAGATAATGGTGAAGTACTCTTAACAAAGACTGATGTACCAGAAACAATTGTTGATGTGCCTTCGGAGGAATTTGTTACTTAGCAACTTGAAGTTGAGTATAAAGAGAAGTTTGAAGATGAGTCTGTAGATGATTTTGAAGACGAATCTAAAAATGAGCATGAAGATGAGTCTAAAAATGAGTATGAAGATGAGTCTAAAGAAGAGTTTGAAGATGACGCACCATGAGTTTCATTATTTTTATGATGACCATATAGTGCTCACTTATTGTTTTTGTAGATTAATTGTTTTTTTTGGTACAAACACATTAAGATATGTAATATGTGGAATTGAAGATTAGATCGCTATAATGTTTAAGTATTCTGTTGGCTTTTTTCATGTGCCCAATTGTTGTTTGGTTAAGTAATTTATGTTGGCTTCCTATCTGATTATTATTTTATTAAGGAACCTATCCATCTAGCTAAATATTGTTTTATTTTTTTGTTTGTAATTTATATACTTATTTGTTCCTTTTATTATCAGGTAGTAGGCATTAGAGGAAGAACAGTGACCTCTGCAGTTTGAAGTCGTTTCTGATTTTGTCGCAATCCCGAGTTCGTCGCTCCGAGAGAGGTACAAATATTTACCTTTAAGTAATTTCAGTAATAAGAAGCTGTCCAGTTTTGGAGTTGACCCCGCATAATGTTTTTGTTGTAATTCCCCTGAACTTGACATTATTGAACACATTTCAACTCTGGAAGTTTTGCCAGAAAGGTCTGGGGGTTCTTTGTTGTTTCCCTGGGTATCCAAAAGGATTATATTCCTCTCAAATACATGGTGATGAGATGGTGGAACACTGTGCACAGAAATGAGCTTGTTTGGTTGTTTCACAATGCTTTAGTTGATATGATTTGGTTAAGTAATTTATGTTTGGTATAGATGGTTAGAAGGTAAAGTATTTATATATAAAATTGTGGCTCTAGGTAAAGTATTCTGAATGGTTGTACATGTTATAAGATTAGTTTAGTTGTGGCTCCGGGGATATTGTGTATGTACAACGTATAGACTCAGTTTACAGCGTATATAGTGCTGGAAGTTCTAGAAACTCAGCTGTTGCATTATCATACATTGCTAGAAATTCTAAAAACTCAGCTGCTGCAATCTGCTATAATACAGTGCTGGAAATTCTGGAAAGAGTTGGTTTGTGAGTTCTGCAGATGCACAAAACATAGGAAGGACAATGTTTTAAATTAATAAGCTATCGATCTGTCAACCTTATATCAAAATTATATTGCTGCTACTTCTTTCACTTAAAGAACCTTTTTATTTTGTAGGTTTACTTACCATAGGGAAAGAAATCAAAGAGATTAAAACAAAGCGAGAATAATGAATCAATCAACACTACTAAAGAAAAAGGGTCCGAATACAAACAAAGTTTAAAGTCCATTCAAGCATCTGGATGTTGATATGCAATACCGATCAAGTGCTAAATTGGCCAACAAATTCAAGATTAAGAGAGAACAACTTGCAAATGAACGCAATGATAGAGCTAAGAAAGAGCAGGCACCAATACCACATAAAAAGAAAGAATTATGAGGATTTCATTCCACAACAAGGAAAGAGTAAATTGCTTTGGCATAAATCGTAATTCAATCGTCTTCAAGGAAGAGCTTAAAACCTCACATATGATTGCAGGAAAGGACAAACTAAACAGAGGTTATTTCAATCACGGAGAGTCCATTCAAGAGAAAGGAATTAAACTTCCTATGAATAACTCTAGGTTCCAAACGTCATTCAAGGAAGGTGTTACTACTTCAGTACATGTGACTGGAACAACACTAGGTAATGGAGAGGTACAACATGATATTGCGGATCTACTGAACTTCAAACAAGTGAAGAGGAAGTTTGTCTAACCAGCTACCAATATTGATCTGTTTCTTGATAAGCAACAGATACACAATGAACATGATATTCATGATCCTATTATTAATGAACACAACAAAGGATTGGATGATCTTGTGGATCAAGAAGAACTCGGTGGAGATGAATGTGATGTCGAAGAGGAAATTGACATTGATTGTAGTACAAAAGGTATGTCTTAAACCTTGTAAGATTTAGTACTCATTATAAAATAAATATCTTATTTCGTATGTACATCAATCTAGAAATATCGAAGTCAAAAAAGTCTAAGGACAAACAACATGTAAGGATATTCACGCAAGAAATTTGGAAGAAAGAAAGGAGGTGGCATTTGATAAAGGACAAGCAGTGGGACCAACTAATAAGATAGTGTCACAACTAAGCAACTTTATAGGAACAATTGCATGGAATCCTAGATTCATCAACTTGATGTACACTAGTTGGCATGCGGTGCCAAAGGATACTAAAAAAGCATGTGGGAATATATCAATGTAAGAACAATCACTCTTGAGATTGCATATTTTATTATTTGTTTTTACTCACAAAAGCTAAATATATTTTATTTTGCATAGTCCAAATTTCTAATTCCGATAGAAGGAAAGAAATGGGTGATAACTGGTCTTCATGATTTTTGGAGCGACACAAGCAAAAAAAAAGAAATTTTTTGATAAAAATAGTACCCTTAAGGATATGCTAGCAAAACGTCCTGATGGCATTCCAAATAATCAATTTCGCCAGTTTATCGAGTATTAGAAACACCCAACTATTCAAGTAAGGCTCAAATAGTGCGTTTCTACTCATCGACATGTTTTGCATCATATCTATTCTTTTCTAATTTATCAATTCAATTGTATCTTTTCATTTAATAATAGGCCATATGCGAGATGAATTCTCAAAACAGGGAAAAAATAAAAATGGAAGCATCGAATGGGACCTATTAATTTTGCAAGAGTACGCGTGGCATTGGATTCATGGACCCAATTCAATTCAGTGGGATCCTTCATTCACATTTTTTCCACCAAGAACATTTTCTAAAACTCTTTGACCCCCGAATTTGGAGTATCCTACTTTCACGTAATTCACAGGGTTCAACAAGCAATTGATATGTCACGATCAAGGGTGTAATACTCTTTGTAGTATACTTAGCTGACATTTCTTCAAAAATCTGAATTTCATTTTTGTACTTTATAAGAGCATACTGATGTTTTTATAATTTTTAAATATAATTGATACCCAAGTTGCAATAGTAAGTCTTTTAAAAAGGATTAGTAGTGAATTTGAGTTAGACTTAAAATTTATATATTGTGGGGAGTTTGACTCCATTGAATTTTATCACGTATGTCTTCTTCTTCTTCTTCTTCTTCTTTTTCTTCTTGTGCAAGTGCGAGGAGTTATCAATTCTTTGTCGATGTCGCTGAATTGTTTGCTAGGAAAAGTTGTCAGATTTTTTTTGTTCTTGATCGCTATTATAGGACTGGAAATGAAATAGTACTTACAATTCACTATGGATGCCAATTTTATTCAACAGGCTGAACTTCAGAATCGCCAAAATTCTGGGGAAACAGCTGATGATGCATTTAGGGCAGTGTTTGGAAAGGAGCAGCCTGGTCGACTTAGGTGCTATGGTAGATCAGTGACAACAAGTTCTTTGAAGAAAGATGAGGATATTAACAATCTAAAACAAAAGCATCCCAATGAAATCACTTCTCTAAAGGAAGAATTGAGAGAAGAAATGTGACATTTATTCACTCAATTTCTACAAAACAACGTTGGATTGAATTTTCAAGATATACCAGGGTGTGTTGGATCTAACGTTGCTTCACCTATTGATGCAAGTAGCTGTGATGGTTGTTGTGAGAGATGGTTTTAGTTTTCATTGCTTAAACTGATTCTCATAGTTAAAGTTGTCCCTTTTAGATTTCTTCGAAGGTTAGAGACTTTGTTGTATTTTTGTGAGTGAGTTTGTTGTCACTTGTGCTAGTTAAGCTCTGTTTTGATGTGGTTTGAGTTGTCATCCTGTTGCTGCTGGTTCTTGTTTCTAGGAATCTGTCTTTCCTATACTTTGGAATGTTGTATCTCAGCCTCTTTTTGCTGTCTTCTTTTAATTGCTTCTCTCTTTTTCTTGCTTGGTTTAACTTTTGATTTGTTGTTGGAAGGAGTCTGATCATTATCTTTCCCATTCTGCTGACTGTTATCACCTGTAGGGCCTGATTGATCCTCTTCTTTGTTTCTTGGTAAGAGTAATAAGATCTTGCCTCCCTAAAATATTATCATTATTGTCCTGAATTTTCTGCTTTGGATTGATATTTAATTAGTGTCAAGCTGTAAAGGGAGACGAATAGGAAAAGGGAAAGAAAGAGGAAGTATATATAGTAATCTTACTCATGCTCGATGACAATGTCATAAAAAATTCAGTAGGATTGAGCAACTGTCGGTGAATAAAATAGAACAAGAAATTTAAAATGGTTGAAGGTTGTTAACAACCTCAAAATAAATCAAAGAAATAGGAATATTGTGTTACCTCCAAATACTCAGAGGGTACTGCAGGTTCCCATGCTGCTAAACCACAATTTTTACTCTACGATTTTATTTAAAATGGATCTTATTATAACTTTAAGATATAGGTTTCTCTTGATTTTTTTGCAAAAGCGAGAAAATAACTTGATTAAATGATTTATGACCACGACTCGTAGCATTAACCCGAGACACATGCGGAACTTCTTGTTTATTCTTAATGTGATCTTTGAGGGGTTAATAGGGGATCTATGGTCTAGACTATGGTAAATGTGAGTGTTCTCATGCCCAACATGTTGTCGGTGGTTGACTTATTATTAATTCATGTCTCCATTGTATCCTTATCTTTTGAATTTCGATTTTTAGCTCCTTCTTGATTGTTTGGTTGATCACATAGAACGATCAATGAAATTATTAGAAGTAGGGAGTGCAGAATTAGTAGTCATACTTGTGTGATGAGTCTATTGCTGCCTGGTGTTTCCATCCTCTCTATTTGTGTATTGCATTTGCAGGTTTTTGGAATCTTGTTTTCCTTGTTCTCCTTTGTTTTTGTTCTTCTTAGCAGCCTCCAACTCTTTTCTTTTTTAAAATTCCTCATCTCTTTGCTTAATATCAAAGTGTGAATGTGAGAGCTAGTCTCTTGAGCTCTTTATTGATTAATGAAATGGGCAGCTCCCAGTTCATGCCTAATACAGACATGTAACAAGTGTCCTTCGTGTTTACAACACATGCAGTAATCCAAAATTCACGTGCTGATAAATGTTCTATATGATTTGCATATATATATTGATTTGGATTGGTTAGCTTACAGTGAATACTCTCCAATTATGCACTTCCACATTTATTTCATTAACTTATAATTTTATTTTGAATGTGCAGGAAAATGCCGGTAATTGAATTTGAATTGCATGTGGCCAAAAGTAAACTTGGTCTATTGTAGTGAACGATGAAGAGTTTTTGTACTATTTTCATATACGTTTGAATGCATTTGATTCTTTGGAATTTATTGATAGTAGAGATCTTTAAGCAATCATTTTCCAAGTATTGGTTGTACAAGACATGTTTCTCGAAGTATATTTGAAATATATAGCTTCGATTTAATTATTAGCTAATTTTGTGCTTTAGGTCAATTATATAATTAATTATGTGATTATATATTAAATATATGCAAATAAAGATTATTATTATTAAAAATAAAAAAATTGTGGCTAGAAAATTCTACACAACATTGCCACACTTCAAAAGTGTTGTTGTAGGATATCCTTGTTATCTTGTACATAAGAAAAGTTACACTTTATAAATCTTTGCTCTAGATGAATATAAAGTTACACTATATAAGTGTTGCTCTATATGAGAGATTAAGTTACACTTTATAAGTGTTGCTCTTGATGAGATATAAAAGGCATCACTTTTTAAGTGTGACCAATAACAAAGCAAAGGCAACACTTTTAAGTGTAGTATAATAAAAAATAGGTGTCGCTAATTCATCACAACAAAGTGTGCCCTTATACCTCTTTGGCTACGTTTTATAAGTGTAGCCAAAGATGGCGACATTTAAAAAGTGTTGCCTAATGTCAAAGGTTACACTTCTTTAGGCCACCCCCTAAAATGTGTTGCTTAGAGTCCAAAAGTGTAGCCTTTTATCAAAGGCCACACTTTTTTCTAGTTTAGGCTACACTTTACTGGGGTGGCCATAGGCCTAAAATGGTGTAGTGTCTTAACTTGACTCTTAACTTTCCTTGAATTGAATAATGGATTCAAGGTTCATGATCTCACGTTTATGGATAATTTCATGATGTTTAGATGTACCTTGAAGTGTAGGAAACAACTAGGAAACATAGGTACGTTGCTAGGGAACTAGTACGGAAAGAAGTGGGAAAAGGTGGGAGAATTGGCATTACTGATGCTCTGAGTGGCGAGGGGGGCCAAAGGGAAAACTTCAGAGGGCTGGGGTGGGGCGCTCTTTCTGGCATGGTACCCTAGAGCCCAATTTTTAGATCCCCAGTTGGGGTGCTCTGGCTGGGGAGGCGCCCCAGGCCCTTGCCCAGAAAACCCCGAACTTTCATCTTCGTTTTTCAACTCTAAACCCTCTAATTTCACTTGGATCTTTCCCCAAACACTTAGAATTGACTATATTATCAATATATGCAATATTATACTTGGAATCACACTTAATTTCATGAATCAAATTCAAGAAACTTCAACAACAATAACCCACAAGATTTCAACCAAATTATCATCAAGAACTCATAATATTTTCGTTCAAAACATAACAACTTCGCTGAATTGAATCATGATTGGCGCGTGGGTGAACTAACCCAAGGCTATGTGATCTGACATACCTCTTACAGATCACCCCTTTACAAAATCCACGACCTTAGCTTCAAGAACTTGGTGATTTCCTTGCTTTCCCTTTTCTTTTCTCCTCTTCGTTTCTCTTCTCTCAAAACCCTAACCTTTTTTTCAAAAGCATACACTGAATCGAATAAGTTTATACCCCAACTTAAATACCAAAAATGAAATTAATTAATTGGGTGGTGAAAAGACCATAATACCCTTCTAAAATCCAGTTTTACTTTTCATATCTACACAACCCGACTTTGAATGGGCATATCTCACTTATAAGAACTCAGAATTGAGAAAACTTGGCGGCATTGGAAATATAATTGAGATATTTAGTACGGTATCTTGTAGTACCCAAACTTATCCTAAGCTAAGAGTTATGGTCGTTTGAAGTTGACCCTAAAATCCAAACTTAACATAACTTAACCAATTTTCTAGATTTTTCATTTTTTCCAAAAATGACTCTTTCTAATTCTAACTCTTCCTAGTTCTTTCAAATAGCGTGGTGTGACAATATTTCACTGCGTGGAGTATCTTATTATTGAGTTGAGCCTTATTTTTTTTCCCGAGTAGATTTGAGTTGAGTTGAGTTGAGTTGAGTGAGTTGAGAAGAGGTAAGTATGTTTCTTTTCCATCAGTTCAAGCTTATGTTTATGCTTTAGAATTCCTCTTACATTCCATGTACTGAGCCATTTTGCCTGCATCATTTCTTAATGCATATACAAGTATTCAGGATCATCAATAAGTGTTTCGTTGGGGTCATGTGATACTCCAGCCAGCTTTGGCGAGCCTTCTTATAATTCGGGGGACTTCACCGTTTATCTTATAGTAAGTAGTTTTGATATGTCTTGGGTCTTGTCCCGATATCCTTCTGTAATAGTAGAGGCTTCATAAATAGACAAACTTGAGGAGTTTTTGTATTTACTTGTATTTTGAGTATTGTATAGACTTTTAAAATGGTAGACTATTTGAGTTTATTGAAATTAATTCAGCTTTAAGCTTTTCTATGCCTAAGTTAGTTTTACGCATAACCAGCTAGGATAACGGTTTGCTGGGGACCAATAATGGTTCTTGAGTGTCTTCCACATCTAGGGTGTAGGCTCGGTTCATGACACCTCTGTTGGGCATCAATTTGTAGTGATCAAGCAATAGTCATGCCATTATAACCCTGGCAAAGTATATTGGGTTCTTTCGATTGGGCTGTATACATTAGACTCCAAGTTAGATCACGTGGTTTATGTCACTTAATAGTATCTCCCACAATCATACTCTTTTTGCATTGACCATGTTATTAACATATAGCCTCAGTATACAGTTCAACACGTTATCTTCATGATTTGTACTTGGTCATTGCGTCCATTTTAGTTTTCAATCATACACCAGTATAGCATAGATCCTTGTTCAACAGTAATATATATATATATATATACATATATATATATATATATATATATATATATATATATATATATATATATATATATATAGCTTAGTATATCTATATCTTGCATGCTCAGTACATTTAAAGTACTCATGCATACTTTGGTACTACTACATCATTTTATGATGTAGATTCAGATCACACTTAGTTCAATTCTCTATCCGAGTTCAGCAGCTTCAATGGTGAGTCCTCATACTTTGAGAAGAATATACATGCTTTACTTTTCTAACTTTATTTCTGTTCTCTGTCTTGTTTGAGATAGTTATGGTCATGTCTTAGCAGTTCAATTTAGTTAGAGGCTTTTAGGCATAGTAGTAGATTCAACTCGAGATTATAAGTGTTGTTTAAGTTATCACTAAACTCTTATTATATTTTATACATTCAAAATAGTTGGGTTCCCCATATCGGACAACCACTATTTTTAGGTTCTGCATAGTATATGATTTACTTAGTTATTTTTTAGTATGCTTCTTATATGCAAACTTAGGGTTAGCTTGGGGACAATCATGATCCTAGGTCTCATGTTAGATCTAGGGGTAGCCTCGAGGCGTGACAAACTTGGTATCAAAGCATCAGGTTCAAAAGTCCTAAGATATCTGAAAGCTGCACTAGGTAGAGTCTATTTAATGAGTGTGAAGCACGCCACACCTATGAGAGGGAGGCTACAAGGTATTCTAAGAAAACTTCACTTCTTTTGCTATTCTTATCATGCGTGAAGTGTGATTTAAATTCTTTGTTCTAATCTTTCATTATGCGTTTCAAATCATGCCTCGTGGCATAGTTAACACATGGAATGCTAACGCAGTCCCTCCAGCCCTGAACCATGAGGTTACAAATACAGAGTTGCGTAGTGAGATCCAACTTTTGGCTTAGAATGTAGCCAACTAGAACAATCAGCAGGCTCAAATTAGTGCAAACCCTAAGAGTGGATCAGGTGCAACCAGGGTTCAAGACTTTGTGCGAATAAATCCGCCAAAGTTTTTAGGGTAGAAAGCTGGTGAGGACCTACATAACTTTCTTGATTAGGTCAAGAAAATTCTTGGATTAATGCAAGTAACTGGTACTTAGAATGTTGAACTAGGATCCTATCAACTCAAGGATATGGCTCATAACTGGTTCATGTAGTAGAATGAAAACATGGGTGAGAAAGCAGCTCCTATGATGTGTACTATTTTACTGGAGGTGTGGGACACAAGTTCTTCCAGAGAGAGTTCAAGGTGGATAGGCCCAGGAATTCATTAACTTGAAGTAGGGTTTAATGTCAGTTCAAGAATATGGGCTGAAGTTCACCCAGCTATCTAGGCATGCTCCACATATGGTTGTTGATTCGTGAGCACGAATGATCAAGTTCTTGTTAGTAGTATCCGATCTGGTAACAACTGAGTGTAGGAATGTTATGCTATGAGAAGATATGGATATCTCCAGAATAATGACTCATGCTCAACAGATGGATGGAGAAAAGCTTAGGGAAATGGATAAGGACAACAAAAAGGCTTGAACACAAAATTATGAATAGACTCAATAAAGACCGGATGGCGGAAATTGCTCATAATTTCGTAGAGGTCTATATTCCCAACACCTTTATCAGCTAATGCTCCATCCCCTAGGTTTCAACAGGACCAGAAAGCAAGGGCATCAAGCTCTAAGTCTTAGGGAAGTGGTTTTGGTAACCAAACTTTTCCAACTTGTCCAAAGTGTAGTAAGAACCATCTGGTGAGTATTTTGCTAGAAGAAAGGGTTCCTTGGATGTGGTCGACCGGGGTCATAGATTGAAGGATTGCCTTTCTGCCAGGCAAGGACAATGAGGCAATAGGGCTCAGTCTACAACTTCAGTAGTACGAGCAGGACGCCTCACTCAGTAGTGTGCCTCATCAAGTACAAGTGATGGTCAGTGCTAGAACAAGTGTTATGCTCTTCAGGCTCGCTAAGACCAAGAAAATTCTCTTCATGTGGTCCTTTGGTATGTTGCGAGTTTTTGAGTTAGATATAGATGCATTGTTAGATCCAGGGGCTACACTTTCTTTTGTAACTCCATATATAGTAGTAAACTTCGGTGTCGGTCCAAAAACTCTGTCAGAACCGTTCTCAATGGTTGCTCCCAGTTGGTGACCCACTTATGGCTAGACAGGTATACCAAAATTACCTTGTCACAATTTTCCAAAAAGTCACCTTAGCGGACATTGTAGAGTTGGAAATGGTTGATTTTTATATCATTCTAGGCATGGATTGGCTACATTCCTATTATTCCTCAGTCAATTGTAGAACTAGGATTGTTCGGTTTTAGTTTCCAAATGAGACTATCTTACAGTGGAAGCGTAGTAGCTCAGTGTTTCTAGGTAGAGTTATCTCTTACCTTAAGGCCAGAAAGATGATCTCTATAGGGTATATCTATTATCTTGTTCAAGTTAAGGGTTCAAACTCAAAAATACTAACTCTTGAGTCAGTTCCAGTTATAAAATAATTTCCAGAAGTGTTCCTAAAAGATCTTCTCGAAGTTTCTCCGAAAAGGGAAATCAACTTCCGAATAGATCTCCTTCCAGATACCCAGACTAATTCGATTCCTTTTTATAAAATGGCTCCAACTGAGCTAAAGGAATTGAAAGAATAGTTGAAAGACCTTCTATATATGGGTTTCATCATACGCAGTATCTCTCTATGGGGTGCTCTAGTGTTGTTCCTGAAGAAAAAAAGTGGTTCTCTCAGAATGTGCATTGACTACCATCAGTTAAATAAAGACACAATCAAAATTAAATATCCAATCTTAGGATTGATGACTTGTTTGACCAACTTCAGGGTGCTAGTTGCTTTTCTAAGATAGACCTCAGATCTATCTATCATTACTTCCGAGTCAAAGATAGTCACATCCTGAAGACAACCTTCAGGACTCGGTATCGCCACTATGAATTCATAGTTTTGTCTTTTGAAAAAACAAATACTCCTGCGGGTTTCATGGACCTATTGAACAGAGTGTTCAAACAAAAGTATTTGAACTTGTTTGTCATCGTCTTTATTAATTATATCCTTATTTATTCTCGAGTGAGAAAGAGCATGCGACTCATCCGAGAGTTGTTCTCACAAACACTAAAAGATCGCCATTTATTTGCTAAGTTCAGCAAATGTGAATTACAGTTATAGTATATCGCTTTTCTTGGTCATGTGGTATCCAGCGAAGGGATCCAAGCGGATTCTCAGAAAATTGAGGCAGTACAAAACTGGCCCTGACCCACCTCTCCAACTGATATCATAATTTTCTTGGGTTAAGGTAGTTACTACAGGAGGTTTGTTGAAGGATTTTCATCCATATCTTCACCAATGACAAAGTTGACTCAGAAAAAGGTCAAGTTCGGTGGTTAGATAAGTGTGAGAAAAGCTTCTTAGAACTGAAGACAAGGGTTGACTACATCTCCTTTCTTGACTCTACCAGATGGTTTAGACGATTACGTGGTTTATTGTGATGCATCCATGGTCGACCTAGGTTTTGTGTTGATTCAACTAAGTAAAGTTATAGATTATGCTTCTAGACAGCTTAAGGTCCATCAGAAGAACTACCAAACTCATGACCTCGAGCTTGCAGCTGTACTATTTTCCCTAAAGATTTGGAGACACTACTTGTATGTGTTCATAAATCATAAGCGCCTCTACTATATGTTCACCCAGAAAGTGTTGAATCTTAGTCATAAGAGATGACTTGAATTCCTCAATGACTATGACATGAATATACTCTATCATCTGGTAACGCCAATGTAGTAGTTGACACCTTTAGTAGACTATCCATGGGGAGTGTGGCACATGTTAAGAAAGAAAAGAATTAGCCAAAGATGTTTATTGGTTTACTCGCTTAGGAGTTTGCCTTATAAACATGTCAGATGGTGGTGTGATAGTTCAAAATGGGTTAGAATCTTTATTGGTAGTAGAGGTTAAGGAAAAAATAAGATAGTGATCCTCTATTACTTTAGTTGAAAGGTGTAGTTCATCAACAAAAAGTTGAGGTTTTATCCCAAGGGGAGAAAGTGTGCTTTCGTTGCCGGGGGTCGCTTATGTGTTCCTAATGTGGGTAAGTTAAGGAATAAAATCCTTACGAAGCCTATAATTCCAGGTATTCTATTCATCCGGGTTCCACTAAGATGTACCATGATCTAACAGAAGTCTTTTGGTGGAACGAAATGAAGAGAGACATAATAGATTTGGTGGCTAAGTGTCCTAACTGTCAACAAGTTAAAGTAGAACATCAGAAACCAGGATGTATGAATCAAGAGATTAACATTCCTACATGGAAGTGGGAAATGATTAATATTGACTTTAGTACGGATTTACCTCGTACTCGAAGACAACATGACTCCATTTGGGTGATAGTGGACATAGTCAGTAAGTCAACTCACTTCTTGGTAGTCAAGACAAAAGATTCAATGGAACACTACACCAAACTCACATTAATGAGATAGTCAGGTTGCGTGAGGTTCCCTTGTCTATCCTCTCAAACTGAGGTCCTCAGCTTACCTCTTTTTTCTGGAAGTCATTTAAGAAAGGTCTTGGTACTCAAGTAAATATCAGTCAATATTTCATCCACATATGGATGGTCAGGCATAGCATACCATTCAAACATTAGAATACATGTTGAGAGCTTGCTTTATCGATTTTAAGGGTAATTGAGATGATCACGTACCTCTCATAGAAGTCTCCTGTAATAATAACTTCCATTGCAGTATTTAGATGACCTCATATGAGGCACTATATGGATGTAGATCTAAGCCTCTGATTGGTTAGTTTGAAGTTGGTGAAGTTGCCTTGATTGGGACAGATTCAGTTCATGAGGCTATGGAGAGAGTTCAACTTTTATCAGAGATAGACTAAATACTGCTAAGAGTCATCAAAATTCCTATGAGGATATGAGGAGAAGGGACTTAGATTTTGAGATTGATGATTGGGTTTTTTTTTTGGAGGTGTCACCTACGAAAGAGGTGATGAGATTTGGCAAGAAGCGGAAATCCAATGTATGTAGGTCCTTACAGAATCCTGAAAAGGGTTGGTATTATGTATTATGAAAAAGTGTGTGGGTGATCGACATCAATAGTACCCTTTAAGGGTCGTTTGGTGCGATAGATAAGATGAATTAATCCAGGGATAACTTTTTAGTGGCCTTTAATTCATTGTTTGGTTGCAAAGGTAGGGATAACTTATCCCAGGATTAACAATTAGTCCTGGGATAAGTTATTCCTCACTGGGGGTGGTATAGTAATCCCAGGAAAAGTTATCCTGGGATAAAGTGTGTAAATTTACAAAAATACCCCCCAAACTCTCTTTTATACACCACTTTTACATTCATACATATTTACATAATTTTTAACTACATTTATAATAACATTCACAACCCTAATTATTTGTTGTTTTTATGATAAATATATTTTTCTATTAAAAAATTATATTTTATAAATACAATTTTTATTGATGAATATATTATAAGTTGAATTTGTATGCGTAATTATTATGTTTATTTTTATTTCTCTTAAAATGTTTACTCTACTACTAAATTACATATTTTTCATTAAATAGTTTATTACTCACTTAAAAATTATATTTTATCTATAATTAAACTATAAAAAACTTCAATAATAAATTTTCTTTTACTTTAATAAACTTGAAATGAAAGTTTTATTTTTAAGCTAAATCAGATGAAAGTTTTATTTTAAAACTAAATAAGATGAAAGTTTTATTTTTAAGCTAAATAAGATGAAAATCTTATTTTGAAGCTAAGTAAGATGAACATTTTATTTTTAAGCTAAATAAGATGAAAGTTTTATTTTTAAGTTAAATAAGATAAACGTTTAAATTTTAAAACATAAGGCACAATCATGGAAATGCACATACAAAAATAGTTAAGCTAAATAAGATGGAAATTTTATTTTTAAGAATGAATAACTAAAGCTTGCAAATAAAATGTAAAAAAAAAAACAAAAAAAGGTGAGGGTATTTTTGTAAACAAACAATTTATTCTAAACAATTATACAGTGAATATTAGTTTGAATATGACAAACCAAACAAGCAATAAAACCTAATCCCATCATAACTTATCCCAATATAACTTATCCCAGCATAACTAATCTCATCATAACTAGTATTCAAAACAAACAACCCCTTAGAGAGTGTGGCTGTGAAGGATAGCCTCACCTATGAGGAGGTTCCAGTTGAAATTCTTTCTTGTCATGTTCGTAGGTTGAGAAATAAATTATTCACTTCAATAAAGGTTTTGTGGAGGAGTCAGTCCGTAGAGAGAGCTACTTGGAAAGCAGAAGCAGCCAAGGTGGCCAAGTATCATCACCTCTTTCCTTTCGATTCAGTTTCATCTTGAGGTAATAGTTCCTCTCTCGTCTCTCAGTTTACACTTCTGTAGTTTAGTCTCATTATCTTTTCTCTTAGTTACCCTTGCAATTCCACATATTTGCATGTTCACAGAACTCAGTCCAGTTAGGTATCTGTTTCTAGTTGGTAGGAAATTTGTCTCATTCCCTCGACACTTAACATGTTTAGTCTTCATTTGAGGAAAAATCTTCCCAAGAGGAGATATTGTAACACCTTGGATTAGAAGAGATGGAAATTTGAGGTTTTGAGAGAATCTGATGTTAACAAAAATGGAACCACCGACGTCTGTGGCCTGACCAATGGACCGTAGGTGCGGGCCGTGGGTGGCAACCCAAATTTTTCCCAAATGTCAAGGTCCTAATAACTTGTTATGATTCAGTAGGATGGTCCGTTGTTAAATGTACGAGCCATAGGAAGGTTTCGTAGGTAAGTCCCAAACTTAGTGTAATTTTGATGGCCAAATGTGGGACTCACGGTGGCCATGTACAAACTGTAGCTCAACCCATAGAATACATGGGTCCCATCATTTGAAGGCCCAAAAAACATATTCCTAAACCTATTGACGGCCGACCAGGACATTGTGTAGTTGGACCTACAAACGTGGGTCCAATTGTAGATAAGGTCGGCATTTAAATCATAAAGAGGTTTTTGGTCTTTTCCCCTATGCGTTAGGCACTTAAACAATGTCATTTTACTCAGTCTTAGCCTAATAATCTAGTTAGAAACTTCATAGAACCCTCATTCTCCTAAAATCACCTAACTTAGAATGAAAAGAAGAGAAAAGAGATGATAGTTCTCCCAAGAACAACCCGAGCTCTTCTTCAAGTTTGGCCCCAAAATTCTAAGGATTTCACCGTAGTTTTCTTCACTAGGTATGTGGTATTTCACTAATGGGTTCCTTTCACCCATCAAGTCCCTAGAATTCAATCAGTTCTTCGATCTCTAATAAATTGTTCAGACCTAGCGTTTAAAGATTTTGAAGATTTTAGCTGTTATAGTTCCCATGATCTAAATTACCCAATTCTTGGTGTTTAGTGTAACTTGAATGTATAAAATTTAGAACCCTATCTTATATTGATAACCACTACTCATAAATCATACTTTCTAGACAGATTAGTTAGAAAATCATGCTTTAGAATTCGAATGCCATATCTTTTAGTAGGTGTTTGGCCATGCGATACCATATCACGTTATGGAATCAACGTTTGGACATGTAATTTTAAACTGATTCCATCTCATGATTCCATAGCATGAGATGTAATTCCATATTCTCCAAAAACCATGATATGGGAATTCCATATCATGATTTAAGATATTTTTAATATAAAAATTAATCCACAAGTTTATATTTTGTTAAAACTACCCCACATTTATATCCACTAACCATTTATTTCATATGTAAATAAAATTTATAATTACATTATTACTTTTAAAAATTTATTATTCTCACCGACATAAAATTTATTATTCCGACAAACATATAGTCACTTTAACTCACACCAACCGATTGTTGAGTAATAAATTTGTTCTCTTCATTTATTCCAACGCCTTATTTATTACTTCTACCATTTTGCAATTAATATAACTCAAATTAACAATGTTTGTTTGTCTTCTCGGTCACATGATCAAGAAATGCAGGTTCAACGTGAGGAAATTTTTATTAATATGTGGGAGGATTATATTAAAGACTAGTACACTACAATTCATGTTCAATTTTTTTTATTGAATTAAAGTTTGATGAGTTAAAGCTAGATTAAACAGTTACTTAAATGGAGGACAAATAGCTTTGTAATAATTTATTATGCAATTTTATTATTTTTGTTTATTTGGTAAAATTTAATAAACAATTGGGGCTATTTTAATAGTTTTACAACTTATGTGATTCTTATGTTTATGAGAAAATATACAACACAAAAATTCCATATCGCATGTCCAAATAAAACTTCAGTTTCATCTCATAGTTCCATATTATGATATCATATCATGATTCTATATCATGATACCATATTGCATGTCAAAATGGGCCCTTAGTATATTTACGTTTCATTCCCAGATAACATGTCATTATTTGAGCTACTTTGTATTTCAGTTTCATTTTATCTTTACATTCAGTTAGGAGTAGACTTAGCACTAAGTTGGACTAGGGTTCATCATACCCTCAAAATCCCAGAACTACGCGCCAATGTAGGTTTAAAAGTCCCCGTTGTTGGCATCTGTTTTTTGTGATCACACGATAGTCATGCCTTTATACCCTTGGCAAGGATTATTGGGTTCTTTTGATGAGGTGTATACATCGAACTCCACATTATCTCACGTGGCTTATGTCGGTTAATATTAGCTCCCACGGTCATACTCTTTTTGCATTGACCATGTTATCACGTGTCAAGTTTAGTTTTCATTCATACTTTAGTATAACCTCGATCCTTCTTCAGCTTATACAATTGTTCAACTTAAATATTGTTAAGCTTATATGTATATTATTGAGCATAGCATATATATATCCAGCATGCTAAGTACATGCAAAGTAATGATGTATAATTTTGTGCTACATCATTTTATGATGTTCATTTAGGCACTCAAACATCCAGATCATGTATATTTTGATTCTTAGTCCGAATTCAACAATTTTAGTGGTGATTCCTCATACTTCGAGGGCAATAGACATGATTTACTTTTCATACTTTATTTCGGCTTCCGAGTCTTGTTAGAGTTAGTTGGGGGAATGTCCAATAACTCAATTCGGTTAGAGGCTTTTAAGACATAGTAGTTGATTCAGCTCGAGTTTTTAGCTGTTGTTTGAGTCATCACTAAGCTCTTATTATATTTTATACATTTAGACTAGGTGGGTTTCCCATATCGAACATCCACTCTTTTTAGCTTCTGTAAGAGTATATGATGTACTTAGTTATTTTTAGTACGCTTGTTGTACGCTAGACTCGGGGTTAGCTTGGGGTAACTCATGATCCTAGGTCCCGTGTTACGTTTAGGGGTAGCCTCGGGGCTTGACATAAATATTGCACGACTTTGATATAATGTAACAATCCATCTTTGTCATTATGATTAAAGCATGTGATGAAAGAATTTGGTTTGGAAAACTTTTTGGGTGGTGACTCAAAAAATTTAGGCTAAGCTAGCCTTAGAGAGAATCTGGGTTGTGTGTGATCTGGGGCTGTCACGACCCAAAGTACACCTTAGACATGACATGACATATAAGACCTAGAGAGTCCCTACACAAGCCACTTGACAGACATACAACAAAATATGATTTTAAATAAGAAAAGCAAAGGTAGAAAATTCATATCAATAAAAGAGTTTGACAAAAAGTGGAAGTCTAATCATAGTCTTTATAAGATATTCTACTACATCAAACTAAGTGATCGGGATGTAACCTGTAAATCACGTACAAACTCTTAAACTCAAAACATAAGAAAGAAAGTAAATGTGCCACGGTCCTTCGAACATGAGAACTCACAAACTCTTGAACTCAAAATGGTAAAAAAACAAGCCACGGGCGGAAGGAGAAATATCGATGGACCCTTTATTAGTGAAATAATGTCGTCACAAGTATGCATTAGTACATGGAATGTACTAAGTATGAGGGATATGCAATAAAAAATGAAACATGATCGCAAGGGGTCATAATCGAAGAGATGATATGCATGTCCAAGATAAACACAGTAAAATCATTTAAAGAAGAACTGTAAATCATTAACATGGTCAATGCATCTTAAAATAATAAGAAAATCTTCATAAATCTTTAAAGACAACTTAGTCCATTTTGTGGGATATTAGCTTTAGTTCACAATAGACCATGCGAGATACAACATGGAATCCGATGTAACTCCCACATCAAGAAGTCTACTTGTCAAGGTAGAACTCTGTATCATATCATATGTTATATGTGGATCCACTAGCTAGGCCATTCAACGTAATCCTACGGGGGCATATAGTTTGGAACTAGAGGTTGTTACTAGAGACTACTCTATTTGAGCCTACACCTCAAGGTTCTCTCAGCGCTTATTTAAATCCCAACATAATAGTCATATTCATAAGCATAACATCATACAGAGAAAAGAACAATTTAGTTACTAATCAAGGCTTAAAATATCATAGATTAGCTTAGTAAATCTTAAATCAAGCATATGTGAGAAAACCTTTGACCAAACCATGATTCCTTAATATGTGATTAAATAATTTATAACTTGATTGATGCTCTTATTAAAGAAACCTAGATCATAAAATCTTTCTTTTCATACATCATGCATAGCCTTCATGAAAACCTCGTTCATACATTCAAGATTCTACATAAATTAATATCTTTTAGGGTTCATAGTCAAAAATCATGATCAATGCATGGGGTCCATGTGAAATCAATTGGAAATAATGTAATTGAGGCAAAGCAATCATAAGAAGATCAAAATCAGATAATTGAATCAACACAATTAGAACTCTTGAAAAATGGAATGAAAACCTAATCAATTTTGATGAAATTGAACTTTGTAAAATTGAGTAACCTTGGGGTCTCAATGGGTTAATGGAACACCTTAATAAAACCCTACATACCTTGAGGATTAAGACTTAAAAGTAATGGAGGAATTGAGAGAATTTGGAGAGGGTGAATGTGGATGGGAATTGGGGATGTGAGTGAATGAGAGGGCAACAAAAAATTTTAAGGGTTGAATGGTAGTTATAGGTCTTAAAATAAGGGTTAAAACGACATAGTATAGACATTAATTTCATACGAAAAAACCTATATACCCTTGAGAAATAACTTTCGAACAATCCATCAGGTTGGACCTACGGACCGTACTGGTCAACCATAGAACCAACTTCAGAAACCCAAAAATTCTATCATTTCCCATTAGAAATTTCTATGGTTCGTAGACCTCTTCCGTAGAACCCAAGTTCAACTCCAAAATTTCACTAAGTCATGATCAGTTCTACAAGAAAACACTATGACCCATTAAACAAACTACAACCTGTCAAACCCTTTCGTAGGACTGAGGTCTTAAACTAAATCGCTGAATCCTTTACATGAGATCCATCTACTACTCGCCCAAGTTCCCATTGTTTGTCCTGTTCATTCATAGGTCAAAATTTACAAACTTGAAATTCCAAAACTTATCTCTAAGCCTATGACTCCTTTTCTACAGCCCGTAGGACATTTCGATGTCCTTAGGTTGGACTCGTAGATCTTACCTTAATACCAAAAATATTAATTTCCCTTTTCTTTGACTTTCCAACTTCTGAGGTGTTACAAGGGCCATCTAGGAATGAGTGGGGTGTAATATCTAGACTTGGTTGTTATTTTCTTGTAGCCAAGATATTATGGAACCTTTGGGGTTTTACAGATTCAAATTTAGGTAAGTAGAGCATCTAGAAACGCATTCAGTATGAAAGGGAGAGTTCTAGACATCAAGGGAAGGAGGTATGTTGTGAAAAATGGAAATTCAGGGATTTTAGAGTCTCTAAAGTTTGCTTGGTACGCTTTAGATGGAGGCATGTGCTATAGTGGGCATGTGGATACCGCTATAGCAGGGTCACTTTAAAGGGTTGGATTGCTATAGCAGGGAAACATGAGATTTTATGTAGAAACATGACCAAACCCTCTTATTTTTGCACTTCCATTCTTGGACTTAGGAGGGGAGAATTAGGTCTATTTGCACTCGATTTCCAATGGAATTCATTGGTAAAGGCAATATTATTTCTAGCTTGACTTGTATATTGATTCCTACGCTTAGAAAGTAAGGTATTACTCTTGGGGAAGTGTTTTGGCATGATTTCATAGCTGGAAGAGCCATAAGTTGGGTTGCATGATCATGAATTCGCATGGGGTTAGAATTTAGTTATAATTCAGGTATTAATAGGCAATTGTTGATTGATTGTTGCATTTATTTATTTTTTTAAGATCAAGAACAAGTCGAGGCATTTTTAAGAGGGAAAGCTCGGGGTGTTTAGAGTTTACAAGAGGCTTGATTCGAGGTAGGTGATTGTTGTACATTTTCTAACTAATGTATGTATGAATTTCTATTTCCTTATAGTATCATTTGTACAATGCATGTTAGGGAAAAACATAGGATATCATATAAAATGATATCATGTTGATAATCTCATACAATGGACCTATAATGTGACTTGGGGCTTTCAAGTAATGGTGTTCATTGTATTTTTGATTGTGCATAATTATTGGTTTGCTCGGGTACCACGCTTGGTATAGGATATCCCCATTTGGTGCTACAATATCATGCATGGAATATACTAACAATTGGCTCGAGTACCATGCCTGGTGCGGGGATATCCATACGTTTATGGTTCCATGAGTGCACCAGGTATGTGTTTATAGTTCCATGAGAGGATAACATATTACATTTGGGATCATATAGGACATTCATCCAGGTATTTGTTATTTCATGATATGTGACTGGGATTTTATATGAATTAATACTTGTCTATGTGTTGTTCTATGTTAATGTACTATGCTGTTGCTTGTCTACTGATAATGTTATTTCCTTGGTGAGTACATGACATCTTCGAACTGCTGATTCGAGACTTCAGTTAAGGGATGTATGACTTCAAATTTAAGGGTGGGCTATTCTTCCAGGCAGTCATGAATTCCTCCTCTATTGATGTCCATATTTTTGGGCTACGACATTCTTAGACTCTTGTTTATTGTTTTAAGCTTAGGGGTTCAATCCCCTTTATTTTATATGTTAGATATTTGGTACCACGACTTTCAATTTTTAAGGGTTTATTTTTGCAAATATTTGGACAATTAATTGAATTTATGGGGTCTCAATCCTTAGTTGGTTAAAAATGATTTTCTTACTTTTATATGATAAACTTATTTTAATTAAATTGAATGTTGGGGTTAGTTTGAGTTAGTTGTTGGTTCTACCACCAGGTAGTTTGGTGTGGTGCCACTCACGATGGTGTAGGTTATGACAAACTAAGTATCAGAGCCCTATGTTCAACGATCTTGTTATACAAAACCGAGTCTAGTAGTCTTGTGTAACGATATAGAGATGCTTTTATTTTTCTGCAAGAGCCTACGAAACTTTACGAAAATTCTCTATTCTCTCTTCCTTTCTACCATAACATGATTCTAATTGGTATATGGTGATTCAAATTTGTATCTAACCTTTCCACTCTATTTTTAGTCGATGATTGATACTAGTCAAAATGAAATAATGGTACTAGCTCCTATGGTAGAGTCAGTACATGATCCCACCACGAGAGCATGTGATAAAGGCAAAAGTAGAGGTAGAGGTAGGGGCAGGGGCAAAGGATGGGAAATACCCTTTAGAGGTAAAGCGTAAGCAGGGTATGGATAACATTTGGTGAGCCCACCCCACTCCATCAGTATTATGTGAAATTAGAGGTAGAGATAATTATTGTGGATAAGGATGAGGTTTAGATAGAGGTGAGGGCATATGCTGGATTTGGAGGTCCTCCCCCTATAGATGATGGAGTGGCACAACAATTATTAGCCTTGCTGAGTGGGTTGAAAGGTACTGGAGCTATTCTTGTGGTTTAAGCTACATAGGTTCCAGTCACTCATCCTATTGGTGCTATTGTTCCTATGGTAGATGGAGACTCGGGTATTGATGCCTTGTTCAATCCATTATTTGGCCCTGTGATGACTGGTACTAAACATGAGATCTTGACCACCTTCTTGAAGTTGAATCCTCCAGTATTCTATAGTTCTGAGAGTGAGGATGCTTTTGAGTTATTCTTTAATTGTTATGAGAGGGTATATAAGTTAGGTATTGTGCATCAACTAGTGGTTGAGTTTGTGACCATTCAACTTTAGAGTGAGGCAAAGTAGTGGTGGAGAGCTTTTGTGTGTTGTTGATCATCAGTTTTATCTCTACTGAATTGGACATAGCTTCATGCTTTTTTTTTTATAGAAATACAAGCCTCATACCTTGAGAGATAAGACAAAGAATGAGTTCATGGATCTTTAGAAGGGCCATATTAAAAATGTTGCTTATGAGGCTAAGGTTCATACCTTTTCAAATTATGCTACGCAGTTACCGAGCTAGGAGAAAGAGAGTATTCTCTTGTTCGTCAAAGGGTTGAATTATGAGTTAAAAAAAAATTCAGTGCAAATAACCTCTGCAAATAGAAGTTTCAATAAGGTGTCTGATTTTGTGAATAAGGTAGAGAGAGTTTGAAAGGATACATATGCCAAAACATTGGCTGAAAGTCAAAGAATGTGGGAAACTACCGATGGTCAAGGGGATTTTTATTTAATAGCCAGCAAACCCTCACTTGACCGTGATTGTTTCCATTATGGTGAGCTAAGACACTTTAAGGAAGGAAGTCCTTAGAGACATGTAGTTGATCAGGTTCAGCAACATACAAGAGTACTAGTTCCGACAAGTAGAGGTAGTAGTGGTAGAAGATGTCCACAGTGTAGGCAACGAAGTAATTAGAGAGGTCGTGGAGGCCTAGGAAATTGTAACTTAGGGATATGAGAGGTGCAACCCCATTACGGGATTGGCCATATGTCACAACCCAGGGGTACACCCTAGATGTAGCATATCGTACAAGACCTTGAAAGGCCTCATACAAGCCACTTAGCATATGATAACAGAAAGTAGTGGAAAATGGTATGACAATTTAAAACATTTTCCATACAATCAAAGTCATTTATAAAACGAAGTGGAACTCTTTAACACTTGTATTAAACTATCTAAAACATGGATAGTCCCTGGGACACAGCCCATACAATTGTTCTAAACATAAAATAAAAGACATAAAGGAAAGGTGATCAAATCTTCGATGATATGAGGACTCACCAAATCTTCACTCCTTGCTCTACTATGAACCTAGCCACGGGGATTGAAATCAATATCATTGGACCCTACATTTGATAAGAATGTAAGCAGGAGTATGCGTTAGTACAAAATGTACTAAATATGATGGCTAGCATAAATCGTCAACATTAGCATAATGAAGGCATTAGTCAACATAAGACATATACCAAAATAATAGGAGATAACAACAAAAGTCATAAGCATATTCAATGCACATAAATCATCATATCATAAGAGGAACACTTCTCAAGTAACCTCAAAGCATACTTAATCAAGGCATGGATAAGACCCCATAATATCACCTATGCTATGCAAACCACCTTGGGCCATCATTTATGTTCTTCATCTTTTGTTCTCATCCTTAGCTTTTTTTTCTCATGGAAAAGGGAACATTCACCTCTAGTCAAACATATCAAGGAAGGCAACTCTAGAAACAATCCAAGCGAAGAATACATCATATAAGCAAATTCTCATATTAAAGCATACTTACGATACTTCCTTGAAGTAACCTTGATTCATCATAAAAATACTAACTTGATTAGGGACTTGTCCATCTTTAGCTATCTATACTATACATGGAAAAGAACTTCTTTATGCTAGACCAAGCTATCATGGAAGGCACTCTCTCATATAGGTTAAAGCTACTCAAGGACGGGTACTATTTCTCAATCCAAGCTGCCAAAGAAATGGTTTGGCCTTAACAAGTCATGTTATCATGCAAGCATACTCTCATGCTAGTTCAAGCTAAATTTTGGAAGAGTAAAATTTATCAATCCAAGGCTATCCGCAAGATCTTCTTCTCGAGCTACCATGCATGGTCTTGTCTTACCAAGTCAAGATTTATAGACACGGGGATTCGCTTCCACATTATTTCATAAGTGTCATGGGTACTCGCCTCTATGGCCATTCATCATAATAAGAATGTGGGAAATCACCTCATATCCTTTACAGATGGAGTACAAGGGTAGTCCCCTCAAACCTCATCATTCATTTATAATTTTAGTCTAGATTCATTTTAGTTGAGCAAGCCTTTCAACCTAGATTCATTCTATGTGAGAAAACCTTTCACATTTTACATTCATACATTCATAACATAGATCATAAGGTAGATTATGTGGGAAAAGTCCTTCCACAACAATTTTATCTAATAGTCTACCATTATCATATAAGCTTCACCCTCAGAGCATTACAATGCATAGTTCATCGTATTAGCTTTACTCTCAAATCCTTAGTAAACAACATTCGTAACTACAAGTCTTACTCTCAAAGAAATACTTCTTACAATCATCACATATGCCTAAATCTGAAGATATTCAAATCACATATTTCATTCTTAAGCAATTCTAATCATATATCATCATATAGGCTCCATCTCAAGTATTACTAATCACGAGTCAATCATGTATATTTTAATCTAATTCAATTCATGTCTATATGCTCTACTCTCAAGCAATCTACCATACATATCATCAATCTTAGAAGATCATCTCCAAATCTTCAATTCCCCCTTTCATGGCATAAACCCATCTATATCAAATTCATCTTAGAATTAAAGGTAAAAATGGATACATTTATAATCATACTAAAACATGAAATTCCATCATAAACAATCATAAACAACTCTAATCCACTCAATTGGATCATAACCCATTACATTAGAAGAAACCCTAAATTGTCTTGGGGGATTCTTCATCTAAATTGGGGAAAACATGGGGCTCCATGGATGAAATAAATGCATGGATGATTAAGCCATCATACCTTGATTACAAAGCCCACAAATCTTTGAAGATTGGAGACTTGGTTAGACCTAGCTGGATTCCTCTTCTTGTTCTTCAACTTTTACAGAGAGAATATTTGAGAGGGATCTGGGTTTCGTTTGGAGTTTCGAAATAATGACTTAGAATGACTTAATTTAGAGGTCTAAAGTTTTTATATAGATGTTCTAGGCTAGGCTAAAACGACACCATTTAATCCCAATTAAAACCGGAAAGTCCCAAAGTACCCCTAAACTAAACACCTCAACTGCCCACAGGTCACTATCACGAGATAACATTGACTGGTAGTGGATGGGCCCATGGGCTGTCCTGGGCAAACATGGTTTGGGTACTGGGAGTTGGAAAAAAGACTTAGATCCACGCACCCCTACCAATGAGGCGTGGACCCATCTACGGGGTGTGGGTCCTAGAGTAGGTCAATGCCTTGGGCAGTTTTCTTAGGGCCTCTTCATAGGCCCATGGTTGGTCCTTGAGGGATGGCACCTTGACGTTCTAACATGCTAAACCCTCTATTTAAGTTCAGGGTGTTACATTATCTCCCCCTTGGTATCATTCATACTCGAATGACGTTCTAGACACTTTGTAAAGTTAACGACTCTAGACTAGCTACCCATCATGCATGTAACTCATCTAAATGTAAATAACTAAGAAGGAACTTCATCTCCAAGCTAGACATGCTCAATGCAACACAAGGAAGGTATGAACTACATCTAACAACCCAAAATTCAACATCTACTCATGTTCAAGGAGGAACTTACCATATCCAAGCTAAAATCTTGCTCAACCCAATCTCATGGAGCTCGTATGCAATTAAATCTCAAAAAGCATATCTAAACATGTTCATCATCTCATCTTATGAAGTCTATAAACAACTCTACTCAATGCACTATAACATGAGGAAAACAATTCACATAAGTCATTTCTTTCAAGACTTAAGATTTTTCATGAACATGCATATAGAGAAATCGTGGTAACACATAAAACACACATGCATTTCTAAATAAGGAGATAACCATAAGGAATTCTCCCTAATAAGATGTACTTTCATCTACTCCCAAACAACTTAAGGGATCTAAGGGTGGCGGATCTCTAACACACTTTTTCCCCTTAGACACATGGAAAACCAAATGCACCCATGCCACTCACTTGGCAAAGCTAACTAATAAGTACCCTAACAACATGTCTCAATATTTCTCATGGGCTTACAAAATGGGGACTAAGCTTTCCTCTTACCACACTCACTATACCCTTCTTGGGTTAGGTGTTTCAAGTAATCACTAGTCATGACATTAAGAACACGCAATGACCTTGCTATCTAGGCATACCATCTCTCACTTGGGAGGAAGCCTTAACGGATTTTGTAAGTACCGCCTCTTTCAATTCTACTAATGTCAGATCAATACACTTCTTAACTTTCACATTTCTCACAAAGGACAATTCTAAACCATTTCAACCCATAACATCATCTTTGGTGGGGTCTACCAACAAATCATATCTTGGTGTTGTCTAAACACCGTACTACTCATCACATCATCTTTCACCCTCCTTTGGTGCTAACCCGACTGACATCAAGCTTAGAAAGATAACTAACCCTTTGAAGTTAGTCAACACTTGAACTTATCTGCCTTACCTTAACTAGGTGGTACATGTAACCCTCAAAATTATCTTCAAGACAAGACGTAACCCAACCTATGACATAGACTTTCCCCCTTTCCACTTTTGGATATGCTCATTCAGGAACTAACAATTGACTACACGGGTTCTACCACACATAGAAGCATCATAGGAATGCAACCAAAACATCACACAAATGAAATCAAATCTAACAAAGTATAAACATCAATTAAGAAGCTTTCAACATATCGAGATCCACATTGGAGCACACTCATGCTCACTTCTAGCTTAAAGTGTATACATCCGGTTTTTCTTAGGAGCATACTCACTTCCCTTAGCCTTTGCCTTAGGACGATTCCTTATTTTGTGACCACTTTCACCACAACTAAAGCAACCCTCCATATCGGCTAAACATCTATCCTCATGTCTTTTTCCACACCTAGCACAAGTAGGCCATAGGGATTCACTACCAATTCCTTTTGCCTTAGGGTTAGACGCCCTATCTTCATTATACTTAGAGGCATTTGAAGAACCTTGCCCGGAAGACTTTTGTCAATTTTTAGAACGACCATGTCAATTGAACCCATCATAGGAGAACTCATCATAATCCATTCTAGACCATTTTTCTCCCTAAATCTCCCTTTTAGTTTCTCCTCAATTTGTTGGGCATGAATCATAAGACGAGTGATATCCAAATCATGAACAAGCATAGCCGTACAACATTCTTTCACCACTAGATTGGACACTCCCGAGACAAACTTAATCATCTTAGTCCTACGGTCCACCACAATAGAAGGAGCATACTTAGATAGTTGGGTAAACCTCAAGACATAATCGTTAACACTCATACTACGTTTCCTAGGGTTAATGAATTCAAGCACCTTAGTCTCTCCCATCTCTAAATGGAAGAACCTATCAAGAAAAGTATTTTGAACCTATCATATTCCATAGGACCCATCTCCATCGTTCTTGCTTCTTTCCATTGATTAAACAAAACTTGAAAAGCTCTGTTAAGTTGGTAAGTGGCTAATTCCACCTTCTCTACTGGAGTAACTCCTATAATATCTAACACCTTATAGACCACATTTATAAACTCCTAAGGATCTTCCTCTATCTTTGAGCCATGAAATTTGGGAGGGTTCATCCTCATAAAGTCTCTCACTCTTGCCACCGCCATACCTATATTTGGGTTCACAGGAGCTACTACCTCTCTATTGGCTTGGGCCATCACGACTTGAGATAACACTTGAAAAACTGATCTAAACTCCACATTAGTGAAATTCTCACCCAAAGGGTCAATCAGAGCGTGTGGAGGACCTTCTTGATCCACCATGTCTTCCTCATTCCTTCTAGCATTAGCCCTTGTAGTACTCATGTCTTGTAGACCAACAGGTAAGGATTAGGAGAAAGACCTTATAGATTTAAACTCTATGGTATGACTTATAGAATGAAGAAGTGAAGTTTTCTAAACATCTAGCAGCGTCTCATTCATAAATGTGGCGTGCTTCACACTTATGAACTTTACTTGACATGGTTTGAGACATCCTAGAACCATTATAAACCTTGTGCTCTGATTACCAAGTTTGTCATGACCCAGGGGTTACCCCCTAGATGTAACATGGCGTGCAAGACCATGAAATGCCTTATACAAGCCACTTAGCATATCATAACATAAAGTAATAGAAAATGGTATGGAAATTTAAAACATTTTCCATACAATCAAAGTAATTTATACAAAAAAGCGCAAGTCTTGAACACTTGTCTCAAACTATCTAAAGCATCAATAGTCTTTGGGACACAACCCATACAATAGGTCTAAACATAAAATGGAAGACATAAAGGAAAGGTGATCAAATCCTCGATGCTAAAGACTCAACAAATCTTCACTCCTTGCTCTACTATGAACCTAGCCACGAGGATTGAAGTCCATATCACCGTGCCCTATATTTGATAATAATATACGCAAGAGTATGTGGTAGTACAAAATATACTAAATATGATGGCTAGCATAAATCATCAACATAAGCATAATAAAGGGATTAGTCAACATACGACATATACCATAATAATAAGAGATAACAACATAAGTCATAAGCATATTCAATGCACATAAATCATCATATAATAAGAGGAACACTTCTCAAGTAACCTCAAAGCATACTTAATCAAGGCATGGATAAGACCCCATAATGTCAACCATTCTAAGTAAACCACCTTGGGCCATCATTTAAGTTCATCATCTTTTGTTCTCATCCTTAGCTTCTCATTGACAAAGGAACATTAACCTCTAGTCAAACATATAATGGTAGGCAACTCTAGCAACAATCCAAGCTAAACATACATCATATAAGAAAATTCTCATATTAATACATACCTACGATAATTTGTTGAAAAAAACCTTGATTCATCATAAACATACTACTCTTATTATGGACTTGTCCCTCTTTAGCTATCTCTACTATACATGGGAAATAACTTCTTTATGCTAGAACAAGCTATCATGGAAAGCACACTCTCATGCAAGTCCAAGCTACTCAAGCAAGGGTACTATTGCTCAATCCAAGCTACTAATGAAATGGTTTGGCCTTACCAAGTCATGTTGTAATGCAAGCATACTCTCATGCTAGTTCAAGCTAACCTTTGGAAGGGTACATTTTCTCAATCCAAGGCTATCCATGAGATATTCTTCGCAAGATACCATGCATGGTCTTGTGTTACCAAGTCAAGCTTTAGAGACAAGAGGATTCACTTCCTTATCATTTCATAAGGGTCATGGGTACTCGCCTCCATGGACATTCATCATAATAAGAATATGGGAAATCACCTCTTGTTCAATCCTAAGGAGTATGTTTAATCAACTTATATCCATTACATATGGAGGACAAGGGTAGTCACCTCTAGCCTCATCATTCATTTAGGATTTTAGTCTAGATTCATTTTAGGTGAGCAAGTCTTCAACCTAGAATCATTCTATGTGAGAAAACTTTCACATTTTACATTCATACATTCATAACATATATCAAAAGGTAGATTATGAGGGTAAAGTCCTTCCACAACAATTCTATGTAATAGTCTACCATTATCGTATAAGCTTCACCCTCAAAGCCTTAACATTTATAGTTCATCATATTAGTTTTACTCTCAAAGCCTAAGTAAACAACATTCATAACTACAAGACTTACTCTCAAAGAAATACATCTTACAATCATGTCATATGCCTAAATCTCAAGACATTCTAATCACATGTTTCATTCTTAAGAGATTATAATCATATATCATAATATAGGATCCATCTCAAACACTACTAATAACGATTCAACCATGAATACTTTAACCTAATTCAACTCATGTCAATATGCTCTATTCTCAAGTAATTTACCATATATATCATCAATCCAAGAAGATCATCTCTAAATCCTCAATTTCCCCTTTATGGAATAAATCCATCTATATCAAATTCATCTTAGAATCATAGGTGAAGAATGGATACATGTATAATCATACTAAAAACATGAAATTCCATCATAAATAATGATAAACAATCCTAAAAAACTCTAATAGACTCAATTTGATCATAACCCATTACATTAGAAGAAACCCTAAATTGACTTGGGGGATTCTTCTTCTAAATTGGGGATATCATGGGGCTCCATGGATGATATAAATCCATTGATGATTAAGCCATCATACCTTGATTACAAAGCTTTGAAGATTGGAGACTGGGCTTGACCTAGCTTGAATCCTCTTCTTCTTCTTCAACTTTCTAGAGACAGAATATTTGAGAGGGATTTGGATTTCTTTTGGAATTGTGAAAAAATGACATAGAATGACTTAATTTATGGGTCTAAAGTCTTTATATAGGTGGTCTAGTCTAGGGTAAAATGACACCACTTAATCCCAATTTTACCAAAAAAGCAATCCTGGTCAAGCATTGTTTGTGTATTGGGAGTTGGCAAAAAGGCTTGGATCCACAGACTTGTACCCACGAGGCATGGAACCATCTACGGGGAATGGGTCCTTGAGTAGCTCACTGCCTTGGGTTGTTTTCTTGGGTCCTATGCATGAGCCCATGGTTGGTCCTTGAAGGGTTGCACCTTGATGTTCTAACATGCTAAACCCTCTATTTAAGTTTGGGGTGTTACACCATGATAATGGCAGAGCTCATTATAATGTATTTTTTAGCAGAACTAAGGTCGAGGAGTCAAACACTATGATAATAGGTACTATTCTTGTTTGTGACCGGATGCGTACTATGTTTTTTGACCCAAATTCTTCTTTTTACTATGTATCTGTTAACTTTGCTCTAGGACTTGATTTGATTTGTGGTACCTTGAGCCCATGTCTATGTTTCTACCCTAGTTGGAGAGTCTCGTAGTGGTAAACTAGATGTATTGTAATTGTTTTGTGTTGTTTAAAGATCTACACACTTGGCTAGATTTATTCATATTTGATATGCTAGACTTTGATATGATCTTGGGCATGAGTTGGTTGTCTCTTTATTTTGTTGTGTTGGTACATGTAATGAATGTTATAGATTACGCTTCTAGACAATTGAAGGTTTATGAAATAAACTTCCCCGCCTATGATTTAGAGTTGGCAGCTCTAGTCTTTTCACTTAAGATCTGGTAGCATTATCTTTATGATGTTAAGTGAGGTATTAACTAATCATCATAGTCTACAAAATGTGTTCACTTAGAAGGATCTAAATATGTGGCAGATTCTATCGATGGAGTTGCTAAAGTATTATGATTTAACCATTCAGTATCATCTAGGGAATGTCAAAATGGTGGCATACTCATTGAGACTTAAACTAGCTAGCTTGAGTAGTTTTACTTGCTATGGGTGTCTAGTGACCCTAGGCCAAAGAGATTCAAACCTTCGATCTAAGTTCATGTGGCCAGAAATCTAGAAGAAGGGTGGGGTTTTAGCCAATATTGAGGTTAAGCCCACCTTTATGGAGGAAATCAAGTCTAAGAAATTTGAGGATAATAAATGGATTAAGCTCAAAGGTAAGGTGGTGTCAAGAGAGACCTAAGATGCTACTCTTTATGCATAAGGCGTGCTCAATTTTAGAGGAATGATTTGTGTTCCTCGATCTGGTAACTTTGTTAGGAATGTTTTGGAAGAGTCTCATGGTCAACAATATTTATTCATTCAGATTTGACCAAGATGTATAGAGATTTGAGGTGACTTTGTTGGTTGCCTGAAATTAAGAAAGACATCTTTGAGTATGTTCCTAAATGTCAGAATTGCAAACATGTAAAGCATTAACATCAAAGGTTTGCAAGTTTGCTTTATAAAATGCCTATTCTTTAATAGAAGTGGGAAATGATAGCCATGAATTTTGTAGTGGACTACCTAAGACCTTGGAGAAGTATGATTCGATTTGGGTCATCGTTTATAGGTTTACTAAATCAGCCCATATCATTTAAGTTAGAGATTACTATTTATATATCGGAAGATATGTTGAGAGCATGCGTGATAGATTTTGGGGCCATTCGGATCAGTTCTTTCCCCTATGTGAGTTCTTCTACAATAATAGTTATTACTCCAACATTGCGATGACACAATTTGAGGAACTCTAAGATCACCCATAGTGTGGTTTGAAGCTTGTGACGTGAAACCTTTGGATGTTGATTTTGTTAGGGAAGCTTATCAAAAGGTGAGGGTAATTTAGTTTATGTTGTTGGCAACCTAGAGTAGGTAGAGGGATTGTGTAGATCACAAGGTAAGGGATTACTTTTAGGGGAGGGTTTTTGCATGATTTCATGGTGGGAAAGTCCCTAAGTTGGGTAAGATGATCATGGATTGGCAAGGGATTAGAATTTGGTTATAATCTAGGTATTAACTGGCTATTTTTGATTGAATTTTTCATTTATTTATTGTTTTAGACTAAGAAAATGCCAAATCAATACAAAAGAGGTTAAACTGGGATTCTTTGGAGTTTCCAAGAGACTTGATTCGTGGTAGGTGATGATTGTTTGTTTTTCATATTATGTGTGTATGCATGTATACTACTTTATAGTATCATTTTTTACAGTGCATGTTATGGGAAAAGATAGAGAAGCATATGAAATGATATGTTGTTGATAATCTCACACAATGGACCTGTTGTGTGAATTAGGTGTTTCAAGTTGTAATGTTCATTGTGTTTTTGATTGTGCATGATTGTTGGTTGGCTTGGGTACCATGTTTGGTTCAGGATATTACCATGGTTGGCTTGGATACCATGCTTAGTATATACTAATAGTTGGCTCGGGCACCACGCCCGGGTATAGGGATATCCATATATGGTTGTCTCGGGCACCATGTTAGTACACTAATAATTGAGTTTGGGTTCCACAAGAGGACAATGTATATGTTTATGGTTCTATTAGTGAACCAACTATGTGGTTATCGTTTCATAAGAGGACATGGTATTATATATTATCATATGGGAGATGCATCTTGGTATTTGTTGTTTCATGATGTGTGAATGGGCATCTATATGAATTGATAATTGATTATTTGTTGTTTTTTGTAATTGTACTGTGGTAAATTACTTACATTCATATATTTGACTATCCATAAGATCATACCAGTAAATTTTGGTTTGTGTACTGATACTATATCTTGTTCTTTCCTTATTGAGTACAAAGCACCTTCGGAGACCTCAGTTAAGGGACATGTTATTTCAAATTCAAGGGTAAGCTATTCTTCCATGTTTCCTCTTCTACTCTTGTCAATCTTTTCAGACTAAGACATTCTTAGACTATTGATTACCATTTTAAGCTTTGGAGTTGCATCCGCTTTTTTTAGATGTTAGAGTTTTGGTACCATGACTTTCAATTCTTAAGGGTTTATTTCTACAAATGTTTTTACTATTAATCAAGTTTATGGAAACTAAATCCTTAGTTTCTTAAAACTATTTTTCTTACTTTGATATGATAAACATGTTTTAATTATATGGAGTGTTCTGGTTAGATTGGGTTAGCAGAAGGTACTCCCACCAGGTGGTTTTGTGTAGCTGCCACTAACAATTGTGCAGGTCTTGAGATACTTGGTATTAGATACCTAGGTTCATTTATCTCATCATACCAACGTGATTCTAGTAAAGTCATGAGAAATGGTACATAGATGTTTCTACTTTTACTTAAGAGGCTACAAGAATACATGAAAATTCTCACTTCTCTTTTCCTTCATACTATAACTTGATTTCAATTGGTATCTGATCCAAATTGGTATCTAACCTCTTCGACGCTTATGTTCATAGATGGTTGATACTAGACGCAATAGTGCATGATTAATTATTCAAACGATAGACATAGTAGTTTAGCCCATAATAAGAGGACGTGACAGAGGTAGAGGAAGAGGCAAAGGCAGGAGCAGAGGAAGGGAAATACTTGCTATAGGTGGAGCTTAAGTGGGGAATATACCATATGGATCGACTAAACCCACACCTTAAGATCATATTGAAAAAGAGATAGATATAAAGATTGAGGATTCAGAAGAGGCTGAACTAGAGGTAAGAGAACATATTGAGTTTGAACATTTCCCCCCAATTAATGCTAGAGTTGTTCAACAAGTATTAGCCTTTTTGATCGGGTTGGGAGGTACTGGAGCTACTCTCACAGTGCAAGCTACTCAGGTTTCATTCACTTATGTTGTTGTTGCTACTATTCCCAAAATGGATGGAGACTTGGGCACTGATGCCTTGTTTCATCCATAACTTTGCCATGTGATGACATGTACAAAAGATGAGATGTTGACCATGTTCTTGAAGCTGAACCTTTAGTGTTCCATGATTCTGAGAATGGGGGTCTTTTGTGTTCATTTTGGACTATTTTGAAAGGTACATAAGTTAGGTATTGTGCAGCAGCATTGAGTTGAGTTTGTAACCTTTCAGATTCAAGGTGAGGCAAAGATGTGGTGGTGTCTTTTGCAGATTACCGATCATTAGTTCTGCCTCCACTAACTTTGTATCTATTAACTTTACTTTGTGACTTAATTTGATTTTTGATACCTTGATGCCCCTATATATGTTGTTACTTAGTGGGAGAGTCTTTAGTGTTAACACAAGTGTATCGTAATTGTTTTTTGTGTTTATGGGTCTGCAAACTCATATAGATTTAGTCATATAGGATATAATACACTTTGATATGATCTTGGAATAATTTGGATGTCTCCTTATTTTGTTGTGTTGATACAAGAATGAAATTTCATAACTTATGCTTCCAGACAATTGATGGTCCATGAGAGAAACTACCCTACCTAAGATTTAGAGTTGGCAACCATAGTGGTTGCTCTCAAGATTTGGCAACATTCCCCGTATAGAGTTAGGTGTGAGGTATGCACTAATCATCGCAATCTGCAACATGTGTTCACTAAGAATGATCTAATTCTAAGGCAGAGGAGATGCATATAGTTGCTCAAGGGTTATGATGTGATTATTCAGTATCATACAAGGAAGACCAATGTGGTGGCAAATGCATTCAGCTAAAAATGGTAATTATTGATAATTTGGCTTGCTTGGGTTGTCTAAGCATTCCTTAGCAAGATAAATTCATGCTTTGGAGTCTATGTTCATACAGTTGGGCATCTCGGAGAAAGGTAATATGCTAGCTAGTATTGAGGTTAAGCCCATCCCTATAGAGGAAATCAAGTCTAAGTAATTGGATGACAAGAAATTAGTTAAGATTGATGGTAAAGTGGTTTTGAGGAGATCCACAATGCTACTCTCAATGAAGAAAGTGGGTTTTAGAGGAAGGATTTGTGTTCCTCGGGTTGGTTATTTGATGCAGAGTGTGTTGGAAGAGTATCTTGGTTTGCAGTATTATTCATCCTTGTGTGACAAGATGTATAGGGATTTGAGGCGACTTTATTGGTAGCCTAGGATGAAGAAAGGCGGTGTTGAGAATGTTTTAAATGTCTGAATTGGCAATTGGTAAAGTATGAAGATCAAAGGCTTTCATATTTGTTTAAGATAATGTTTATTCCTGAATTAAAATGGGAAATAATAGCCATGGAATTCATAGTTGGACTACCTAAGACCGTGGGTAACTATGATTTGATTAGGGTCATTGTTGATAGATTGACTAAATCAACCCACTTCATTTTAGTGAGAGGAATATTCAGTTGTTGGAAGATATGTTGAAGCATGTGTGATTGAATTTAAGGGCCATTGGGATCATTTCTTAGCCTTATACGAGTTCTCCTTCAATATCAATCATCACTTTAGCATTGCATGGCACCATTTGAGGCATCCTATGAGAGGGGATGTAGATCACCGATAGACTAGTTTGAGGCTGGTGACGTGAAATCTAGGGGTGTTTACTTGGTTAGGGAGGCTCAGGAAAAGGTGAGGTCAATTTAGGCTTAGTTGTTGGTAGCCCAAAGTAGGTAGAAGGAATATGTGGATTGCAAGGTAATGAACATGACATTTTAGGCTGGCAATCAAGTTCATTTGTAAGTGTTACCTATGAAGGGTGTCATGAGATTTGGTAAGAAGGGTAAGCTCATCCCTTGCTAAATGAAAATGATTCAATCAAAACTAATACAATTTTTACATGCTTCCCAACTGACCTCTAAAAAATATATTTTAAGTCATTATCTTTTAGGTTAATAACTAACTTAATGCGAAAATGAAATATTTTTAAAAAGAAGTATATTGAAAAGTTTATGTGGGACGAGGCAGGGTGGAGCAGGTTCAAAATGATTAGATATATCCCTAATGAACCAATATATCAATGGGCTCTAAGAAGTTTTGACACCTTTACCAAAATGACATGCTTAAGTATGCCATGATAACGGCGTTCTCATACATCAAACTACCAATCATCTACTCGATGACGAAGGGGCTGCATGTTAGGCTTGTGTTGAATGAAGATTTATTGTTTACTGTATTCATCCTCTTATTTCATTAGGCATAATGTATTATAAAAGGCTATTTTTGACTGAGTTTATCTAAGTTTTTAATAATCTATTTTAGTCCCTTTAGCTTTAGTAAGAGGAATTTTATAATTATTTTTAGAATTTATTGTAATACCCCAGAAAATTTTTCGAACTAAGGCTTGAACCATCCTTCATTGTGAGTAGGATTTATCGAGGAATTAAAATTTCTTAAGTGTTAAGTTCACTAGATGTGGCACCTTGAGTTTGAAAAAGAACTAAATTGGAAATTGCATAATCTGAAAGTTTGCAAGTTAACCTAAGTATGAGTTTTGGGTCGACATGAAACGATCATCACTCCTAGCTCAGGATGATTTAGGTGTTCTATCAGATACCACAGGAAATATCTTTGAATTATCTTTCCAACGCCACCAAATTTACTCAGTTTTGATATCGTATGAGGGAGATATGTCTATTCGAAGTTGGGTTCTCTAGATAAGGAAAGTCAAAACCGGATTTTGAGGGGTATTTTGGTCTTTTCCTTACCCAATCAGATTTAATTCATTTCTAGTAATATTTTAGGGGTCTAATATGAATAGGTTCAGTTTTATAATCCTAGTTTACGCCTAGGGTTTTAGTTGAGAGTTCAAGATGAGAAAAGAAGACGAGAGAAGAGAAGAAAAGAGGAGAGGATCAAGCATTCATCGAGATTCTTGCGTGTTATTGTGGATTTTCGCCATGGGTTTGATCCCTAAGGGGTATGTAAACTTCCATAGTGTTGGGTTAGTTCACCCACATGCCAATCATGTTATTTTCAGCGAGATTTCATTCTTGAAGTTGAAAGATTAGAGTTTTTGATAGGTGTTCTAGAAGTTCATTCTAAATCTTGTTGTGTTGGAGTTTTGATTATTTCTTGAGGTCAAATTTAGTAATTTGAGTGTTGTTTTGAGTATATTAGAGTGTACTTATGTTAAGTAATCAAATCCAAGTGATTGGGGAAGAAACCGTTCGATTCTAGGCGAGTTAGGGTGAGATAACGAGAAAGGAAAATTCATCGGATTTTCTGGGTTGGGGCCTGGCGCAATGCGCAAGCCAGAGCGCCCCAAACCCTCCTCTTAAGTTTAGGGGCTGGCGCCCCGCGCCACCCATAGCGCCAGGGTCGCTTACCACATCCAGTTTGTCGTCGGTTACTCCGTTTGAGTTCGTTTAAAGTGCACCTTCAATCCTTTTCGATTCTTCTTTGCTCTAAGCTACTTCTAAACACCTAAAATCATTCCTAACATGATCATAACCTTGCATTCATAATTGAAATTCAAGGTAGAGTTAAGAGTTAAGTTTTGAAAATTCTTTCAAACATTCTAAGAAAGCCTCTTTGAGTCCTTTTATTGAGTCTTCTACATCTTCTAGTAACTTGTTTCAAGACTCGAGCAAGTGAGTATGAGGATTAAGAGAATGTATTCATGAGTCTACCTTGTCATCATGAGATCCTCCATGACATGAACTAACATTCTTGAATTCATAATTCACATTCAAGAGAGAGTTAAGAGTAGAGTTCAAGAAAAGCCTTTGACTTAAATTGTGAATCCTTTCAGAACAACTATCAATTTGAACAAGGTGTTTGAGGAAGTAAATAAGAGAATGAGAAGAGTCATTACAAGAGTTCCATATAGTTATGTAGACCCTCGAGTCGAGTCGTTCATGCTCATACATTCTTCATGGACTTCATAAATTTAGTATCATTAAGAGCAGTAGTATTTTCAAGTTCTAAGTCTTGAGTATTGAGTTCCTAATCCTCTTTGAGAATATATTCCTAATCATGGAACTATTAAATGTTGCCCATGAAGTACTTGAGTTGAGTTGTTCATGTTTATAATTCCGCATGAACCCTATATGTCAAGCGATCTTGAAACGAGACGTATCTTTGAGTCCTTGAGTGGAGTAGTTCATGCTCATAAATTCCGCATGAACCCTCTAAGCTGAGCATTCTTGAAGTGAGTAGTATTATTGAAGTTCTTGAGTTCCAAGTATTGAGTTCTATTTATGGTTAATGAAAACCTTGCATTGAGTCGTTCACGTCCATAATTCGGCATGAACCATATTTTAAGAAGTCTTTTACAAACGTTTTCACTTTGTTTTAAGACTTAAGTTTTGAGTTCAGTAAAGAGTTGATTTCATTTCTTCAAATGATATGTGGGAACTAAGTATTCCCAAGAGTAAATGTTTTCACATTTAAGATGGGAGGAAACTTAGATTTCCAAAAGAGTTTTGAACAGCAAAAGGGAACATCGATTCCAAGAGAGCTTTTAAACTAAATTTTGAGTAATTATCTCAAACCAAAGAAAGAAGTTGTTTTAAAAACATATGAGCTAAGTATATTTTTGGGAGTAGTATTGAGCACCGATATGGGGATGCGAGTTCATATTAACTCAAGTCTCCATAAAGTATGTAGCCATCATAGGTGTTAATGGGTCATACTTTTTAGATTATCACATAAATTAACCTAGTGGATCCACTGAGTTAAGTGTTCTATATGACAAAGTATAGGATAGTGTTGGTAGCGTGGGCAAGACATTGTATCACCACTTAGGCTCATAGTGGTGGTTGTCGGTTAGAGAATCTCCCACAAAAACTACATTACTTTATTATATAAGTAAATTGAGTTTGTTATTGTATTTTCTTTAACAAACTAAGTTGTTTTTACTGTTTTATACAGATTTCCATATATTGCATATGTATTGTTGCTTTACATTGAGTTGAGTACCCAAAGTCGAATATCATATCTTTGAGTTCAATATCTAATCTCTGAGTTGTGTATCTTATTCTTGAGTACTTCTTAGTTGAGTTGAGTTGAGTGAGTTCAGAAGAGGTAAGCATGTTTCCATTTTATCAAATTCAAGCCTATGTTTATGTTTTAGAATTCCTCTTACATGCTCCTACATTCCACGTAGTGAGCCATTTGGCCTGCATCTTCTCATGATGCATACACATGTATTCAGGATCATCAACAAGAGCCTCGTTGATACATCCAGAAGTTCGAGTTAACTATGGCAACCCTTCATGTTTTCGGAGGATTTCATTTACTTTTTAGTTTAATCAGGATGTGGTGGGTCTTGTCTCAACTTCCATCTTTATCAGTTAGAGGCTTCATAGATAGTCAATATAGTTGAGATGTATGTATTATTCATTTATTTTATTAAATGTTTTAAAGACTTAAGTTGCCTATTTTATGGCGAGTTGAATATATTATTTTTATTCTAAGTTGTTCATTTGAGTTAAAGTTTTGTACAAAGTTCAGTTTATGGAATTTTATTTCAGTTTTTAAGCTTTGTATACTTGAATCAGTTTTTCGCTTGTAGTTAGCCAGAATGAGGGTTCGCTTGGTCACCAACAATGATCATCGAGTATCGGCCACATCCAGGATGTAGGCTCGGGTCGTGACTAACTTGGTATCAGAGCTCAGAGTTCAAGTGTCCTTAGGTGTCTATGAAGCTGTGTCAAGTATGATCTTGTTTATGGATGTGAGGGCCCCACTTTTATGAATGAGGGACTGCAGACATTTAAGAAAAGATTCCCTTCTTTCATACGCTTAATCGTGCAATAGAGCTATGTCAAAGAGACTTACTCTAACGCATGCGTTTCTCAAAATCATTCGACTGCCCATCATACTAGAGGTGGTTGAAGAGCAGATATAGTTCTTTGTCGATGAGTTGTACTTAGCAAGTGTTTTGAGGAAGTGATGAGACTCTAGAGGGGCTTAAGAGAAGTCGAAGAGTAAGTTAAGTGTTCAGTTCCAGAGAAACGCACCCATATTCATTTGAATTGTGCGTTTGAGCTAAAAGTGAGTTGTACTCTTTTCCTTAAGTCATGTTTCAGCTGAGATCCTCATGAGAAAGTATGTTTGGATCTTGGGTAGTATTTTCATCCGAAAAGATGGAATGAATGACGAGATCATGAGCAGTAGTAGGGAAAGAGCCCAAAGTTAGAGGTAAGTATGCAGGGGTTTAATAATTCTAGGAAGGGAGATAGTGATGAGGCAAGCTATGTTATTATAGTCATGCACCTAGTAAGTTTTTAATTAAGAGTTTTCCCTTATCGGTAGACTAAGAAGTGATGAGGTGTGAAGATTGCATCATAGAAGGTAGATTGTGTTTTAGCTAGAAAGGAGTTTACGATGAAGTGTTATTGTGCAGGTAATGACCAAGTGTATTTGTTGAATAGAAGCATATAGTATTCATTAAGAGATAGAATAAATTGGGCTTATGATTTGTTTGAGAAGGTCATGATGATCATAAGGTTATAGAACTAATTAAGTAATGAGGTATAGTGTTGTAGGCGAGCAATGGTATTGATATTCAGGTCTAGTAATGAATATTAAGCTTGAATTTTAGATGAATGTCATGATCAAAAGGATGGCAACATAAGGGTGATGAAGTCAGTCTTGAGATTTGATCTTGTAGACTTGGCAGAGAGTAGGTGAATAAATTGAGATGTTAGTAGCACTGATGATGAGTAGTACATGTGAGAAACCCTAACCTTTAGATAAGGGCAGTTAAGTGTGGCTAAGTCACAAAAGTAACAAAAGCATTAATAGGTGTACCGAGATGGTATGTAATCAGAAGATGTTAAGAGTAGCACCTTAGAAAGTGGTCTTAGTACCACTTATAGAGAGTTTGGTAGGCATGAGATAAACTTCTCTCATATGTTAGATTAAAAGAAGAGGTAGACCATTTAGAGATGATGGAATATGTCCATAGCTTTCAAGTGTTAGCTTTAGAACTTAGGGGGAGATGACAAGATGAGAAATTGTGTCAAGTGTTTGAGATTAAGATGGTAATGAATTCAAAGAGATTGGGGGATTTCTGTTAAGAGAGTCGTTTTAGTAATGGAGTGATGTTAAAAAGAGTAGGTTGATGTTCTTATCATGTTAGTGATAGTGTGATTGTTCCATCTAAGGTTGTAAATAAGAAGGAAGATTAGAATGAGGTTTTACTATGAGAAATATTGAGATGAGATTTCTTAGTTGCCTCAGAAGGAGTTTGTTAGTAGGAGTCCATGGAGTTGCTAGGGTACTAAGCTTGAATGTGGTGGTATGGAGTAATGGCCTTGGAATGAAATTCCCTATAGAGAGGTACAGAACCTGAACATAAGGACTTGGGTTAAGCTTGAATATATTGAGAGTATACCATTAGACACAGACTTTAGTAAAAGTAGCCCATTTCATACCCAGTCCAGTCTTCATTCGAGGGAAAATGATCCCAAGGGGGAGATATTGTAATACCCCATAAATTTTTTTGAACTAAGACTGAACCATCCTTTATTGTCAGTAGAATTTTACCAAGGAATTAAACTTGCTTAAGTGTTAAGTTCACTAGATGTAGCACCTTGAGTTCGAAAAAGAAATGAATAGGAAATAGCAAAATCTGAAATTTTGCAAGTTAAGGCAAGTATGAGTTTTGGGTCAACTTCAAACGATCATAACTCCTAGTTCAGGATGAGTTAGGTGTTATATCAGATACTGTAGGAAATATCTTTGAATTATCTTTCCAAATCCACTAAGTTTTCTCATTTTCAATATCGTATGGAGGGGAATTGTCCATTCGAAGTTCGGCAGTCTAGATAAGGAGAGTCAAAACTAGATTTTGAGGGGTATTTTGGTATTTTCCTTACCAAATCAGATTTGATTCATTTTTAGTAATATTTTAGGAGTCTAATTTGACTAGGTTCAATTCTATAATCCTATTTTATGCCTAGGGTTTTAGTTGAGAGTTCAAGAAGAGAAAAGAAGAAGAGAGAAGAGAAGAAAAGAGGAGAGGAACAAGCATCCGTCGAGATTCTTGAATGTTGTTACGGATTTTCACCATGGGTTTGATCCCCAAGGGGTATGTAACCTTACATAGTGTTGGGTTAGTTCACTTACGTGACAATCATGTTATTTTCAGCGAAATTTCATTCTTGAAGTTGAAAGATTAGAGTTCTTGATGAGTTCTTGATAGGTGTTCTTAAAGTTTATTCTAAATCTTGTTGTGTTGGGGTTTTGATGATTTCTTGAGATGAAATTTAGTAATTTTAGTGTTGTTTTGAGTATATTAGATTGTACTTATGTTAAGTAATCGAATCCACATGCTTTGGGAAAAAACCGTTCGATTATAGGCGAGTTAGGGTGAGAAAACGAGCAAGGAAAATTCGTCGGATTTTCTGGGTTGGGGCCTGGCGCGATGCATCAGCCAGAGTGCCCCAAACTCTCCTCTGAAGTTTAGGGGTTCGTGCCCAGCACCACCCATAGCACCAGGGTCGCCTGCCCCATCCATTTTTTCGTCGGTTACCTCGCTTGAGTTCGTTTAAGGTGCACCTTCACTCCTTTTCGATTCTAAGCTACTTCTAAATACCTAAAATCATTCCTAACATGATCATCCCCTTGAATTCATAATTCAAATTCAAGGTAGAGTTAAGAGTTAAGTTTTGATAATTCTTTCGAACATTCTAAGAAATCCCCTTTGAGTTGTTCTGTTGAATCTTCTACAACTTCTAGTAACTTATTGCAAGACTCAAGAAACTGAGTAGGAGGATGAAGATAACATATTCTTGAGTCTACCTTTTCATCATGAGATCCTCCATGACATGAACCAACACTCTTGAATTCATAATTCACATTCAAGAGAGAGTTAAGAATAGAGTTCAAGAAAAGCCTTCGACTTAAATTGTGAATCCTTTGACAACAACTATCAATTTGAACTAGGTGTTTGAGGAATTAAGTAAGAGAATAAGAAGAGTCATATACATGAGTTCCATGTAGATATGTAGACCCTCGAGTCGAGTCGTTCATGCTCATACATTCTTCATGGACTTCATAAATTGAGTATCATTGAGAGAAGTAGTATCTTCAAGTTCTAAGTCTTGAGTATTGAGTTCCTAATCCTTTTTGAGATTATATTCTTAATCATGGGACTATTACATGTTACCCATGAAGTCCTTGAGTGGAGTTGTTCATTCCCATAATTCCGCATGAACCCTATAAATCGAGCAATCTTGGAACGAGAAGTATCTTTGAGTCTGTGAGTTGAGTAGTTCATGCTCATAAATTCCGCATGAACCCTCTGAGCTGAGCATTCTTGAAGTGAGTAGTATTATTGAAGTTATTACGTTCCAAGTATTGAGTTCTATCTATGGTGGAATTGTATTAAATTGCTATTGTGATGATTGATATGACTTACTTACATGATGAAATGATTTTAGCATATAAGATATTAATTTTGCATATACTTAGAACTATACCAACGGAAATAAGACAAATCATATGGGAAAATATAATTGAAGAAGAAGAAATAGAATTAATGAACCAAGAGTGGTATGAACTAGATGAAATAAGAAGAATAAACAATGAAATCATAGATTTTAATATATACGACTTATATGACTTAGAAATTCAATATTCAGATTAATGATAAATCAAGAATACTTAGAATATTGGCAACAAACTATAATGTAGATATTACTATACTAAGTAATTTAATAAAAGAAAATATAGAAATATTTCAACAAACACACAACATAGAATATATAGAATATATATTGGAAAATATCAAAGAAATTATCAGATTAGTGCCTTTAGAAAAAATATATTATGAACGAATTTATGAATAAAACGGACCTCCCCCAAAATTGGTATCAGAGCTAGACAGTAATTATTCAGACATGAATAACCAATCTGAAGTTCATAGATATGAATTAATCGGAAACAGTAATAACAAAACGACAAGAATTAAAATATAAACAAGAAAGACTTGAATATAACATATATGCAGGTGTATGTCAGAAATCTATACTAGCACAAAGAAAAAGGATATTTACACTAGAACATGAAATACAAACTATAGAATATAAACTAAAATATAATTTAAAATGAATAAGGAAGAATTTGCTATAGAAGAAAAAACTTACGAAAATCCGGAAGGATTAAAAATAAAGATAATATTTTCAAACCTAGGAAGGAGATATAAAAAGATAGGTGATAATTTACATTTAATGATAGAAAAAGAAACAGTAAGATTAGAAGATAGTTTAACTGCAATGGTACGAATAACTAAGGAAAATGAAGAAATAGATAGGAAAAAGAAATAGAAACAATAAAACAACAAACAAAATTAGAAATCCAACGAGATAGAAGAGGTAAAAACGATAAGATACTTGCACTAGAAAAAGAACTAGCCATACTTAAAGAATTATACGCAGCTAAACAAAGAGAAAAAGAAAAAGAGACTGAATTAGAAATAGAAATTAAAAAATTTAAGGAACAATTAGAAACAGATATAAGCATTGATAATGTCGACATAGAAGAAAATTGCTCAGAACAAGGTTCAGATATAAGTGAAACATATACAGAAATATTAGGACAAATAAAAGAAACCGACATAACCAATAGAATAGAAGTAAATACTGAAGAAGTAGAAAATAAGGCAAGTACAAGCACAAGTACAGAAGTTAAAAATCCTAGAACAATGAGTCCGAATTATTATACGGTTAGTTATCAAGAATCGAGATAGATATGATACTTTATGGAACAAAAGATTAAATAAAAAATGGACACCATCTACAACAACCGAAATACTAATTTTCTAGATTTAGATTGCGTAGTGACATAAATAAGACAATACAATTATGGGTAGGCTACATATCAAAACAACTAGTAGATAATAAAATTGGAATAACAGAAGTACCAGGATATATAGAAAGAACATTTATAGGAACAGTAAAATTATGGTTACAAAATTTAGGAGAAGAAAGTACTAAGATATTAAGAAATAGTAAGAAAATGGATGGAGAAAATGCAACTACTCCCATTGATATCTTAAACAAATACGAGCTTGCTATAAGAAATGAATTTAGCAGCACAACAACAGAAGTAGAAGAACAACATAAAGAAAAACAGTTACATAGAAATCTAATGTTAAAATTAGCTATATGTAATATGTGCTACATAGATGAATATACATGCGCATTTAGAGAATATTATTATAAAGGAACATATGACACAACGAAGCACGGAAATAAGAAAGTTGTACTTTACAAAATTACCAAGAACCATTTAGTTCTAAAATAATAAAAGACTGGAATAGTGCGGGATTGCAAGATACACTAGGAGCACGAATGAGATATTTACAAAAATGGTATTCGAAATATGTGAAAAATATAGAGAAGACATAAAAATGGAAAAATCAATAATAAAAATCTAGCCCGTTGTAAAGATAGAATAGCACCTCAATTTGGATGTAATGATAACTACTATAAAAAGAAAAATAGAAAGCCCAGGAAAATTTAAAAAATTTTTAAATCTCAATATAAATATAAGAAACCACGAAGAAGATATTATATAAAGAACACTAAAGAAAAAAGACCCTTTAGACCAAAGAAAAAAATAACAGAATGTACATGTTATAATTGCGGAAAATTAGGACATTTAGCTAAAGATTGTAAACTACCTAGAGATCCAAAAAGAAAACAAATATCTGAAATAATAATTAATGATGAAATATATACACAATTAGATCATATAGATTATGACCCAGATAGTGATGATAGTATATATGAATTTGATATAAACGAACTTGAACACGAACAACCTGAAAATGAAATAGAAGAAGATACTAATTATTATGAGTGACAAAGATGTACAAATAATAAAAGAAGAATATACAAATGAAGAATCTACGGAACAAAAAGTAATATTTGATGTTAATATATTTGAACAAATAAAAGGAAAAGAATTAGATCTCAGTGTAGAAAAAATATTTAAGTTACCCCTAATAAGAAATATTTTTAAAAGACAAAAAGAAGAATACTATGTAGTAAGCCAAAAAGTAAAAGGAAATCTAATATACCAAAAATTTAAATTCATAATTAGTGCAAATTATTCAGTAGCAATAGATGATAAAAATATAGATAAATCGTTAGTATTATATTGGAAGATGTCAGGAATAGAGTTAGCCCCAGGCAGCAAAATATTCACCGCTCGCTGTAAAAACCTATATGTACTAACCACAAAACATAAAATAACAGCTAAAAATAAGATAAACAAGATAAAAATAGAAGACCCCTTTGAACAAATTGTAACGGTCATAGATAATAATGATTATAGTTATAAAGAAATAGATATAGAAGAAGACTTAGAGATAGTCAGTGATAGAATAAGTACATCAAAAAGAATGAAAAATATAGATAAAACAGAAACATCTCAACCTCAACGAAAATCAGTAGAATACCCAATAATAAAAGAAATTGAACCATATCATTATTATATAACTGGAATAATAGAACAAAGAAAACACATTATTTTAATAAATACAGGACAAGAAGAAAATTATATACCACGAAAACTAGTAGATGAAGAAGAGATAATATCTAAAAAACAAGCATGTCCCGACTTACCAAAAGAATTATCATACATAGAAGATACAACCGAAAAAGAAGTTATTATAGGAGGAATAATTATATCAATTAAATTTACAATATACCAAGGTGATAATATAATATTAGGAATAAAATGGTTAGAAGAAATGAAACCTTATAATCTAGATAATACACAACTAATCATAACTTATAAAACCAAAAAGTCACAATAAAAAGAGCATTATGAAAATCTATATACTTGCAAAAATAATAGTAGAAAACTATTATAATAGATACTATACTCCAATGTTAGATACAGGAGCAGAAGCAAATATGTGTAAACATAATTGTCTACCAGATGAAAAATGGGAAAAATTAAAAACCCCTATAGTAGTAACTGGATTTAATAATGAAGGAAGTATGATAACATACAAAGCAAAAATATAAAACTACAAATATGGGATAAAATATTAACTATAGAAGATATATATAGTTATGAATTTATTAATAAAGATATGCTTCTAGGAATGCCGTTTCTAGAAAAACTATATCCCCACATAATAACAAAAACACACTGGTGGTTTACCACACCATGTAAACAAAAAGTAGGAGCAAAAAGAGTAGCTAATAAAAATAGAAAATCCACACCATGGATTAAAGGAAGTGAAAAAATAACACAAAAATTAGAAAATATTAATGAAAGTACCCATAATATAGAAATAATAATATTTTCAATAGACAAAGTAAAAATAATCCAAGAAAAACTAGAACCACTATATAGTGAAGATCCCTTAAAAGGATGGGAAAAACATAAAACAAAGGTAAAAATTGAACTAATTGATGAAAATAGCATAATAACCCAAAAACCATTGAAATACAATTTTGATGATTTAAAAGAATTTAGGATGCATATAAATGAATTATTAGAAAATAGATACATCCAAGAAAGTAATAGTAAACATACAAGCCCAGCATTCATAGTAAATAAACATAGTGAACAAAAAAGAGGAAAAAGCCGTATGGTTATTGATTATAGAAATTTAAATGCAAAAACTAAAACATATCAAGACCATACCAAATAAAGTATTAAAAGTTAGACAAATACAAGGTTATAATTATTTTAGTAAATTTGATTGCAAATCAGGATTTTACCATCTTAAATTAGAAGAAGAATCTAAAAAATTAACAGCTTTCACAGTACCACAAGGATTTTATGAATGGAACGTACTACCTTTTGGATATAAAAATGCACCAGGTAGATACCAACATTTTATGGATAATTATTTTAATCAACTAGAGAACTGCATAGTATACATAGATGATATCTTATTATATTCACGAACAGAAGAAGAACATATAAGGCTATTAGAAAAATTTATTCATATCATAACATCTTCAGGAATAAGTTTAAGCAAGAAAAAAGCAGAAATAATGAAAAATCAAATAGAATTTTTAGGAATACAAATAGATAAGAATGGTATAAAAATGCAAAACCATATAGTACAAAAAATAATAAATTCTGAAGAAAATATAGACACAAAAAAAGAAATTACAATCATTTTTAGGATTAGTAAACCAGGTACGAGAATATATACCTAATTTAGCAGAAAATCTTAAACCATTACATAAAAAATTAAAAAAGGATGTAGAATATTATTTTGACAAAAAAGACCAAGTCCAAATACAAAAAATAAAACTATTGTGTAAAAAACTACCAAAATTATACTTTCCAGACGAAAACAAAAAATTCATATACATAGTAGAATCAGATGCCAGTGAAATAAGCTATGGAGGAGTATTAAAATATAAATACGATAAAGAAAAAATAGAACATCATTGTAGATATTACTCCGGAACATTTACAAATCCCGAAATAAAATGGGAAATAAATAGAAAGGAACTATATGCTTTGTATAAATGTTTATTAGCTTTTGAACCATATATTGTTTATAACAAGTTTATTGTAAGAACAGATAACACGCAGGTGAAATGGTGGATTACAAGAAAGATACAAGATTCAGTAACAACTAAAGAAATACGAAGACTCGTATTAAATATACAAAATTTCACATTCACAATAGAAGTGATAAGTACTGACAAAAATGTTATTGCAGATTACATATCAAGACAAAGCTACTCAAACGGATCCAGACAATGAAAATACGATTGAAAAAATATTGAATACAATGACATTGTTTCATACAAAGCTAGATACAATGGAAAAAGAGCTACAAAATATGAAAAGTCAGCAGCATGACAAGAAACATGCGGAGCTAAGTCCATCGGACGACTCAAAAATTCCAGAGCTACAAGGTGACGATGGGAAACACCGAAAAACCCAACCTAACAGTTTGTTAAATGCAGCTACAGGAACAGCTAGTACCTCTGAACTACACAAGGCATTTATGCACTATAAACGAATTACCAAAGGGACATTATTTTATATAAAATTCTATTCAGCACCGGCCGAGATATTATATGACGAAATCAAACCAATTATACAAGTAATAAAAATAGGATTGACAAGAGAAATGATTATCCCAGAAAAGATAGAAAAACAAGACGAAATCCAAAGGATTGAGATACCAGCATTTTATGCAAGAAAAAGAGTTATTGGCCTAGCCACAATATTAAATGAACTAGCAACAAATTATTTAAACCAAAATACAATATGGAGCTACTACGCTGTGGAGCAAACAATGATATATTCAAATTGCAGAGAGACAAGACTGGCAGATATGGAAGAAATAAGACAGTGGGTATTAAGCCTACTAAAACCGGAACAAAAACCGACGACAAGAGCTATAAGGCAAAACTTTATCTCAACGGAGCTAATGGAAAATTATTGCAAAACTATAGGACACAAATATCCAGACCACAACTGTTCAAAATGTTACGGAGAAGACAATATCATTCCAGCTGTCAACTTGGAATAGAAAGATACAGATAATGGCAAGAAGATAAAAGCATGAAGATAATGAAAGAAAAAGATAGTGGAAGAAAAATATGTAAAAAGTTGTTTGTCATTTTATGTAAAGTTAGGAATCTTGTAAATTAGTGCGGATAGTGGTAGGAATAATATAATGTAAAGTATTATGTAAAGTAATCATAGTTAGTTAAAAGTAACTATAGGTTAGAAAAAGTAACCATAGTAAGGTTACTTATACTTGTATAAATAGAGAGCCATTAGGCAAGATAGAGGCAAGACTTTCTACACGGAAAGCATTGCTCTTTTGTAACAAATATTCTCTCAAATAAATATTTTTCTCAGCTAAACTTTGTCTAAGCAATGGATCAACATAATGAAGATACTCCACAGGTACACATATCCATCAATATATCTATAATCATGAATATGAATAGCTAAATTACTTGATTCCTGAATATCATAAGATTGATAAGATGAATTTATATTAAGTTGTTATATACTAGAATTATTGTCAAATGTTTTTAAGTTTGTTAACATGAGGAAAGAAAAGAAAACTTCCGACTATGCCATCCTAAAGTTGAAACCGTAGGCATGAGGAGCCGTGAGGGAGTAAACACAGTTGAGGCGCTGTAGGAAGAAAGTATTTTCGAAAGTACGATGTTAACAGTGACAAGAAAATGTTTGAAGGTCTAGTTATAATAATCTGATATAAATGCTATCTGTCAAGATTATGATATGAAGGAATTGTATTAAATTGCTATTGTGATGATTGATATGACTTACTTACATGATGAAATGATTTTAGCATATAAGATATTAATTTTGCATATACTTAGAACTATACCAACGGAAATAAGACAAATCATATGGGAAAATATAATTGAAGAAGAAGAAATAGAATTAATGAACCAAGAGTGGTATGAACTAGATGAAATAAGAAGAATAAACAATGAAATCATAGATTTTAATATATACGACTTATATGACTTAGAAATTCAATATTCAGATTAATGATAAATCAAGAATACTTAGAATATTGGCAACAAACTATAACAGATATTACTATACTAAGTAATTTAATAAAAGAAAATATAGAAATATTTCAACAAACACACAACATAGAATATATAGAATATATATTGGAAAATATCAAAGAAATTATCAGATTAGTGCCTTTAGAAAAAATATATTATGAACGAATTTATGAATAAAACGGACCTCCCCCAAAAATTCACGTCCATAATTCGGCATGAACCATATTTTAAAAAGTCTTTTACAAACATTTTCACTTTGTTTTATGACTTATTTTTGAGTTAGGTAAAGAGTAAAGAGTTGAGTTCATTTCTTCAAATGATATATGGGAACTAAGTATTCCCAAGAGTAAGTGTTTTCACATTTAAGATGAGAGGAAACTGAGATTTCCAAAAGAGTTTTGAATGACAAAAAGGAACATCGATTCCATGAGAGCTTTTCAGCTAAGTTTTGAGTAATTATCTCAATCCAAAGAAATAAGTTGTTTTAAAAACATATGAGCTAAGTATATTTTTGGAAATAGTATTGAGCAACGATATGGGGATGCGAGTTCACATTAAGTCAAGTCTACATAAAGCATGTAGCCATCATGGGTATTAATGGGTCATACTTTTTAGATGATCACATAAGTTAAGCTAGTGGATCCACTGAGTTAAGCGTTCTATATGACGGCAAAGTATAGGACAGTTATGTTAGCGTGGGCAAGACGCTGTATCACCACTTAGGCTCATAGTGGTGGTTGTTGGTTAGAGAATCTCCCACAAAAACTATATTACTGTATTATATAAGTGAAGTTGAGTTTGCTATTGCATTTTTTTTAACGAACTAAGTTGTATTTACTGTTTTATAAAGCTTTCCATATTTTGCATGTGTATAGTTGCTTTATATTGAGTTGATTACCCAAAGTCGAATATCATATCTTCGAGTTCACTATCTAATCTCTATGTTGAGTATCTTATTATTGAGTACTTCTTAGTTGAGTTGAGTTGAGTGAGTTCAGAAGAGGTAAGTATGTTTCTTTTTTATCAAAGTTCAAGCTTATGTTTATGCTTTAGAATTCCCCTTACATGCTTGTACATTCCACGCAGTGAGCCATTTGGCCTGCATCTTCTCATGATGCAGACACATGTATTCAGGATCATCAACAGGAGCTTCATTGATACATCCGAAAGATTGAGTTAGCTATGGCAAGCCTCCTTGTTTCTGGAGGATTTTATTTACTTTTTAGTTTAATGAGGATGTCGTGGGTCTTTTCCTGACTTCCATCTTTATCAGTTAGAGGCTTCATAGATAATCAATATAGTTGAGAAGTATGTATTATTCATTTATTTTATTAAATGTTTTAAAGACTTAAGTTGCCTATTTTATGGCGAGTTGAATATATGATTTTTATTCTCAGTTGTTCATTTGAGCTAAAGTTTTGTACAAAGTTGAGTTTATGGAATTTTATTTCTTTTTTTAAGCTTTGTATGCTTGAATTAGTTTTTCGCTTGTAGTCAGCCAGGATGAGGGTTCGCTTAGGGACCAGCAATGGTCTTCAAGTGTCAACCACGTCCTGGGTGTAAGCTCGGGTCGTGACAAACTTGGTATCAGAGTTCAAGTGTCCTTGGGTGTCTATGAAGCCGTGTCAAGTATGATCTTGTTTGTGGTTGTGAGGGCCCCACTTCTATAAATGAGGGACCGTAGACATTTAAGAAAAGTTTCCCTTCTTTCATACGCTTAATCGTGCAATAGAGCTATGTCAAAGAGACTTATTCTAACGCATGCATTTCTCAAAATCATTCGACTACCCATCATACTAGAGGTGGTTTAAAAGCAGAGTCAGTTCTTTGTCAATGAGTTGTTATTAGCAAGAGTTTTGAGGAAGTGATGAGACTCTCGATGGGCTTAAGAGAAGTCCAAAAGTAAGTTAAGTGTTCAGTTTCAAAGAAACGCACCCATATTCAGTTGAATCGTGCGTTTGAGCTAAAAGTGAGCTGTACTCATTTCATTAAGTCATGTTTTAGCTGAGATCCTCATGAGAAAGTATGTTTGGGGTTTAGGTAGTATTTCATCCTAAAAGATGGCAAGAATGACGATATCATGAATAGTAGTAGGGAAAGAGCCCAAAGTTAGAAGAAAGTATGCAGAGGTTTAATAATACTAGAAAGGGAGATAGTGATGAGGCAAGCTATGTTATTATAGTCATGCACCTAGTAAGTTATTAATGAACAGTTTTCCCTTATAGGTAGACTAAGAAGTGATGAGTTGTGAAGATTGTATCATTGAAGGTAGATTGCATTTTAGCTAGAAAGGAGTTTATGATGAAGTGTCATTATGTAGGTAATGACCAAGTGTATATGTTGAATAGAAGCACAGAGTATTCATCAAGGGATAGATATAAACTAGGCTTATGATTTGTTTGAGAGGGTCATAATGATCATAAGGTTTTAAAACTGATTAACTAATGAGGTATAGTATAGTAGGCGAGCAATCGTATTGATATTCGAGTTTAGTAATGAATATTAACCTTGAATTTTAAATGAGTGTCATGATCAACAGGATGGCAACATGAGGGTGATGAAGTCAGTCTTGAGATTTGATATTGTAGACTTGGCATACAGTAGGTGAAGAATTTGAGATGTTAGTAGCACTGAAGATGAGTAGTACATGTGAGAAACCCTAACCTTTAAATAAGGGCAGTGAAGTGTGGCTAAGTCACAAGAGTAACAAGAGCATTAATAGGTGTACCGAGAGGGTATGTAATCAGAAGATGTTAAGAGGAGAACCTTAGAAAGTGGTCTTAGTACCACTTATAGAGAGTTTGGTAGGCATGAGACAAAGTTCTCCCATGTGTTAGATTAAAAGAAGAGGCAGACCATTTAGAGATGATGGAATATGTCCATAGCTCTCAAGTCTTAGCTTTAGAACTAAGGGGGAGCTGACAGGATGAGAAATCGAGTCAAGTGTTTGAGATTAAGATGGTAATGAATTCAAAGAGTTTAGGGGATATCTTTTTAGAGGTCCTTTTATTAATGTAGTGATGCTAAAAAGAGGAGGTTGACGTTCTTATCGTGTTACTGATGGTGTGATAGTTCCATCTAAGGTTGTAAATAAGGAGGAAGATTAGAATGAGGTTTTACTATGAGAAATATTTAAATGAGAGCCCTTAGTTGGCTTTGAAGGAGTTTGTTAGTAGGAGTCCATAGAGTTGCTAGGGTACTAAGCTTGAATGTGGTGGTAAGGAGTAATGGACTTGGGATGAGATTCCCTATAGAGAGGTATAGAACCTAAACTTAAGGATTGGGGTTAAGTTTGAACATAGTGAGAGTTTACCATTAGACGCAGACCTTAGTAAGATTAACCCATTCCATACCCAGTCCAGTCGTCATTCGAGGGCGAATGATCCCAAGAGGGAGATATTGTAATACCCCAGAAAATTTTTGAACTAAGACTTGAACCATCCTTCATTGTGAGTAGGATTTTACCAAGTAATTAAAATTTCTTTAAATGTTAATTTCACTAGATATAGCACCTTGAGTTTGAAAAAGAAATAAATTGGAAATAGCAAAATCTAAAATTTTGCAAGTTAAGCTAAGTATGAGTTTTGGGTCAACTTCAAACGTTCATAGCTCCTAGCTCAGGACGAGTTAGGTGTTCTATTAGATACCGTAGGAAATATCTTTGAATTATCTTTCCAAGCCCAATGAGTTTTCTCAGTTTTGATATCGTATGAGGGGCAAATGTCCATTCGAAGTTGGGCTGTCTAGATAAACGAAATCAAAACCGGATTATGAGGGGTATTTTGGTCTTTTCTTACCCAATCAGGTTTAATTCTTTTTTAGTAATATTTTAGGGGTCTAATCTGACTATGTGCAGTTTTATAATCCTATTTTATGCCTAGGGTTTTAGTTGAGAGTTTAAGAAGAGAGAAGAGAAGAAAACAGGAGAGGTTCAAGCGTCCGTCGAGATTCTTGCGTGTTGTTGCGGATTTTCACCATGGGTTTTATCCCTAAGGGGTATGTAAGCTTCCATAGTGTTGGGTTATTTCACCTACATGCCAATCATGTTATTTTCCGCGAAAGTTCATTCTTGAAGTTGAAAGATTAGAGTTCTTGATGAGTTCTTGATAGGTGTTATTGAAGTTTATTCTATATATACTTGTGTTGGAGTTTTGATGGTTTCTTCAGATGAAATTTATTAATCTAAGTGTTGTTTTGAGTATATTAGAGTGTACTTTTGTTAAGTAATTGAATACACGTACTTTGGGAAGAAACCGTTCGATTTTAGGTGAGTTAGGGTAAGAAAACGAGCAAGGAAAATTCGTCGGATTTTCTGGGTTGTGGCCTAGCGCGATGCGTCAAACAGAGCGCCCCAAGCCCTCCTCTAAAGTTTACGGGCTGGCGCCCCGCGCCACCCATAGCGCCAGGGTCGCCTGCCCCATCTAGTTTGTCGTCGGTTACCCCGTTTGAGTTCATTTAGAGTGCACCTTCACTCCTTTTTTATTCTAACTACTCTAAGCTACTTCTAAACACCTAATATCATTCCTAATATGATGATCACATTGAATTCATAATTCAAATTCAAGGTAGAGTTAAGAGGTAACTTTTGAGAATTCTTTCGAACATTCTAAGAAACCCCTTTGAGTCGTTTTGTTGAATCTTCTACAACTTCTAGTAACTTGTTTCAAGCCTCGAGCAAGTGAATATGAGGATGAAGAGAATGTATTCATGAGTCTACCTTGTCATCATGAGATCCTCCAAGACATGAACCAACACTCTTGAATTCATAATTCACATTCAAGAGAGAGTTAAGAGTTGAGTTCAAGAAAAGCCTTCGCCTTAAATTGTGAATCCTTTGAGATCAACTATCAATTTGAACTAGGTGTTTGAGGAAGTAAGTAAGAAACAAGAAGATTCATATACATGAGTTCTATGTAGTTATGTAGACCCTCGAGTTGAGTCGTTCATGCTCATATATTCCGCATGGACTTCATAAATTAAGTATCATTGAGAGAAGTAGTATCTTCAAGTTCTAAGTCTTCAGTATTGAATTCCTAATCACCTTTGAGATTATATTCCTAATCATGGTACTATTACATGTTACCCATGAAGTCCTTGAGTTGAGTTGTTCATCCCCATAATTCCGTATGAACCCTATAAGTCGAACAGTCTTTAAACGAGAAGTATCTTTGAGTCCTTGAGTTTAGTAGTTCATGCTCATAAATTCCGCATGAACCCTTTGAGCTGAGCATTCTTGAAGTGAGTAGTATTATTGAAGTTCTTGAGTTCCAAGTATTGAGTTCTATCTATGGTTAATGAAAACCTTGCATTGAGTAGTTCACGTCCATAATTCGACATGAACCATATTTTAAGAAGTCTTTTACAAACATTTTCACTTTGTTTTAAGACTTAAGTTTTAAGTTAAGTAAAGAGTAAAGTGTTGAGTTCATTTCTTGAAATGATACATGGAACTAAGTATTCCCAACAATAAATGTTTTCACATTTAAGATGGGAGGAAACTGAGATTTCCAAAAGAGTTTTGCACAGCAAAAAAGAACATCGATTCCAAGAGATCTTTTAAGATATGCGGATGCCAGTTCATACTAACTCAAGTCTCCACAGTCCTGGCAGCGTGGGTATGACGCTTCATCACCACTTAGGCTCATAGTAGTGGTTGTCGATTAGAGAATCTCCCACCAAAATTATATTACTTTATTATATAAGTAAAGTTGAGTTTGTTATTGTATTTTCGTTAACGAACTAAGTTGTTTTTTCTATTTTATAAAGCTTTCCATATATTGCATGTGTATTGTCGCTTTATATTGAGTTGAGTACCCAAAGTCGAATATCATATCTTTGAGTTCAGTATCTAATCTCCGAGTTGAGTATCTTATTCTTGAGTACTTCTTAGTTGAGTTTAGTTGAGTGAGTTCAGAAGAGGTAAGTATGTTTCCTTTTTATCAAAGTTCAAGCTTATGTTAATGTTTTAGAATTCCCCTTACATGCTCGTACAGTCTAGGTTGTGAGCTATTTGGCTTGCATCTTCTCATGATGCAGACACATGTATTCAGGATCATCAATAGGAGTTTCGTTGATACATCCTGAAGTTCGAGTTAGCTATGCTAAGCCTCCTTGTTTTCAGAGAATTTCCTTTACTTTGTTGTTTAGTGAGGATGTCGTGGGTCTTGTCTCGACCTCCATATTTATTAGTTAGAGGCTTCTTAGATAGTAAGTATAATTGAGAAGTATGTATTATTCATTTATTTTATTAAATGTTTTAATGACTTAAGTTTCCTATTTTATGGCGAGTTGAAAATAATATTTTTATTCTAAGTTGTTCATTTGAGGTAAAGTTTTGTACAAAGTTGAGTTTATGCAATTTTATTTCAGTTTTTAAGCTTTGTATGCTTGAATAAGTTTTCCGCTTGTAGTCAGTCAGGATGAGGGTTCGCTTGGGGACCAACAATGGTCTTCGAGTGCCCGCCACGTCCAGGGTGTAGTCTCGGATCGTGACATTTATAGATAGGTGGCTTAATTTTCCATAAGATCCTATTTTCTATTATGAAGGTGACACGCATCTCTCAATCATTTTAAGAGTCAATCCCTATATCCCACCCCTTAATTACTTCCCAAGTTACTAGAAAAGTTCTCTACTTTTGAAAACCCTTGAGGAAAAGGCCTAGCTATAGGAGGAGGGATTTTCATAGAAGTCCATTAAAAATAAAAAATATACCCCTGAACTATGATAAATGATACATCAATTTCATGATATGTTATACTTTAAAGATATACATAATCTTATTGTCATACTTTTGTGTTGTATATACACTTATGACAAATAGAGGGACATGTGGCATCATATAAATGGTCTACCCAATAATAATTTATGTTTTTACCCATAATTAAAAAGCCTACCCATAGTCAGTCTCCTATGTATGAGCCTATTCCCAAGTTTCAGTAATCTCCCATGAGCTAATCTTCACTGCTGTGTGATTCTGTTACAGCATCTCTCATGTCTTCGATGTCTAATTTCATTGCAGCGGCTCGCCGGTCTTCGATGTGTGAATCAATTACAACATTTCACTAGTCTTCCATGCGTGCCCCATGCCTCCACATTAGTCCCCGATGAGGAATTTGTGCCACCGTGTTAGTCTACAATGTAATGCAAATCTTTCCTAAATCTGACAAGGACAGAAAAGTGATCGACTATCCAAGAAATTCACAAATTTTAGTACCCAAGAATATGAAAAAGAGATCTATGACAAATCAGATAAAAACATAAAGTACTAGATGTTAATTCTGGTGGCAATAAAGAAGGTAGATCGAAAATCTTCCCTAATCTAAACTAACAATAGAAAATCATAGAACTAGGAGAATTCACTTATTGTGCAATTTGTTAGGGAGGAAGAAAAAGTTTTTAAATCTGGGTCATGGGTGGGTTGAATTGTGAAAAATGGATGGTTTTATTTTTAATTTTGGGTAGCTTTTTTTTATGATGCCACGCGTCTCTTTGTCTGTCATAAGGATATACACAACCCAAAAGTAAGACGGTAAGGTTATATAAAATGTTATAGTATAACGTAGAGCAATGACATACTATTTTTCATAGTTCAAGGGTAGATTTATCTTTTTTTCGAAATCTATTTGTGACTAAGATATCTTAATTTTTACTAATATAATATGTTTTAGTCTCTTAAGTTTTACGTAAGGGAACTTTGGTATTTTTTCTAGTCCTTGTAGACAGTTAGCTTACATTGCAATTAGACCCTATTTTATGTTGTGAACAAGACATGTATCTCTCAGTCATTATAAGTTTAGTCCCTATATACGTTGGTGAATCCAATGAGAATGCTAAACAAAATTTTATCAGTAATATCTATCTCTCAATGTTTCTTTCATTCACCATCTCCCTTGTGTTAATTGAGTAAAAAGAGTTCACTGTTGTTACAAATTAGATTTGGGAACGTGCATTGCACGTTTATCCCACAATACTTCATATAAATTTTGTATTGCAAAATCCATCATTGTTTCGATAGGAACTACAAATATCCTCCTAATTTAAAAAATATAGTTTTAACTATAAAATTAACTAAAAGTGCATAGAATACAAATAACTAATTATTGCACAAATTCAATATTTAAATGAGGATACTAAAATACCATATGATAGGTTAATGTATAAAAAGCAACAAACCATGGTAAATTCTCAATAATAATAACAACAAAACAATAGAAAGTTGTACAATAACATCAAACAAGAAACATAAAGGTTAAACTAAACAAATAAAAAGACACAAGAGAAGAGAGCATAGAGATTTTCTCATGTTTTTTCAATTGATTTAAATGGGTACATTATTGTGTCAAATGTCACTATTTGTAGAATAGCATTGAAGAAAACAAAGTGTTGTCATAAATATGATATTAATCCATTTGAAATTATCGATGATCGATGAGAGATGAGAGTAAAAAACATAATGAATATAATTAGTGGGTGTTACATACATTTACATAATGATGAGTTAGTTGTAATTTATGTATATTAATATGATGATTTACTATTTACTATTCAATATTTAATTTATTAAACAATTTATAACATTTAAATGTAATATAGAAATAAAACTGTAATCTAAGGATAAAATATGTAAAAGAATTCAGATATATTAAATGTGTAATGGAAAATCATTATCACTAATTATTAAAAATTTCATAGTAACTATGATTATGAAAAATCATCACTATTACTACATGGAAGATGTAAAGATTGATACGTTTTTTTTGCTAATAATAACTTGCAATTTAATAATGTGTACTGAATTGTAAGTCTTGCAAATAGGAGTATTAATTACCATAATAAGAACAATCGAAATTTGTTGAATCCCAATATAAATATTAAATGAAAAAAAATATTTTAAATATTTTCAAGAAAATAAATCAATACTTAAATGATATTTTAGTAATTCAACTTTTGATTTAGATCCTTCACACTATTAGTAATATATGATGTTATCAGAGCAACAGGTTTCTATGTTGCTAAAAATGATACCTCGCCGGAGTTACAGATCATACAAAATGATGTAAGAGTTGTTATATGCCAACTCTATATTCTCATCGATGATGCCAACAAAGGATTTTAAACTAGGAAACCGAATAAGGTGCAGTTAAAAAATAACCTGACTAAAATGTGATGAGCTAATAAAAAATTAAGAGTTGGTTACCGCAAGATTGAGGCTAATTGCAATACCTCCTTCTCTAACTTTATTTCTGAGTGGACTCCCCTTGTAATGTTGTAGGGAACTTAGGGATATTGTAGCAGGTATGAGACATGTGAGCTTTACTTACCCTTTATCGTGAGCGTTATCTAATACACCATTTCCAAGCTTCACTTTAGTTTTATCAGATCTGTCCAAGGTAGTAAACAAATTTTCATCAATATCCATGTGCCTTGTGGACACACTATCAATATATCATTTACATTAATCAACATGTGATGTATGTGAGGCAATGAAAACCTCCTACTATGATCTTCCAACATGGTGATCATCTGCAAAATTCACTCGATGGGAAGACTAACCGCTTTGATTTTGTTTTTGCCTACAATATACTGCTCAATGTGCCCATACTTCTTACTATATCTACATTGAATTGGAGACCTCTTTGACTTCTGCCAACAATTCTTCTCTAGGTGGTCTGTCTTCTTACAAATTCCACAAGGTGGAAAATTTTCTTTCACCAACAAATCACCTTGGTTTCCATGAGATTTTACCTCTCCAGATTTATCCAACCAAAATTTTCTTCTTTCCTTTTGATGCTTGAATCATCTTCTACTATCCCATCATTTCCCATAGTTACCCATTGTTTTGTACATGCACTTTGGAGATTAGTCCGGCTACTGTAAGAGTAGTTAAGTCAGAAGATTCTTCAATAACTGATATTTTATATTCAAACGTATAATGAAGGCTGACCAAGATATTCTCTACAAGTTCCTGAACTGGAAAGGTTTCACCAAGTATTTTTCTCTGGTTCACAATCTCCATCAGCTTGGAAGAGTATTCTTTCACATTATCTGAATCATTCATCTTTAAAGGCTTAAACTCTCTCTTCAAAGTTCAGAAGTCTAACAAAAAAAATTCTTCTACTGCCCTCAAATTCCTCCTTTAACTTATCCCAAGCCTCGTTGGCATTTCTCATGTCATAATCCTCGTAAATATCATGTCTATAAGACTTGACATATGCAGGTCAGAGCACTAGGAGATCTAGTCACCAACTCATCATACTTCTTAATTTCATTGAGAGTTGCATTAACTCTAAATGGCTGGACACAGTATTTTCCAAGCTCAACAACTTTCCATATGTTGAGAGACTTTAGATAAGCCTTTATTTTGATGGCCCAAATGTGATAATTCTCTCTGGTAAAAGTTGGACGGCATGTTGTTGGTTAATTTTAAGGTTCCATGAATTTTTCAGCAAGGAAATTCAAGAAAAAAACAGAAAGTAGATGTCCCAAACAAACAAAATTTAATTTATATCCCATAGGAAATAAGCGTTGATACCATGTTAAAAATAAAATAAAAAATAAATTCAAGTTTACAAGGTGTAAACAATAGGAAATCGCAGGTGTAAAATGCTACACAAATCTGAAAGTGAAGAAGAATGTTCAAATTTTCTTGATGTTTCATTACATAAGGTCTATTTATAAATAAAGTGTGGGAATTACAACCATATAATACGCAAAAGATCTCACACCGAACTATCTACATATGTATATCACAAACCACCACTCATTTTCAATCCAAAAGCTTATCAAAACAAAATATTTTCAATCTAGGAGTTTCTAGATAAATCTTAATTTTCTAACAAATATTTTATTTTGTAGAACTTTTAGTGTAGCCTTGCATACCTTTTTATGATGTTATTGATTTTCTTATTTTAAGTTTCCACTTAATGAGTTACTCAATGTTTTCTGAGATGCTTTACCTTTCGCTTCTATGTTCCTATCATGATATTTAAGAAGTTACATGTTCATTCTACTCTTGATCATGCAATTGAACTTAAAGCAATAAGTTCTAATTACTATTGAATGTTTAAAGAAATAAGTTCAAATTCCTATTGAATTCCATACATGATGAGCAACAATTGAAAGGCTCGAGTAATGATACTGCCCATTGGTGAACACTTAACCTTCATTTAGAGTTGAGTTGTATTCAATTTTTTGAGTGTATAATAATGTATAGTTAGTGTATAGCCCATGTATAGATAGACTATATTGTATAGTCAGTTGATACTTTCTATGACTTTTGACAGGCTATAGCATATAATCGGTGTATACTTTCTTTAACTTGTGAGAAAAAACACATCCTTTGTTAGTTGAATGCGAGATATTATTTTTATATAGTTAATTCAGAAAGATCAACAACCATATGTTTAGTACTTTACTTGTTACACTTTTATTTGAGAAGTCAATAGATATCAAGAAAATGTATACATGCTTTAAATATTTTAATCCGCATTGAGAAAGGAATTTGAGTTAATCCAAACCAAGTTATGTGGACCAATTAATTTTATAGCGTGGGGTGGAGGGGGATAGGCTTTCATTTTTTTTAAAGAGAGATTATAATTTATTAACATCTTGAACATATGATTATCTGAAAATATACATAATCCATGATAACTTATAACATATTTAATATCAATACATCGTTAATTGACTTTCTTGATAAAGTTATTTTAATTAACACATTCATCTTCATCTTTACTCATATGCAAATTTAGTTAGTTAATCTTTATTAAATATCAACATACAAAAAACTAATGATATTTAAATTTATTTTAAAATATCACTACTTTGAATTTGGTTAAAATTGGGCAATCAATTTTGAGTAGAATTAGGAGCTTGAACATCTTCATAATGGATGCAACTTTTATATTTGGTGATTCAAAATTTTAGCATTGGAGGTTAGACGTTAAATGTGTAAAATATTGTGTGAACTACTAGACTTGTTCGGTAATCACTATTTCTAGTTTAAAGTGTTTTTCTCCACATTTTTCATTTGAAAGTAGATGGAAGGAGCCGGTGCTAACTTGGGCCCAACACCAATAAAGTGCAGAAAGATAAGTAAACTTATTTGTGCATATTATTAAGCATATCAGATATAGATTCATGACATTCTAACATAAGAACAATCAAGGTTCCATCAAAAACTTTGTAGGAGTCGGTGTGTAACCTTGAAATAGCTTCATTAAAAGGTTTATTTGCATATCGTAATTGGACCTCAGTGGTAGTCGTAGCTAATTACACAACTGGATCAAGGGGGTCAAATAAATAAAGATATGAATGACGGTTCAATATGGTCACTAAACTAAATCAAATTTCATAATTAGACAATGTTCAAAAACAAAGTTAAAGTGATGAGACTTTGTAATGATTTCTAAGTTTGACGTGACTTGATCAAATGGTGTAATTGTGGGTTACACATTTACAAATTATCTGTGTGAGTATAAAATATAAGTCTCTTTAAAAATAATTCATGTAAGATCATTCCTTTACTCACTCATAAAATTAAGCGGTATTCATGGCTGGAAAAAATGGAAGAATGAGAACCAAGTACGATTAAGGTTTAATCGTGTGTTACATTGTCTAGGTATGCATGAAAGCTTTAAGGTTCAAAGTTATCAAATCTATCGATTGAGCAAATATATATACCCGATATATGTTCAATATGGAAAGTTCAAAGGAAGACCTACTTACTCATATGCAATTAATCTTTATTTATATATCACACAATTTTTTATGCATATTTTCATAATTTACTCATTTTTATTTATGTGGGAACTTTAAGGTTTCTTTATGTCACGCCCCGAAGCTACCCCCTTGACGTAACACGAGATCTTAGATCACGAATGACCCCAAGCTAACCATGTGTATGGCATATCATAAGAATACTGAAAGATAACTAAATAAACAAGAACTATGCGGAAGCTAAAACAATGGCTATTTGAAAATGGGGAATACCCAAACAGTATGAATGTATGAAACATACTAAGAGTTTAACAATAACTGAAAGATAAAATCATCAACCAAAGTTGATTATATTACTATGTCTGAAAAACCTCTAACTAAGTTGAGTTGCTAGGACATGCCACCCAGTTAACTCTAACTAAATTGAAACTAAAATGTAAAGATTGAAATGAAAATATGTCTATTGTCCTCGAAGTATGAGGACTCACCACTAAAACTAGTTAATGCGGACTGATAATCGATCTAAGCGTGATCTGGAAGATGAGTACCTGAACCTACATCATGAAAGGATGTAGCGCATACTATGCGTCAGCACATTGAATGTACTGAGCATGCAGGATATCGATACTAAGCTGAAAAAACATATTTAAGTTGAAACAAGGTATAATTGAGCAGTAGTGTAAACTGAGCAAGAATGCAAATACTGAAAGCATAACTGAAAACTTGGACTTAATGTAATGACCAAGTACTAATCATGAACAAGACATGCTTAACTGAATACTACAGTATATGCTGAAAACATGATCAAATACACTAAAAGTGTGACTCTGAGAACTATTAATAACCGACAGAACACCACATGAGCTAAACGTGGAGTGCGGTGTATACTCCTTATAAAAAGGACCCTACATACCTTGCCAGGGGGAAAAAGGAGTGACTTACGTGATAACTAAATTTGATGCCCAACAGAGGGGACTTTTACTCCTACTGGGGCACATAGTTTTGGGACTATGAGGTACGCGAACCCTACTCCAACTCGATATTAAGTATACTCCCAACAGAATATGTATATGACGAAAATGTAACTTAAATACTGAGTAGCTCAAAATATTTACATGCTAACTGGAAATGCAACATTTATATATTAATAATGTAACATTCGATATCTGAAGCATGAAGCATGATTATCTGACCTAGCAAGTGTAATTTCTGAACTAAGAGAATCTACACCACTATGATTCAGAATTTCATAAAAGGAACAAAACTACAATTCTAGAAAACCTGATATTTTGATTACAAACACTACAACATATAAATTACAACAATCATCCAAGGATTTAGAAACTCTAGGTCTAAACAAGATATGGAGAATCAAGAATCTTACTGAATTTTAGGGACCTAATGGATGAAAGGAATCAACCACTGAAATCCCATATACCTGGTGACAAAATATATGGAGAAATCCTTCGATTTTGGGGCTGGAACTTGAAGAAAACCTTTTGCGTGTTCATGAGAGGGCTAGTCGACTTTCCCCTTCTTTTGGATCTAATTTCGATGAATTTGTTGAGCAAAACGACGTAGTTTAGGTATTAAATGATGCAGTTTAAATGCCAAAGACCAAAATGAATCTAACTTAATGGTTGTTGGGGGCCGACCACGGCGCCATTGACGGTCCTTTGTTGGGACTACGACCCGACAAGTAGTTAGTGGTTCTTGGCAATGGTCTACAGGTTCTAAAGGGCCCCTCTACGATCCACTTCACGGACCATGTGTTGGATAATGGACCGTAAAGGCCACCGTGGTTCTTCACGTAGGGTTAGGGGTCTACTAGCTCAGGACGACGGACCCATCCACGGCCCGTCATCAAGACCATGACCCGTTGTGGTCTGAGGCCTGAGCTTGAGTTATTTTGTCTTGCCTCTAAGATCTTTCCCTCGGCTTGTGTGGTGGTCCAAGGACCGTGAAGGGTCTCGTGGTTCACCACTTCTGGGTGGGTGTGAACCACTGTAAGGGTGACGGATCGTGGTCATGATCATGTCACATGAACCCCTCTATGGTTCACCCTCTTTTGCTTTTTTTCTACTGAAAAGTCTAAGTCTTTTGAGGTGTTACAATATCTCCCCCTTGGGAACATTCATCCTCGAATAAAGTCTACACTAGCTGACGACAGAGGGAAGGAGCTGTAACCCCTACTACTAAGTACAATAAAATAATATCTAACTGATTTGAGTTTCAAGAACATGCAAATATGCTGAAATGCAAGAACAACTAAACGAAGTAGATACTGAGACTGAATTTACGCAAGAGTAAGCTAAGAGACTTGAGACAAACTATTACCTCAAGCTGAAACATAATTAGAAGGAAAGAGGTGAGGCTACTTGACCTTCATGGATGCTTCTGCTTCCCAAGTAGCTACCTCTACGGACCGACTCTTCCACAAAACCTTCACTTAAGCGACTTCTTTATTTCTCAACCTACGAACCTAACGGTCAAGAATCTCTACTGGCACTTTTTCATAAGTGGTACTATCCTTCATAGACACACTCTTTAATGGTACTATCGATGTTGGATCACCCAAAGACTTCTTGAACAAAGAAATGTGAAAGACTTGATGAACCGTTGCTAGTTCTATTGGCAACTATAACTCATATGCCACATTACAACTCTTTTTAGGATTCTGCGAGGACCTACATATCTAGGACTGAGGTTCAATTTCTTTCCAAATCTCATCAGCCCCCTTCATAGGTGACACCTTCAGGAATCCCCAATCATCGATTTTGAACTCTAAAACCCTTCTCCTCACATCTGCATAGGACTTATCACGACTCTGAGCTATCTTAAGTCTATCCCTTATGAGCTAAACTTTTTCTATAGCTTCATGAATCGAATCAGGCCAAATCAATGCTGCTTCACCTACTTCAAACCAGCCAATCGGGGACCTATATCTACGCCCATATAGGTCCTCATGCAGGGCCATCTAAATGTTGGAATGAAAGCTATTATTATAGGTGAACTCTATGATAGGTACGTGATCATCCCAGCTACCCTTGAAATCGATCATGCAAGAACTTAATATATCCTCTAGGGTCTAAATTGTACGCTCTACTTTGCCATCCGTCTGTGGATGAAATGTTGTACTGAGATTCACCTAAGTACCAAGACCTTTCAGAAACAATTTCTCGAAATGAGAGGTAAACTGAGGACCTCTATATGAGATTATTGACAACGGAACCCCTTGCAACCTAACTATCTCATTGATGTACAGTTTGGCGTAGTCCTCCACTGAATATGTAGTCTTGACTAACAAGAAGTGAGGGAACTTATTAACTCTGTCCATTATCACCCAAATGGAGTCAAGTTGTTTGTGAGTACGAGGTAAACCCCTAATGAAGCCCATGTTTATCACTTCCCATTTCTATTCCTTAATCTCTTGAGTCATACCTCCTAGTTTCTGGTGTTCTACTTTCACCTATTGACAATTAGGACACTTAGCCACAAAATATTCTATGTCCACCTTCATGTCGTTCCACCAAAAGAAATCATGTAGATCATGGCACATCTTGGGGGAACCTGGATGAATGGAATACCTAGAGTTATGAGCTTTTGTAAGGATTTTCTGCCTCAAATCACCCACATTAGGAACACATAAGTGACCCTGGTAATGAAGCACACCATCTCTCCCTTGAGAGAAAACCTCAACTTTCTGTTGATGAACTGCACCCTTTAACTAAAGTAATACATCATCACTATCCTTTTTTCCTTAACCTCCACTACAAATGAAGATTCTGATCTATTCTAAACTATCACACCTCCATCTGACATATCCGTAACTCCACTGAGTATGTAGCCTTGATAGATAAGAAGTGAGAGGATTAGTAACTCTGTCCACTATCACCCAAATGGAGTCATGTTGTCTGCGTGTACGATGTAAAGCCCTAATGAAGTCCAAGTTTATCACTTCCCACTTCCATGTAGGAATATTAATCTCTTGAGTCATACCTCCAAGTTTCTGGTGTTCTACCTTCACCTGTTAACAATTAAGACACTTAGCCACAAAAATTGATATGTCCCTCTTCATGTCATTCCACCAAAAGACATCATGTAGATCACGATACATCTTGGTGGAACCTAGATGAATGGAATACCTGGAGTTATGAGCATTTGTAAGGATTTTCTACCTCAAATCACCTACATTAGGAACACATAAGCCACCCTGGTAACGAAACACCATCTCCCCCTTGGGAGAAAACCTCAACTTTCTGCTGATGAACTGCACCATTCAGCTGAAATAATACATGATCACTATCCTATTCTTCCTTAACCTTCGCTACCAATAAAGATTATGATATATTCTGAAATATCACACCACTATCTTACATGTCCGTAAGGCCAACTCCTAAACTAGCAAGTTGGTAAATATCTTTTTCTAAGTATTTTTTTCTTCCTCAACATATGCTACACTTCCCATAGACAAACTACTAAGAGCATCAGCAACTACGTTGGCCTTACACTGGTGGTAAAGCACATTCATATCATATTCTTTGAGGAATTCAAGCCATTTCCTCGGACGAAGATTTAACTCTTTCTAGGTGAACACATATTGAAGGCTTTGATGATGTGTGCATACATCAACATGAACACCATACAAGTAGTGTCTCCAAATCTTTAGGGCAAATACTATAGCTACAAGCTTGAGGTCCTGATTCGGGTAGTTCTTCTCGTGAACCTTAAGTTGTCTAGAAGCATAAGCTATAACCTTACCTTGCTGCATCAACACACAACCTAGGCCGACCTTGGATGCATCACAATAAATCACATAATCGTCTAACCATATGGTAGAGTCAAGAACGGAGTTATAGTCAACCTAGGCTTCAATTCTAAGAAGCTTTTCTCACACTCATCTAACCATTGAAATTTTACTTCTTCTGAGTCAACTTGGTCAATGGGGAAGCTATGAACGAAAATCCTTCAACAAACCTCCTATTATACCAAGCTAAGCCCAAGAAACTTCTGATATCTATTGGAGAGGTTAGTTTGAGCCAGTGTTGTACTGTCTCAATTTTTTGAGAATCTACTCGGATCCCTTCGCTAGATACCACATGACCAAGGAAAACAATAGACTGTAACCAGAATTCACATTTGCCAAACTTAGCAAATAGTTGGCGATCTTTGAGTGTTTGCAGAATAACTCTCAGATTAGTCACATGTTCCTCCTCATTCCGATAATAAATTAGGATATCATAAATAAAGACGATAAAGAACAAGTCTAAATATTGTTTGAACACCTTATTCATGAAGTCCATGAAAGCTTTTCGAGTATTTGTTAGTCCAAAAGATATAACTACAAATTCATAATGACCATACCGAGTTCTAAAAACGGTCTTCAGAATGTCACTATCTCTGACTCTGAGCTGATAATAGCCGGATATGAGGTCTATCATAGAACAGTAACTACCACTTTGAAGTTGGTCTAGCAAGTCATCAATCTTGGGGACGGGATACTTATTCTTTATTGTGACTTTGTTCAACTGCCGATAGTTAATGATAATTCTGAGAGAACGATCTTTCTTTTTCATGAACAACACTAGAACAGCCCATGGAGGGATACTAGGTCTTATAAAGCCCTTATCTAGAAGGTCTTTCAATTCCTTAAGCTCGGCTGGAGCCATTCTATAAGGGGGAATCCAAATAGGTTAGGTATCTAGAAGGAGGTCTATTCCAAATTTGATTTTCTTTATGGGAAGGAACTCCAGGAAGATCTTCTAAAAACACTTCTTGAAACTCATTTACTACTGGAACTGACTCAAGAGTTGGGGTTTTGGAGTTTGAGTCCTTAACCCAAATAAGCTGATAGATATACTCTTGGAAATCATTTTTTCAAGACTTAAGGTAAGAGATAAATCGACCCATAGGCACAGACCTACTACCATTCCACAATAAAATTAGCTCGTTTGGAAACTGCAAACCAAACAATCCTAGTTCTACAATGGATCGCCGCATAATAGGAATGTGTCAATCCATGCCTAGAAAGATATAAAAACCTACCATTTCTAACTCTACAAGATCTGCTAAGGTGACTTTTTGAGAGACTATGAAATGGCAATTTCTGTATACCCATCTAGCTATAACTAGGTCACCAACTGGAGTCGAGACTGAAATGGCTTCTGAGAGTGTTTCTGGACTAACACCGAAGTTTATTGCTATACTATAACTTACAAAAGACAAAGTAGCCTCTATATCTAACAATGCATAAACATCTAAATAAAAGACTCGTAACGTACAAATGACCACATCAGGAGAATCTTCCAGGTACTGGAGAGCTTGCAGAGCATACAACAGGTTCTAGCGCTGACGCCACATGAAGCACCCTACTAACTTAGGCAACCTGCTGGGGCTTTTCGAGTTGTAGATTGAGTCCAAATGTTTTTATGTCCTTGCCCCTACCTGGCAGAAGGGAAATCCTTCAACCTATGGCTACACTAAGCACACCCAAAGCACCCCTCTCTCTCTGCAAGACACTAGCCCAGATTGTTCTTACCCCTTTTTGAACCTATCGCATCCTAGGGGATTGAGCACTAGCTGATGAATGTGTTGGGGCTGTAGACCTCTGCTAAACCTCTCAGTGATTTCCACCATCCTAATTTTGTTGTGAGTATTCATAGTTTCCTGTTTTGGCCTTTTTGTTATCTTTACCTAATCCCAAAGCTTATCTCCCTCAACCTGCTGAGCATTAATCATTAGTATGGAGATATACATATCCCCTAGTAGCATAGCATTCATGCACTCAGTCTTCACTAAATCGAATACCCCAAACAAGAACATATTGATTTGTGCCCTGGAATCGACAAACATGTGTGGAGCATATCTATAGAGTTGAGTGAACTTCAGTCTATACTCTTGGACCGACATTGAACCCTGCTTCAAGTTCATAAATTCTTGTGCCTCAGCTTCTCTCAATTCCCTTGAGAAAAACCTATCCATAAAAAGCTCCAATAAAACAACACCAAGTCATTAGAGTTGTATATGTACCCATGTTATCCTTCCACTGAGTGAACTAGATATGAGCCACTTCCTTAAGTTTGTTGGATGCCAACTCAACACTCTCAGTTCTGGTTACTTGCATTACCCCAAAGATTTTCTTAACCTCATCAATGAAGTTTTGTGGGTCCTCACCAACCTTCGACCCTAGAAACTCAGGCGGATTCATCTAAACAAAATCTCAAACCATAGATTTAGCTGATCCCCCATTAGTGTTAGTAGGAAATGGTACCTGCTAATTATTTTGATTGGCCACACTCGAAGCCAAGAGTTGGATTGTATTTTGAAATTCTGCATAATACCTAAACAATCTAAATGTATGAAACATACTAAGAGTTTAACAATAACTGAAAGATAAACTCATCAACCCAAAATAATTCTATTACTATGTCTGAAAAACCTCTAACAGAGTTGAGTTCTTGGGACATTCCCCCAAGCAAACTCTAACAAAACTGAAACTAAATATAAAGGCTGAAATAAAAGCATGACAATTATCCTCGAAGTATGAGGACACACCTCTAAAGCTACTGAATACAGATCGAGAATCGATCTAAGCGCAATACGGATGTTGATTACCTAAACCTACATCATGAAAGGATGTAGCGCATACTATGCGTCAGTACTTTGAATGTAATGAGCATGCAGGATATAGATACTAAGCTGAACAAACATAAATACGCTGAAACAAGGTATAATTGAGCAGTACTATAAATTGAGAAAGAATATAAATACTGAAAGCATAACTGAAAAGTTGAACTGAATGCAATGACCAAGTACATATCATGAACAAGACATGCTAAACAAAATATTGAAGTATATGCCAAAAACCTGGTCAAATGCCCTAGGAGTCTGATTGTGAAAGCTACTATTAACCGACATAAAACCACGTGAGTTAAACACTGAGTATGATGTATACGTCCAATCGATAGAAACCTATAGACCTTGACAAGGGTATAAAGGCATGACTGGCGTGATCATAAAATATGATGCCTAACAAAGGGGAGTTATACTCATATGGGGGCATGTAGTTCTGGACTATGAGGGTACGTAGAACCCTAGTCCAACTCAGTGTTAAGTCTACTCCCAACTGAATATGTATATGACTGAAATGTAATTGAAATACTGATTAGCTCAAAATACTTACATGCTAACTGGAAATGCAACATTTATAAACTGATAATGTTACATTCGATATCTAGAGCATCATTATCTCTTTATCTAACCTAGCAAGTGTAATTTATGAACTAAGAGAATTTACACCACTAGGGTACTTAGTTTCATACAAGGAACAAAACCACGATTCTAGAAAACTTGATATTTTAATTACGAATACTACAACAGCTAAATCACAACAATTATCCAAGGATTTACAAACCCTAGGTCTAAATAAGATACGGAGAATCAAGAATCTGACTGAATTCTAGGGACATAATGGATGAAAGGAATACACAAGTGAAATTCCACATCCATTATGACGAAATCTATAGAGAAATCCTTTGATTTTGGGGCTGCAACTTGAAGAAAACCTTCTGCGTGTTCATAAGAGGGTTGGTCGACTTTCCCCTTTATTTTGCTCTAATTTCAATGATTTTTTTTGAATAAAGGTTTTAGGTAGGTTCTGACTAAATTATCACGCTTAAACTGATTAAAACAATGTAGTTTAGGTATTAAACAACGTAGTTTAAATGCCTAATGTATAGGGGAAAAGACCAAAATGACCCTGACTTAACAGTTGACGAGGACCGACCACGGCACCACTAGCGGTCCATTGTTGGGACCACAACCCATCAAATGGGTCGTGGTTCTTGGCCATAGTATACTTGTTCTGGGACCCCTCTACGGTCCACTTCACGAACAGTGTGAAGGACCATAGACCGTTTAGGCCACCGTGGTTCTTCATATGGGGTTAGGGGTCTGTTGGATCAAGACAACAGACCCATCCACGGCCCGTCATCAAGACCACGACCCGTGGTGGGATCTGTGGTCTGAGGCCTGAGCTCGGGTAATTCTGCCTTGTATCCACCAGCCTTCCCATGCCTCGTCTGGTGGTCCACGGCCCATGAAGGGTCCTATGGTCCACCACTTCTGGGTGGGTGTGAACCACGATGAGGGTGACAGACGGTGGTCCTTATCACGGCCCGTGAACCCCTCTGTGGTTCACCCTTTTCTGCTGAAAAGTCCAAGTCTAATTTCTGATGTGTTACACTTTAAAGTAGAGTTGTAACATGGATTAAAAGATGAAGGAAAATAAGTTGGATGAGAAATAAATTCCGTTTCTCCCTTCATTGGTGGTGAAGAGGAGATCTTTTGTACTTTTAAGTAAAAACATTTATTCTAGCTTGGGAAAAGGGCATGATTTACCCCTCAACTTTGCCATTTAGAGTTGGTGTATCCCTCATTATGAAAGTTGCTCATAGATACCCTTACCGTTATACAAATGGCTCACATATACCCATATCGTTACAAAAAGAGCTCACATATACCCTTCATATAATGGAAGTAAAAAAATAGTTTTAAATTTATATTTTTGACTCTTAATCCTATATTACTAAAACTGGGAAGCTCCAAACTCTAAAGTTGGATTACCATTTACCCCTACACTATATTAAAATATTACTAAAAAATCTAACTAGATATCAAACAATAATAGTTTTATTACCTTTCAGAAAATAATAAATTATAGTTATCATAGTGGATGATAATAGCAACCGGTATAAGCAATTTATAACATTTTTTTTTTTTAAAGAATCTTAATTGCGATTTGCAACAATCAAGAATAAAATTATAATAACTCTGTCTTACCATTAAATTAAAAGACAAAGTAAATCAGCAATTTTATAACAATAAATCATTATTATAAAAAAAATACTCTCTCTGGCCACTTTCATAAGTCAATTTGACTAATATTAAAAGTTAAATTAGAATACATTAATTTGATATTTTAAACAAAAAATTTAGATATTCAAAAATATATGAAAATTACTATAAATTCCATTTTATTTTGCATATCAAGATGATGAAAAATACATCGTAAAATATTAGTCAAAGTTATTATCATTTGACTCTAAAAAAGGGAACTATGCCACCTAAAAGTGGATGGAGGTAGTAACTCACTGTTAATTTTAGTAAAGATGCTTAATTCCTAGAATACAAAGCATTGATAATTTGAAGTGTTTTTGATTGAATTGAAAGGTTTTCAGAAGATGAAACGTCTGTTAGGACTTTAGATTTGTATAAGATACTTTCTTTTGTTGTTTGTTCAAGAAAACCTCTAGGCTTCAACCCTCCCTATAGCGTGAATTGACTCTTAAATTTCTATTCCGTTTCCAAATCAGTTTTTTAATCAAGTTATATATTATTCATTTTTATGTTTTTCTTGCCATTGATTTATCATATATTATCTTTGTGATTGTTAAATTTTCTTGCAGCATAGCACTAAACATAATTTCTATCAGAGTCGACGAGACATTATCTATATATGTTTTTACTATTGATAAGTTGATGTTACTAATTAACTTAGATTCCCTATGTTTGTTTGTTTGTTTTTGTTGCAGCCTTATCAACATATCAGATGTTGTTATGATGATTATAAAGTTTGTTAATGTTTTTATTCAAAAGTACAGAGACTGTTCAGAAATGAAAATAAAATATGAATATTGTAGGCTTTTAAGTGAGACACTAGGAAATAGGAATCGTTGAAACATTTTTGTACTTCCAATAAGATGAAAGAAGTAATTTTGGCCTTTGTTAGGTGGACGAGAAATCATTTATCAACAAATTATTGTTTAGATAGCCAAATTCATCTCTTCAAATCTAATATTAAAGGTGCGTGAAATAATCTATAAATTACATAGTTTACAAAGAAGCACCTCCACAAATATTGAATCCATTTTGAGTTTAAGTGCTAGGTAGCTAATATATAATATTAATGTTCATCATCCTCCGGTCGATAACTTGCATTCTTGGTAACCTTTAATTTCAATTTTTGTTATCTTACATATAAGTTGAAATCGTATATAGAAGAGTTTGATACCAACTAACTGGTATATACGTGAATCACACGTACCCGGAAACAAGTATGTATCTATATATCTATATTTTATTCTATCTATTATATATATATATATATATATATATATATATATATATATATATATATAATTTATATTTTATTTTATTACCTTAAAAGCATGAACTCCTAACTTGAATGTTAAATTACTATAATATTCCTAAATTAGATTGTGACTTTTTCAATGAGTTGTGACCTTTTCCAAGAATTGTCACTTTTTCAATGCTAATTATGTGATTTAGATTATTAGGATGTTTGCATCAAAATAGTTATTACTATATAAACATTGCCCTTTTATTTTACTGATTTACTATTTCTTAATATTTCAGTATTTTCGATGAAGAAAATTCTATATGACTTGTAATAACCTAGTTGAAGTTTGTATTAGTTTAATTTTTATTGTAGTCTAAATTCATTTGTTTTTTCTAACAATTTATCTTGTGATGTAGATATATGTTTCTGAGTATCTTTTTCCAAAATTATTAAACTTCACAAGAGTTAGAGAATTCTCACGATTTTTTTTATGCTGAAGACAAAAGATGACTTTATTTATCAATGTTACTTGTAATTTAGATTGTTAAGAAGTTTTCTTCAAAATAATTAATACTCTGTAAACATTGCCCTATTGTTTTACTAATTTACTATTTCTTAATATTGCAGTATTTTCGACAAAGAAAAGTTCATATGACTTCTAATAACACCATTTGAAGTTTGTATTAGTTTAATTTTATTATTTATTAATAGCTTCTTTTTATGAGATAAATATTTTCATTAATGCAAAATATGCTTGGTTGAATAAATTGAAAATTGTTTACAAGTATATGAGTTATATCTTTGTTAGGTGTAAGATAAATAGGTTATTATATATATGATTTCACATATAAAATATATTCTTTAATTTTAAGTTTTAGTTTTTTTGATGAAAAAGGAAATATTTCTCAGTTAACTATGGACAGACATATAACTATCTTTGATTTATGTATAATGTCAATCGAGAAGTCAAATATAAGAGCATACAAAAAGAACATCATATATTATATTATAACTTATAAAATAAAAATTAATATACAAAGATAGTTCTAAAAAACAGTGCAGTTGTTCTACACATGTTCATATGACATCTAAACAGATTAAGTGGAATACACGTGCAAAGCACATCTGGTTAGAAGATAAGAAAAGTACACAACAAAATCGTCTATAAGGTAATATTACTGAGATGCGACTAATTACATGATTGAACCTCATCAAATTGAAATAAATATATAAATTATTGCATTTAACTAATAAAAATTTTCTTTGATCATCTTCATAGGTTCGTGTGAATAAGAGATATATATGACGATCCACATTGAACATTCACAAAAAAATCTGCAATATTTTTTTGTGCAAGGCTTATTATTCAAATATACGGTTAAATTTTCTGAATTGATAATCATGTGCAACGCACGTGTCAAAAACCTGGTTACCTTAAAACCATGAACTCCTAAAATGAATGTTAAATTATTATAATATCCCTAACTTAAGTTTTGACTTTTTCGATGAGTTGTGACTTTTCTGATAAGTTGTGACTTTTTTCAAAGGGTTGTGATTTTTCGATGGGTTGTGAATTTCCAAAGAGTTTTGAATTTTCCAAGGATTTGTGACTTTTCCAAAGAGTTATGACTTTTTCAATAAGATCTGACTTTTCCAAAGGATTGTGACTTATCGGAAAGGTCTTGACTTTTCAGAAAAAGCACAAAAAATAAATATTCATACTACCCTTTGTTGACTATAAATAGAGGGGTTTCCTCTTATTCTTCAACCACAATTTTTTTTTTTATGTTCTACCCTTCTTCTTCTTGCATTTTTGAAAATTTCTTGTAATTTATTGTCGTTGAGTGAGTTCGAAGTTTAGAGGAATATGAGGTACCACTATTCATATGAAGTAAATTGTTCTAACCTAAGAAGGTATATTCCTTAACCTCAAGTACTTGAGGAAAATAACTCTTATGATATAATAACTATTTGTTTGCTTAATATATACACAACAAGTATCATCTATAAGGTAATATGAGTGAGATACGACTAATTACATTATTGAACCTCATCAAAATTGAAATAAATATATACATTATTGCATTTAACTAATAATTTTTTTCATTGATCATCTTCATATTTTCGTGTGAATAAGATATATATATATATATATATATATATATATATATATGGATCCACATTGAACATTCACAAAAGAATCTGCAGTTTTATTTTGTGCAAAGCTTATTATTTAAATCTTTGCTTAAATTTTCTCAATTGATAATCACGTGCCATGCATGTGTCAAAAAACTAATATATATATATATATATATATATATATTGATGATCTTTCTTTTATTGTAAGGATTTGCAACATTTTATAGGAAAACACGTTCTCTTCCCTATAAATAATAGTCTTTCTCTTCCTCTCTGCATTTCAGGGGAAGTTTTGACATCTCAGGTGCTCTGGAATTTGCACCCAGGAAGCTCAATAATTGTATCCAGGCTCATCCTCTTCGACAGTTAGACGTAAGATGTATGAGTTCTCATGACTATTGCCTCATACTCTTAAATTTGAACTAGTTCTGCATGGGGATATATAAGTTAGTCGATTAAACAATAATTGTCCACATAAAGAAGATATTGAAATATATTTCTTTGAAAATCAGAGAGGAAGGTCATCTTCTTTGAAAACTCTATTGTGGTAGTCTCTGGTAAAACGTTCATAATTTTTTATTCTGATATCTAAATGAGGCAAACGTGGTGGTGTTGGAAAGAAGACTTGTAGAAATTTAATGTGATAGGTCATAAGTCACCTAATTCATCATATGCTGAAAGATATGATTGTTTGGACTTAACCTAAATTTAATATTATATCAAAACTCAAACGGTAAGGAAGCTTTGAACTCAAATTTGCACTAGGGGATTCTTCTGACATTAATTCATCTCCAAATCTATTTGCACATTAAATAATTGACCTCAACATGTACACACAATTTTAGAATCACCTGATACGATCTTATACGCAAATGAAAAATAGGTTCGGGTCTTATGATAAATATTAGGGGTGTTTCACCATCCACACAACCCCTCTTCTTGTTCCTATGAGTGTCTTAATCAACAGAACCATATGATGAAGAAAGCATATATAATGACCACTTTCAGTCGACAAGACAATCAATGAACACAAAACAATTTTGAATTGTTATGGAACTCAACTATGTTAAGTCTATTGAAGCAAGACGTACATCAACCCAATTTATACTACGAAACTTAAACATAAAATTTTAACAGTTGAATTAATAATAGAGATAAAGTTGAATAACAATCTGAAAGCAAATACAATTTCACAAGATTTGGTGTTACATTGTGTTGAGCAAAACTAAAAAGACATAATTCAAATAACTCTACTAGTATAGAGATCAATAATGGAAATGCAAGATTATAAAAATAGAAAGCATTATGTCTATTTTCTTGAGATAAAAACAAAATTTGAACAAATATTACTCAATTTAGCCAAACAAATATGCTGTGAACGTAGTTGCACTATCATACATAGCAAACAAACAACTCACATACTAGATTGCGGGTAGCAGCAGTAAAATTTTCTTTTAAATATCTAATTAATCAAAACCATTTTAGAGAGTAGTTATCGAGACAAAAATATCTAGCCTTCCTACAATTTCTCAAGCTTTCATGCCTATCTCTATATCAATCACTTTGCTGCTACTCCATTAAACACATCCATTTATGTCTTGTCTCATGAGGTAAAATCATCCCCATATGAATTGCTTATTGCTCAATTTTGTAAGAACTTCCACAAGGCTAAAGACAACTCTACAAGTATATGAAAATAATATAGAGATTATAGGCGTACTTTGAGAATCACTGCACATCATTGTAGATGCAAGTATAAGCATATTAACATCATTTATAAGGGTTCTCATCACTAAATCTTTGATACGCATGAACTCCACCATAGCATTATATTTTTCAGACCTACATATCATAGGAAATGTAAATCAATTTCTAGTAAAAACATTCCTTAGGAATGGTGCACTTCTACTTCGAAACACTTACGAAAAGGGATACGTATTGCAAAGTAGAAGTGTGCCCTTTATTTGGAATGTTTTTACTAGAAATTGATTTGCATTTCCCATTATATTTAGGTGTGAGAAATATATTGTTCTGGTGGAGTTCATATGTACCAAAGATTTGTTAAGGAGAACAGTTATAAATGATGTTGAGCTACTTATACTTTCATTTACAACCCTTTGCAGTGAATCTCAAAGTACGTTTATAATATCCAAATTTGTAACATCTCGCAAATTGAAAGAACTAGAGAGAGATAGAATTAGAAAGAGTGATTTTTTGAAATAATAAAAATCTAGAAAATTGGTTAAATTAAGTTTGAGTTTATGGTAAACTTCAAACGACCATAACTCCTAGCTCAAGATGAGTTAGGTGTTTTTCCATATATCATAGGAAATATCTTGGAATAATCTTTCCAACACCGCTGAGTTTGCGTTATTCCAAGTTCATATGACTGAGTTATGCCCATTGAAAGTTGGGCTGTTCAAATAAGGAAAGTCCAATCCAGATTTTAGAAGGACATTATTATATTTTCACCACCCAATGAAGTTAATTCATTTTTAGCAATTAAATTGGGGTCCAAACTGAATTGATTCAGTTTAGACAATTGCTAATTTACGCTAGGGTTTTTGGAGAAAGAACGCAAGAGGAAAAAGAGGAGAAAGAGTAAAGTTCACTGTTCTTGAAGGTTTAGGTTGTGGATTTTGACAAGGGTTGATTGCTAAAGAGGTATTGAGTGTTTCATAGCATTGGGTTCATTCACCCACGCGCCAATCATGTTTATTTCAGTGAAGTTTGTTCTAGAAAGTTGAAAGTTGATGAATCTTGAATGGTGTTCTTGAAATTGGCCTTTGTTCTTGGGTTAAGATTGAGGAGTTCCTTGAGGTTAACATGTTGTTTCCTTGAGTTTCTTGTGTTTACATGTTGGGTATCTGAAAATAAAGAAAAATTGAGAAGGATAGTCGAGTTTGGGTGAATTGGGACTGGAAAACGAAAGAAGGAAAAAGTCAGGAAAATCTGGTGCCCCAAGCCGCGTCGTGGACCTGCTCCTCAGTTTTGAAAATTTCATCCTCGCATCGCAAAGCTGTCTCGGACCATTCTGCCTCAAAAAGTATTTTCGTGACCAAAATTTAAATACCGCTCCACATCGCGGACCCATCCTCAAACAATGATTTTTTTAATCTTTTCTCATGTTTAGCTATCTAAAAACACTCCTAAACATCATGAGATCTTTCATATCACAAGTCACAATCCTTGAATCCATAATTCAATTCAAAGAAAATAAAGAATCAAGTCAAGAGAAGTTAAGAGTCAAGTCAAGAGAAGTTCATAAAGTTTTCCAAAAGTCTTTTACAAATGTTTTAACTTTGTTTTAAAACATGATTTTTGAGTTGAGTAAAGAGTAAAGTTTGAAGTGCATTTCTACAGAAGAGTATAACGGGACTATGTATTCCCAAAGAGTATATATTTTCATGTTTAAACAAGAAAGGAAACTGAGATTTCCAAATGAGCCTTTGAGCTAGTTTTTAGTAAATAGTAAGAGTAAAGCTTTTTGTTTTAAAGGATAATTCGGGAACTAACTATTCCCAAGAGTTGAAATGTTTTCACATTTGATCAAGAGAGCTTTTAAGCTAAGTTATTGAGTAATTATCTCAAACCAAAGAAAGATTTTTGTTTTTACAAACATATGAGCTAAGTATATTTTGAGAGTAGTATTGAGCACCGATACGAGAACTAGTTTTAGTTCAAATAACCCACATCCTCATAAACCGTGTAGTATCATGGGTAGTAAAGGATCATACTTTTTAGATAACTCCTTAAGATCCTTTTAGCATAGACTAGTGGATCCACTTAGTTAAGAGTTCTATATGACAGCAAAGTATAGGACAGTTTTGACAATGTGGGCAAGACGTTGTATCACCACTTAGGCTTAGAGTGCTGGTTATCGGTTAGAGAATCTCCCACATAAACTATATAACTTTATTATATGAGTAAAGTTGAGTTTGTTATTGCATTTTTATTTAAGGAACTAAGTTGTTTTCTACTCTTTTAAAGGCTTTCTATATATTGCTTGTGTTTTATTGCTTTATATTGAGTTTAGTTATTCAGGAGTTGAGTAAAGCCAAGGTAAGTGTTTCGTTCAAATTCATTTCAAGCTTTAGTTATGTTTAACATTCCAACTTGCATACTCATGCATTCAATGTACTGATGTCAGTTGGCCTGCATCGTCTTATGATGCAGATGTAGGTAACTAGGATTAGGATCCAGCACCTCGTTGATCCAGTTGAGCAGTCAGGGTCAGTTGGTGAGCCTCCTAGCTTTACGGAGGATCATTTTTATTGCATATTTTAGTTCATTAGAATGTTGTGGGTCTTGTCCTGATGTCCATCTCAGTTGTTTAGAGGTTTCATAGACAGTGCTAGTGATGTCAGTTCATGAGTCTTTACTTTTTCTTTTCAGTTAAGTTGAGACTTGAGTTGCCACTTTGGCAATATGTTATTATAATACATTCTAAGTTATATTTTAAGCAGTTCAGTTTACTTTTTTTAAAAGTATTTATCTTGAGTAAAGCCTTCTGCTATGTAAGTAAGCCAGGACAAGGGTTCCTTTGGGGCCAACAATGGTTTTCGAGTGTCAGCCACATCTAGGTTGTAGGGTCGGGGCGTGACAACCTTGGTATCATAGCACATAGTTCAAGAGTCCTAGGGAGTCTATGAAGTCGTGCATGTAGAGTCCTAGTTATCATTGTGAAGCGCGCCACATATACAATTAGGAGGCCACAATATTTAGGAATTTCTTCACTTCTTTCATACTCACTTCTTGCAATAGAGTGTATCTCTATAAAAGTCTCTTTCTAACTCATGCTTCTACGTAACCAATTTTGAGCTGGCCTATGGTTGAGAGTACCTTCATGAGGTGTTTCTTTCCTCGTAAGATAACAGAAGCAAAGAGATAGTTGCTGACATGCGGAGAAGGATGAGTTTATTCGTCTGTCAAGTAAGGAAAGTAAGACAACCATGCTAATAGGTTACATGAGCATACCAAGGCTGAGGATTCATGTGCAACAGGTTGAGAAGGACCAACTGAAGGATATGGAAGAGTTTGAGAATAAGAGGGATAAGACACTAGAGAATGAATCCAGGCAGGAAAAGAGTAGTACCGGTCTTCTTTCCAACATAAGCAAAAGGACCTGCTTCATCATCTACTAGTACACCTGTACCAAGGAACAAATGTGAGTACAATAGTCAGAATTCCAGAACTTCAGAGCTAGACCTGCGCATTCGCAAGGTAGTAAGGCACAAGGGGGTACTAAGACTCCTGCATGTACTAAGTGTGGTAGGATCCACTTAGCGGTGTTTCGTGATGACTCCACTAGTTGCTTCAAGTGTGGCCAGAATTGTCATTTTATGAGAAAGTGTCCTAAGAGCAGACAAAATAATGGTAATGGGGGCAATAGGGCCCAGACTTTTTCAGTTGCTCCACCAGATAGGGCTACATCTAGATGAGCTACTTCAAGGGCAGACGGAGAAGGAAACCATCTTTATGCTATCGCTAGTCACCGAGAGCAAGAAGATTCGCCAAATGTTGTCACTTGTATGATCCATGTCTTCAATTTTGATATTCTTCCTGAACAACTTCTTGAGCCCTTCGGTGTTTCTACCCTTGATGGTGAGTCTATTCTAGCAGAAAGAGTCTATCATGATTGTTTCAGTTCCGTCAATCAAAAAATTACCATGGCTGATTTAGTTGAGTTAGACATGGTAGATTTTGATGTCATTCTAGGTATGGACTGACTTCATGCCTGTTATGCATCAATAGATTGTAGAACTTGAGTAGTCAAGTTCCAGTTTCCAATGAAGCAGTTATAGACTTAAAGAGCAGTTCAGCAGTGCCTAAGGGTTGTTTTATTTCGTACCTTAAGGCGAGAAAGCTAGTTTCTAAGGGGTGTGTCCATCACTTAGTCTGAGTTAGTGACTTTAGTGTTGAGATACCTCATATTCTGTCAGTTCCTATAGTAAAAGAGTTTCCAGAAGTGTTTCCAGATAATCTACTCGGAGTCCCTTCTGAGAGAGAGAGAGACTTTAGCATAGACATTCTTCCTGATGCTCGTCCCATATCTATTTCTCCCTATAGAATGTCTCCAACAGAGTTGAAAGAGCTTAAAGAGCAGTTGATAGTTCTTTTAGAGAAAGATTTCATTCGACCAAGTATCTCAGTTGGGGTGCTCCAGTCCCATTTGTAAGAAAGAAAGATGGTTCCCTTAGGATGTGTATAGATTACCATCAATTGAATAAGGTTACTATCAAGAATAAGTATCCTCTTTTGAGAATTAATGATTTTTTTTATCAGCTTCAGGGTGCTACTTGTTTCTCTAAGATAGACCTCAGATCTGGCTACCATTAGTTGAAAGTAAGGGAATGTGATATTCCCAAGATAGCATTCAGGACCCATTATGGTCATTATGAGTTCCTAGTCATGTCCTTTGCCTTGACCAATGCACCTGCAACATTCATGGACCTTATGAATTGATTTTTCAAACCTCATTTAGATATGTTTGTTATCGTCTTCGTTGATGACATACTAATCTATTCGAGAAATGAAGAAGATCAGGCTAGTCATCTAAGAATAGTTCTAGAGACGTTAATAGATAGAGAGTTGTATGCCAAGTTCTCTAAGAGTTAGTTGTGGCTTGAATATGTGGTATTCTTTGGCCACATTGTGTCTAGAGAGGGAATTAAAGTTGATGCTCAGAAAATAAAGGCAGTGCAGAATTTGCCTAGACCTACATCTCCAACTAATATAAGGAGTTTCTTGGGTTTTTCTGGCTATTATAGAAGGTTCGTAGAGGGGTTCTACTCTATTTCGTCTCCTTTAACAAAGTTGACTCAGAAAACAATGAAGTTTCAACAGTCTGAAGCTGGTGAGAAAAGCTTTTAGGAATTGAAAAAATGATTGACTACTGCCCCAGTATTGACCTTACCAGAATGCACACAAGGCTTTGTTTTTTATTGTGATGCGTCTAGAGTTTGTTTGGGTTGTGTGTTAATGCAGAATGGCAAAGTTATAGCTTATGCCTCCAAACAGTTAAAGGTTCATGAGAAGAATCACCCAACCCATGATCTAGAGTTGGTTGTCATAGTATTTGCTTTGAAAATATGGCATCATTATCTTTATGGTGTTCATGTGGATGTGTTCACCAATCACAAGAGTCTTCAGTATGTTTTTAGTTAGAAAGAGTTTAATCTCAGACGAAAGAGGCGGTTAGAATTACTCAAGGATTATGACATAAGTATTCTTTATCGCCCAGGTAAGGCTAATGTTGTTGCTGATGCGTTGAGCAACTTGTCTATTTGTAGTACCGCCCATTTTGAGGAAGAGAAGAAAGAGCTAGCAAGAGATGTGCATAGACTTGCATGATTGGGAGTTTGATTAATGAATTCCACAGAAGGGGCAGTAGTGCTGATGAATGAGTCTGAATCATCATTAGTGTCAGAAGTAAAATATAAGCAAGACCAAGATCTATTATTGCTTGAATTAAAGGCAAGTGTTCATAAGCAAAAAGTGATGACTTTTGAACAAGGAGGAGATATTGTTTGGAGGTATCAAGGTAGATTGTGTGATGATTTCAAGGGTAGTTGGGATGATCACCTATCTTTCATTAGGTTGCTTAAAACCATATGCAGATCTCCTATTAGATGGCTTGAAGTTGGTGAAGCTCGGTTGATAGGACCAAATTTAGTACATCAAGCTATAGTGAAGGTGAAAGTGATTCAAGAGAGGTTGAAGATGGCGCAGAGTCGTCAGAAATCCTACACTAATGTTAGGAGAAGGGAGTTAGAGTTTGAAGTAGATGATTGGGTGTATTTAAAGGTTTCACCCATGAAGGGCATTATGAGATTTGGTAAGAAGGGAAAACTTAGCCCCCCGGTATATTGGACCTTAATGAATAGTCAAGAGGATTGACAAAGTAGCTTATGAATAAGAGCTACCACAAGAGTTAGCAACGGTTCATCCAGTATTTCACATCTCCATGTTGAAGAAATGCATGGGCGATCCTTCATTGATCATACCAACCGAAGATATTGGGATCAAGGATAGCTTGTCTTATGAGATCCTGTTCAGATTCTAGATCACAAAGTTTGCAAGTTGAGAACAAAGGAGGTAGCATCAGTCAAAGTTCTTTGGAGGAACTAGTTTGTTGGAGAAGCTACTTGAGAAGCTGAAGAAGATATGAAGAAGATATGAAGAAGAGATATCCACATCTATTTGAATCTGGAGAAGTTCCAAATTAAGTTACTAATCCTTTTCTTGGCTTTAATTTATAAGTTGACATGTTGTATTTGCATTACTTGTTGGGTGTTTAAGTTGAATGTTAGATGTTACACGCTTAGCCTAGTAATAATAATCTCATTCGAGGATGAATGTTCCCAAGGGGGAGATATTGTAACATCTCGCAAATTGAAAGAACTAGAAAGATCTAGAATTAGAAAGTGATTTTTGGAAATAATAAAAATCTGGAAAATTAGTCAAGCTAAGTTAAGTTTGAGTTTTTGGTCAACTTCAAACAACCATAAATACTAGATCAGGATTATTTAGGTGTGTTTCCATATATTGTGGGAATTATCTTGGAATAATCTTTCCAACGCCGCCGAGTTTGCACGATTTCGAGTTCGTATGAGTGAGTTATGCCCATTGGAAGTTGGGTTGTTCAAATAAGGAAAGTCCAATCCGGATTTTAGAAGGGCATTATGGTCTTTTCACCACCCAATTAAGTTAATTCATTTTTATCAATTAAATTGGGTTATAAACTGAATTGATTCAGTTTAGACAATTAGAAATTTACGCTACGGTTTTTGGAGAAAGAACGCAAGAGGAGAAAAGAGGAAAAAGAGAAAAGTTCGTCGATCTTGAAGTTTAGCTTGTGGATTTCGACAAGGCTTGATACCTAAAGAGGTATGTGAGCCTTTCATAGCATTGGGTTCATTCACCCACGGGCCAATCAAGTTTATTTCAGCAAAGTTTGTTCTAGAAAATTCAAAGTTGATGAATCTTGAATGGTGTTCTTGAAATTGGCCTTTGTTCTTGGGTTAGGTTGAGATTGAGGAGTTCCTTGATGTTAAGATGGTGTTTCATTGATTTGTTTGAGTTAGTTTCTTGTGTTTACATGTTGGGTATCTGAAAATAAAGAAAACTTGAGAAGAATAGTCGAGTTTGGGTGAATTGGGACTGGAAAATGAAAGAAGAAAAAAGTCGGGCAAATCAGGTGCCCCAGGCCGCATCACGAACCTGCCTCTCAGTTTCAAAAATTTCATCCTCACGTCGCAGAGCAGTCATGGACTATTCAGCCTCAAAAAGTATTTTCGCAACAAAAATTTAAATACCTCTTCGCGTCGCAGACCTATCCTCACATAGTGATTTTTTTATCTTTTCTCATGTTTATGTATCTAAAAACAGTCCTAAATATCACGAGATCTTTTCTGTCACAATCTTTGAATCCATAATTCAATTAAAGGAAAATTTAGAGTCAAGTCAAGAGTCAAGTTAAGAGAAGTTCATAAAGTTTTCCAAAAGTCTTTTACAAATGTTTTCACTTTGTTTAAAGACTTGAGTTTTGAGTTGAGTAAAGAGTAAAGTTTGAAGTTCATTTCTTCAAAAGAGTATATCGGGACTATGTATCCCCAAAGAGTAAATGTTTTCACATTTAAACAAGAAAGGAAACTGAGATTTCCAAAAGAGCCTTTGATCTAGTTTTTAGTAAAGAGTAAGAGCAAATTTCTTTTTTTCAAGGATTATTTGGGAACTAAGTATTCCCAAGAGTTGAAATGTTTTCACATTTGATCAAGAAAGGAAACTGAGATTTCCAAGAGAGCTTTTAAGCTAAGCTTTTGAGTAATTATCTCAAACCAAAGGAAGAGTTTTATTTTTACAAACATATGAGCTAAGTATATTTTGGGAGTAGTATTGAGCACCGATATGGGGACAACTTTGAGTGCATATAACTCACGTCTCTTTAAATCATGTAGCCATCACGGGTAGTAAAGGATCATACTTTTTAGATGACTCCTTAATATTCTTTTAGCAGACTAGTGGATCCACTTAGTTAACCGTTCTATATGAAGGCAAAGTATAGGACAGTTCTAGCAGCGTGGGCAAGATTTTGTATCACCACTTAGGCTCAGAGTGGTGGTTATCGGTTAGAGAATCTCCCACAGAAACTATATTACTTTATTATATAAGTAAATTTGAGTTTGTTATGGGATTTTTCTTTAACGAACTAAGTTGTTTTCTAATATTTTAAAGGTTTTCTATATATTGCATATGTTTTATTGCTTTATGTTGAGTTTAGTTATTCAGGAGTTGAGTAAAACCAAGGTAAGTGTTTCTTTCAAATTCTTTTCAAGCTTAAGTTATGTTTAGCATTCCAACTCGTATACTCGTACATTCAATGTGTTTATGCCAATTGGCCTACATCATCTTATAATGCAGACGCAGGTTGCCAGGATTAGCATCCAGTGCCTCGTTGATCCAGTTGAGCACTTAGGGTCAGTTGGTGAGCCTACTAGCTTTTCGAAGGATCCTTTTTATTGTCATGGGTCTTTTCCCGACGTCCATCTCAGTTGTTTAGAGGCTTCACAAACAGAGTTAGTGATGTTAGTTGATGAGTCTTTACTTTTCCTCTTCAGTTATGTTTAGACTTGAGTCACTTTGGCAGTGAATGTTATTTTAATACATTCTAAGTTATATTTTGAGCAGTTTAGTTTACTTGTTTTAAAAATATTTATCTTGAGTAAAGTGTTCCACTTAGTAAATAAGCCAGGCCAAGGGTTCACTTGTGGCCAACAATGGTTCTCGAGTGCCGGCCACTCTAGGGTGTTGGCTCGGGACATGACAAACTTGGTATCAGGGCACCGAGTTGAGGATTCCTAGGTAGTCTATGAAGTCGTGTCTGTAGAGTCCTAGTTATCGGTGTGAAGCGTGCCACATCTATAATTAGAGGGAAAAACACAATTTATTTACTAATCAGTGTTTAAAATATAATAGATTAGCTTATTAAATCTTCAATCAGGCATATGTGATAAAAACTTTATCGAAACCATGATTCCTTAATTTGGGATTAAATCCTTTCTAACTTGTTTGATGCTTTTCTTAAAGCAACCTAGATCATAAAACGTTTCTTTTCAAAAATCAAGCATAGCCTTCATGAAAACCTCATTTATAGATTCAAGCTTCTTCATAAATTTATTTACTTTAGGGATCATAGTCAAATATCATGATCAATGCATGGGTCCATGTGAAATCAATTGGAAAGCATGTAATTGGTCAAAGCTATCATAAGAAGATCAAAATCAGACAATTGAATTGACACAATTAGAATTCATAAAGAATGGAAAGAAAAAGCTAATCAATTTTGATGACAATGAACTTTGAAAATTGAGGAAACTTGGAGGCTCAATGGGTTAATAGAACCCCTTGATAAAACCCTACATACCATGAGGATCATGTGTAACATCCCGACTTTCCAAAAAGTCTAAATTAACTCATATCTTCGTGGAAAGACAAGGAGGGTGAGTAATAAATTAAAAATGATGTGGTATGTCATATTTTAAGTGTTCGAGGGTTGTATATCAAGTTTTGAAGTTAAGTAGGTGGAAAATAAAAGTTGGCGAAAGTTATTGTACGTTCACTTTAAAAGATTTGTATAAAATTTTGGTCAAATGTCTTGGATGTTTTCTCCATATATATAAAGAGTTAGAAGACCTTTTTCCCATTAAATCGAAGGCCTATGAGTCTAGTTTGCAGCGCACAAAACCCCGTATCAAACCGACATCAAAGCAAAAAGTTATGCAGGTTTTACAAGGGACTGCCGGGGTAGAATCCGGGTCGGGTCAAAAATATGGTATGTCGGTTTATTTAATGTTTTAAGCCATGAAAACATTCCATTTTAGTTCCAAACCAGACAGAAAGCTTAAGAGAGGGTTCCTATGGAGTTCTAGCATGATGAAGGTTAGTTTTTGATGATTTCTACCATTAAACATTGCTCCCGTACCTACAAAGGTAATCCCTACACGTGGCAATCATTTTTCCCTTCTATTAGCTGCGTTTGGAGCTAGATTTTAAGATATAAATTTGTAGTTATTGGTGTTTCGTCAAGGTTTACACTTGGTTAACTAAGGTAATCATTTCGGGACCCTTTTATGGTTTATTTTATGAATTTCTACGGATGTTTGGACAAGTTGGGGAAATATGGCAAATCTACCGATTTAAGTTTAATTATGAACTGTTTATAGGTGTGTACCAGTTTGTGTATATATAGTGTTTGTGAATCTTAGGACATAATGAACAACTTTCGTGAAGAAACTACAGTCTTTCGAGCGTTCATTGGAAAGGTATGCTAAGGATAATCCCTAGTTACGACATGTTTCCTTGAAGCTTAGGAACAATGTAATTGGGTTGTTATCCTTGTTACACTTGTAGCCATTATTATTGATTATTGGCTGCTCGAGTTGATATAAACCTCCCTTGTCGGGATTCTTATTCAGTTAGTAGCGTCCCTATGTTGGACACAACTTAGAGGCTATTTGTATAGGTTGCTTATAACTAAATGGCTCACTTTTATCAATTGGATTGTTATTGTTACCCTTGGGGCTATTGTGGTTAGCTGCAGGAATGTGATATATGCCTAGAAGGGCTATGTGTTACGCCTACAAGGCTATATGGATGCCTCAAAGGGCTATGAGTTGCCTACGGGGCTATATTGATTACTAAGCGAGGCTATGTGCTTCCTTTGGGGCATCTTTGTTACCTAAGAGGGCTATGAGTTGTTTATAAGCTATGTTGATGCCTAAGAGAGCTATCCGGTGCCTACGGGGCTATATTAATTCCTAAGAGGGCTATGTGACTGCCTACGGGGCTGGGGACTACCGATAGGGGTATATAGGTTAATTGACACCTTCCGGGCTTATGAGGGACTAAGTAGCTGGTCTTGTGTTTTGTTAGTACCGCCGAGCTTATGGGGGCTTGGTTAGGTTGTTGTTTTATTATTTTTGATAAGTTTAGATTTAAGAGCAGGTCAGTACATTTATCTTATCCTTGATTTATTTATCAGATTATTCCAGTATTTCAGGATACCTCCTCATAGTCTATTGCCTTTCATACTCTGTACATTATTTTGTATTGACGCCCCATTGCCTTGGGGGCACTGCATTCATGCATGTAGGTCCTTCCAGAAAATCGAGTAGACCTCCTCAACAACAGGATTGACTTTTATCCGATTGACTAGCCCCTTTCCTCCGGAGCTTCCAGAGTTGGGAGGTTTGTTACCTTTTGTTGTATATATCTTTATGGGTAGGCTACGACCCTGTCCCGCTAATCTTTACTACTCTTAGAGGTTTGCAGACTAGCGTGTGGGGTGTATAGCTACGTTATGGCCCTACTAGCCTATGTTGTTGGTTTACTGAAGCTTGTGAACTGTTACATGTATTGTATTCATATATACCTGCTTTTAGTTTTGGTATAGATATCATGGTGGCCTCGACATTCCAATCAGGACTTCTTTGCTAGTTGACTATTTATTTATATGATCTCTTGGGAGTAGCTATTTCTTTTATAGATCAGTTGACAGGGGCCTTGCCGTAGAGGGCTTAGTTTTAAGCCGATATATACTTGTTTGTTTTCTTGATTGTGTGTGGCTGCCATGCGCTAGTAGCAAATGGTTCGGCAGGGTCGGCTCGGGCCTGAGTTTTGGCATTAGGAGCCAGTTGCGCCCCTTGAGTTTGGGGCGCGACATCAAGGACCAAAAGAAATGAAGAAATTGGAGTCCTGAAGCTTTAAACCCTAAGTGTTCTTCCTTGATATTGAGAGAATTTGGAGAGGGTTAATGTGAATGAGAATTTGGGATTTGAGTGAATTAGAGTGTTACAGAAAATTTTATGGGTGGAATGGTAGTTATAGATCTTAAAATAATGATTAAAACGACATAGTATAGTCATTAGTTGCATAGGAAAATACCTAGATACCCTTGAGAAATAATTTTCGAACAATCCTTCACGATAGACCTATGGACCATACCGGTCAACCATAGAACCAACTTCAGAATCCTAAAAATTCTATCAATTCCCATGAGACCTTTCTAATGTCCGTAGACCTCTTCTGTAGAACACAAGTTCAACTCCAAAATTTCACCAAGTCATGATTATTTCTACAAGACAACTATATAACCCATTGAACCAACTACAACCTGTCAAGCCCTTTCGTAGCACTAAGGCCTTAATCTAAATCTCTGAATCCATTACATGAGATCCATCTACTGCTCGTCCAAGTTCCTATTGTTTGTCATTTTCATTCAGAGGTTAAACTTTAGAAATCTGAAATTCAAAAACATATCTCTAAGCCTATGACTCTTTTTCTACACCCCGTAGGACTTTCTAATGTTCGTAGGTTGGACTCGTAGATCTTGCCTTAATGCCAATGTTTGTCATTTTCATTCAAAGGTTAAACTTTAGAAATTTGAAATTCAAAAACATATCTCTAAGCCTATGACTCCTTTTCTACACCCCGTAGGACTTTCTAATGTTCGTAGGTTGGACTCGTACATCTTGCCTTAATGCCAAAAATAAGAATTTTCCCTTTTATTTGACTTTCCAAGATCTGAGGTGTTACAAGGGCCATCTAGGAATGGGTAGGGTATAATATCTGGACTTGGTTGTTATTTTCATGTAGCCAAGATATTATGGAATCTGTAGGGGTTCACGGATTTGAATTTAGGTGAGTAGCACTTCTAGAAATGAATAAGGTATGAAAGGGATAGTTCTATACATCAAGGGAAGGAGGTATGTTGTGAAAAATTGAATTTTCAGTGATTTTTGAGTCTATAAAGTTTGCATAGTACGCTATTGAGAGAGGAGTCTGATATAGTGGGCATGTAGAGACCGCTATAGCGGGGTCACTATAAAGGGTTGGGATGCTATAGTAGGGAAAAATGAGATTTTATGCATAAACACGCCCAAACCCTCTTATTTTTGCAATTCTATTCTTGGACTTGGGAGGGGAGAATTAGGTCTATTTGCACTCGATTTCCCATGGAATTCATTAGTAAAAGCAAGATTGTTACTCGCCAGCCTTGCATATTGATTCATAAGCCTTAGAACCTAAAGTAATTCTCTTGGGGAAGTGTTTTGGCATGATTTCATAGGGAAAAAAGCCCTAAGTTGGGTAAGATGATCATGAATTGGCATGGCTTTAGAATTTAGTTATAATTCGGGTATTAATAGGCAATTGTTGATTGATTGTTGCATTTATTTATTTATTTAGACCGAGAACAAGTCAAGGCACTTCTAAGAGGGAAAACTCGGGTTGTTTAGAGTTTACAAGAGGCTTGATTCGAGGTAGGTGATTTTTGTATATTTTCAGACTAATGTATGTATGGATTTCTATTTCTTTAAAGTATCATCTGTACAATGCATGTTACGGAAAAACATAGGATAGAATATGAAATGATATCATGTTGATAAGCTCATGAAATTGACCTATTATGTGACTCGGGGCTTTCAAGTGGTGGTGCTCATTGTATTTTTTATCGTGCATAATTATTGGTTGGCTTGCCTACCACGCCTAATATAGGATGTCTCCATGGGGTGCTAGAATAACATGTGTGGAATATACTAACAACTGGCTTGAGTACCACGCCTGGTGCGGAGATATCCATATGTTTATGGTTCCATAAGTGCACTAGGTATATGTTTATGGTTCAATGAAAGGATCACACATTGCATTTGTGATCATATAGGACTTGCATCCAGGTATTGGTTATTTCATGATATGTGATTGGGATTTTATATGGATGTATAATTGTCTATGTGTTGTTCTATGGTAAGTACTATGGTAAATTGCTTACATTCATATCTTTGATTGGTCATGTGATAATACTAGTACATTGTTGTTTGTGTACCGATAATGCATTAGTTCTTTCCTTGTTGAGTACATGGCATCTTCCAACGGCCGATTCGAGACCTCGGTTAAGGGATGTATGACTTCGAATTCATGGGTGGACTATTCTTCCAGGCTGCCATGGATTCCTCCTATATTTATGTCCATCTTTTGGACTAAGACATTCTTATACTATTGTTGGTAAAAGGGTCTCAAAAATACTCCAACATTTGCCGAAATTGTTGTTACGATACAAAACATTATGGAGGACCTTTTACACCCTACACTATTTAATAGTGTATTTTAAAGGTATATATGTGCCCACGTGGACACATTACTATTTAAAATAATGCAATATTTATGATGTCCATGTAGGCACATATATACCTTTAAAATACACTATTAAATAGTATAGGGGGTAAAAGGTCCATTCCAAAGTTTGGTATCATAACAACAATTTTGACCAAAGTTAGAGTATTTTTCAGACCTCTTTCCCTTTTTTATTGTTTTGTGCTTAGGGGTTGAATCCCCATTATTTTATACATTAGAGTTTTGTTACCACGATTTCAATTCTAAGGGGTTTATTTTTTCAAATATTTGGACTATTAATTGAGTTTATGAGACTCAATCCTTAGTTGTTTAAAAATGATTTTCTTACTTTTATATGATAAAATTATTTTAATTAAATTGAATCTTGGGGGTTATTTTGAGTAAGTTGTTGGTTCTACCACCATATAGTTTGGTGTGGTGCCACTCACGATGGTCTAGGTTGTGAAAAACCAGGTCTCAATCATTTTATCATAACAAACTGAGTCTAGTAGAGTCTCATGTAACGATATGGAGATGCTGGTATTTTTCTACTAGAGGCTATAGAACTTTAGGAAAATTCTCTATTCTCTCTTCCTTTGTGCTATAACTTGATTCCAATTGGTATCTGGTGATTCAAATTGGTATATAACATTTTCAACTCTATTTTCAGTTAATGGTTGATACTAGACAGAATGAAACAATGGTTATCTCTCCAATGGTAGAGACAGTATCTCAGCATACAACAAGAGAACGTGATGAAGGTAGAGGAGGAGGCAGAGGTAGGGGCAAGCCAGAGGAAAGGAAATATCCATTAGAGGTAAATCTTAAGAAGGGTATGAAAAATGTGAGGTGAACCCACCCCACTCCATCAGGTATCATGCGAAATAAAAGGTAAAGATAATGATTGAGGATAAGGATGAGGCTGAGCCAGAGGTGAGAGCATATGTTGGATTTGCAGCTCCTCCCCCTATGGATGTTGGAGTGGCTCGACAATTATTAGCCTTGCTGAGGGGGTTAAAAGGTACTGGAACTATTCATGGATTCAATCCAATATTTAGCCATTTGTGATCATTAGTACTAAACATGAGATGTTGACCATGTTCTTGAAGTGGAAGCCTCCGGTGTTCTATAGTTATGAGAGTGAGGATGCTTTTGAGTTATTCTTTTGACTGTTATGAGAGGTTATATAAGTTGGGTATTGTGCACCAACAAGAGGTTGAGTTTGTGACCATTCAGCTTCAGAGTGAGGCAAAGTAGTGGTGGAGAGCTTTTGTGGATTGTTGATCATGAGTCTTATCTCACTAACTTGGAAATAGTTTCATGCATTATTTTTTATAGAAATACTAGCCTCATACAATGAGAGATAGGACAAAGAATGAGTTGATGGATCTTGAGAAGGGACATATTACTATGGTTGCTTATGAGGGTAAGATTCATACCTTTTCAAATTATGGAACAAAGTTGCTTAGCTAGGAGGAATAGAGTATTCGCTTGTTCGTTAAAGGTTTGAATTATGTGTTACAATTTTTTCCAGTGCAAATGACCTCTGCAGATTGAAGTTTCAATGAGGTGACTGGTTTTTTGAAGGAGGTAGAGGGAGTTCAACAAGATGGATATGCAAAGACATTGGCTAAGATGTCCAAGAATGTGGGAAACTACAATGGTTCGTATTCTAAAGGTTCCGACCAATAGGTACTTTTAGCTCACCCAATTCAATTGTCTATGTCCACTTTTACCGGTGGTTAGGGGGCTTCCTATTCATTATCCAACAGACCCTCACTTGACCGTGGTTGTTTCCATTATGGTGAGTTAGGACACTTTAGGAAGGAAGTTTTCATAAACATGTAGTTGATTGGGTTCAATAGCTGACAAGAGTACTGTATCCAGCAAGTAGAGGTAATAATGGTAGAAGACGTCCACATGGTGGGAAAGGAGGTAATTAGGTAGGCTGTGGAGGCCTAGGTAATGGTAACCTAGGGAGATGAAAGGTGTAACCCCAAAGGGGGATTGGCCATAATAATGGCAGAGCTCATTATAACTTATGTTTGAGCAGACCTAAAGCAGAGGCATCAAATACTGTGATACTAGGTACTATTCTTGTTTGTGACCAAATGCATACAGTGTTGTTTGACCCAGATTCTTCATTTTACTATGTATCTATTAACTTTCCTCTAGGACTCGATCTAATTTGTTATGCCTTTACTCCCATGTCTATGTTTCTACCCCAGTGGGAGAGTCTGTAGTGGTAACCTAGGTGTATCGTTATTGTACTGTGTTGTTTATGGGTCTACAGACCAGGGTAGATTTATTCATATTGGATATGCTAGACATTGATGTGATCTTGGGCATGAGTTGGATGTCTATTTTTTGTGTTGGTACATGAAAGGAATGTTACAGAATATGCTTCTACAGATTTGAAGGTTTATGAAATAAACTTCCCCGCCCATGATTTATAGTTGGTAGCGATAGTGTTTGCTCTACAGTTCTGACAGTATTATCCGTATGTAGTTAAGTGAAGTATTCACTAATCATCATAGTCTACAACATGTGTTCACTCAGAAGGATCTAAATATAAGGTAGAGGATATTGATGGAGTTGCTCAAGGATTATGATTTGATCATTCAGTATCCTCTAGGGATGGTCAATATGGTGTCACACACGTTGAGCCTGAAACTAGTTAGCTTGTGTAGTTTGACTTGCTTGGGGTTTCTAGCGACCCTAGGCGAGAGAGATTCAGACTTTGGAGTCTAAGTTTATTTGGTCGGGAATCTCAGAGAACAGTGGGGTTTTAGCCAATATTGAGATTAAGCCTACCTTTATGGTGAAAATCAACTCTAAGAAATTGGAGGACAAGAAATTGATTAAGCTCAAAGGTAAGGTGGTGTCAAGAGAGACCTAAGATGCTACTCTCGATGCATAAGGTGTGCTCAGTTTTAGAGGAATGATTTATGTTCCTTGGTCTGGTAACTTTGTTAGGAATCAGAGGAAGAGTTTCATGGTCAACAATATTTATTCATTTGGGTTTGATCAAGATGTATAGAGATTTTAGGTGACTTTATTGGTGGTCTGGAATGAAGAAAGACATTGTTGAGTAAGTTCCAAAATGTTATAATTGCCAACATGTAAAGTATTAATATCAAAGGTTTGCAAGTTTTCTTTATAGAATTCCTATTCTTTAATGGAAGTGTGAAATGATAGCCATGGATTTTGTAGTGGACTACCTAAGACCTTGGGGAAGTATGATTCGATTTGGGTCATTGTTGATAGATTTACTAAATCAACCCATTTCATTTAAGTTAGAGATTACTATTTAAATTTTGGAAGATATGTTGAGAGAACGTGTGATTGATTTTGGGGCCATTGGGATCAGTTCATTCCCTAGGTGAGTTCTCCTACAATAATAGTTATTACTCTAGGATTGGGATGGCACAATTTGAGGCACTCTATGGGAGGAGATGTAGATCGCTCATAGGGTGGTTTGAAGCTTATTACATGAAACCTTTGGGTATCGATTTTGTTAGGGAAGCTTATCAAAAGGTGAGGAGAATTCAGGCTATATTGTTGGCAACCTAGAGTAGGTAGAAGGATTATGCAGATCATAAGGTAAGATATTACTATTGGGGGGAGGGTTTTTGCATTATTTCATAGTGAGAAAGTCCCTAAGTAAGGTAAGATGGTCATGGATTGGCCAGGGGTTAGGATTTAGTTAAACTTTAGGTATTAATAGGATATTTTTGATTGATTGTTGCATTTATTTATTGATTTAGATCAAGAACAAGCCAAATCAGTTCAAAGAGGTTAAACTGGGATTCTTTAGAGTTTCCAAGAGACATGATTTGTGGTAGGTGATGGTTTTATGTTTTCCATCTTATGTATGTATCCATGTCTACTACTTTATAGTATCATTTTTAAAATGCATGTTATGGAAAAACATATAGAACTGTATGAAATGATATCTTGTTGATAATCTTACACAATGGACCTATTATATTACTTAGGTCTTTCATGTTGTAGTGTTCATTGTGTTTTTTATTGTGCATGATTGTTGGTTGGCTCGGGTACCATGTTCGGTTTAGGATATTACCATGGTTGGCTTGGATACAATGTCTGGTATATACTAATAGTTGGCTCGGGCACCACGCCTGGTATGGGGATATCCATATATTGTTGTCTCGGCCACCTTGTTGGTACACTAATAATTGAGTTTGGTAACCACGAGAGGACAAGGTATGTGTTTATGGTTCTATGAGCAAACCAAGTATGTGGTTATGGTTTCATAAGAGGACTGGTATTATATTTATGATCATTTGGGACATGCATCTTGGTATTTGTGATTTCATGTTGTGTGACTCAGAGTCTATTTGAATTGATAATTGATTATGTGTTGTTTTTTGTAACTGTACTATCATAACTTACTTACATTCATATCTTGTACTAGCCATTTGATCCTACTAGTAAATTTTGGTTTGTGTACTAATACCACATCTTGTTCTTTCATTATTGAGTGTAGAGCATCTTCGGAGACCTTAGTTAAGAAGGGACATCTGATTTTGAATTCAAGGGTGAGCTTTTCTTCTTGGCTGTCGTGAATTCCTCTGCTAATCTTGTCAATCTCTTTTGGACTAAGATATTCTTATACTATTGTTTACCATTTTAAGCTTTGGAGTTGCATCTTCTTTTTTAGATGTTAGAGTTTTGGTACCATAACTTCCAATTCTTAGGGTTTTATTTCTACAAATGTTTTGACTATTGATTGAGTTTATGGAAAATCAATCCTCAGTTTCTTAAAACCATTTTTCTTACTTTTATATGATAAACTTGTTTTAATTAAATCGAGTGTTGGAGTTAAATGGGTTAGTTGAAGGTTCTCCCATAAGGTGGTTGCGTGTACCTGCACCTAAAAATTGTTTGGGTGTTGAGAAACTAGAGACCTAGATTCATTTATCTAATCATACAAATGAGAGTCTAGCAAAGTCTTGAGAAATGGTATAGAGATGTCAGTACTTTTACTTAAGAGGTTACAAGAATACTTGAAATTCATTGCTCTCTTTTCCTTCATACTATACCTTGATTTCAATTGGTATCTGGTGATCCAAATTGGTATCTAACCTCTTCCACTCTTATTCACATAGATGGTTGATGCTAGATGCAATAGTACAAGATTAATAGCTCCAACTATAGAGCTAGTAGTTGAGCCCGCAACAAGAGGATGTGACAGAGGTAAAGGAAGAGGTACTGGCACGATCAAGAGCAGAGGAAGGGAAGTACATGTTATAGGTGGAGCTTAAGTAGGGAATTTTCCATGTGAGTCGACTCAACCCACACCCTAAGATCATATTGAAGAAAATATAGATATATAGATTGAGGATTTAGATGAAACTGAACTAAAGGTAAGAGAACATGTTGAGTTTGCAGGTTTCGTCTCTATTAATGCTGGAGTGGTTCAGCAAGTACAAACCTTTTTGATCGGGCATGAAGGTAATGGAGCTACTCTTAGAGTGCAGGCTACTCATGTTCTATTCACGTATATTGTTTCTACTACTCCTCCCAAAGTGGATGGAGACTCGAGTAATGCCTTGTTTCATCCATAACTTTCTCTATGATATTTGGTACAAAATATGAGATGTGACCATGTTCTTGAAGCTGAAGCTTCTAATATTCCATGGTTATGAGAATAAGGGTGTTTCTGTGTTCATCTTGGACTATTATGAAAGGTACATAATGTAACACCTAGGATTCAAGAAAGTAGAAATAAATGCAGCTTTCTAGAATCTGGTGTCAGAACCAACAGAAATTACCCATGGACTATAGGTGGGGTCCCATGGTTCGGTCCCAAACTTTTCGGAATTTTAGAATCTAAATATGACCTGTACCCGTGAACCACGGTCTGTTGATTAACACAGGAACTGTAGGTGGAGCCAATTAGAGGAAAATTGTTGTTGGGACAACTTCAAACGGTCATATCTTATAGTAGAAAATGAATGAGGTGTCCCATGACCTATCAAATGAAAGATAATTGAATCCACTTTCCAATGCAACCATGTTTTCTAAAATCCAAGCTTAGAGAAAAAAGTTATACACGTTTTAGTGAAGCCTTGTCGGGGAGAACACGAACTACGACCAGAGTCGATGGTTGGTAGTCAAAATGTCAGACATCGACCCCTATGTGGTTGGTGTTTGTTAGCTTTTAAGTCAGGGTCATTTTGGTCATTTCTCTATGTATTGGGGAACTTAAACTACGTCGTTTGATGCCTAAACTACGTCGTTTTACTAGGAATAAGCCTAATAACCTAGTCAGACATACTCAAAACCATTTTTCTCCAAATATCATCCAAATTAGAACGAATAGAAGAGAAAGAGGCGCCAGTTTCCTACAATAGCAAGCAACAGTGTTCTTAAATTTTCAACCCCAACATTCAAGGATTTCTCTGTAGATTTCGTCACCAGGAATGTGGGATTTCACTAGTGGGTTCCTTTCATCCACTAGGTCCCTAGAATTCGATCGGATCCTTGATTCTACATAGCGTGTTTAGACCTAGGGTCTGTAACATCTTAGAGAATAGTTATAATTTAGGTTGCTATTGTATCCACAATCTTAATAACATGTTTTCTTGAAAACATTGCATAATTCCATGTATAAAACTCAGAACCCTAATTTGAGTAAATTCTCTTAGTTCATAAATTATACTTGTTAGGTAAGCTAAATAGAAAACCATGCTCCAGATTTCGAATGTTACATTATCAATATATAAATGTTGCATTCTCAAATTACATGTAAGTGTATTGAACTATTCATTATTTCAGTCACATTTGTGTCATATACATATTTAGTTGGGAGTAGACTTAGCACCGATATGGACTAGGGTTCAACGTACCCTCATGATCCAGAACTATGTTCCCTGCACGAGTGTAAGTCCCCTCTAATGGGTATCAAATCTAGTGATCACACATGTCATGCCATTATACCCCTGTCAATGTATATTGGATCCTATCGATGGGGCGTATACATCGGACTACACATTTAGCTCACGTGGTTTATGTCGGTTAATAGCAGCTTCCACAGTTAGACTTCTAGTGTATTTAACTAGGTTTTTGGTATATACTTTAGTATTCAGTTTAGCATTTCATGTTCATGATTAGCACTTGGTCGTTGCATTTAGTTTAGCTGTTAAGTTATGTTTTCAGTATTTACATTCTTACTCAGTTTATGTCATTGCTCACCTATGCTTTGTTCGGCTTAGTATCTATATCATGTATGCTCAGTACATTCTAAGTATTGATGCATACTTTGTACTACATCCTTTCATGATGTAGGTTCATTGCGAGTATCCGTGATAGCGCTTAGATCGATTCTCGCACGCATTCAACAGCTTCAGTGGTGAGTCCTCATACTTCGAGGACAATAGACATGCTTTTCATTTTAGTATTTATATTTAGTTTTTCAGGTTTTGTTTGAGTTAGTTGGGGGCTTGTCCCATCAACTGGACTCAGTTAGAGGTTTGTCAGACATAATATTAGAACGACCCTAAATTGTGAAATTTTCTTTCAACTATTGTTAAACTCTTAGTATGTTTTATATATTCAGACTAGTTGGCTTTTCCCCGTTTCGGTTATCCATTGTTTAGCTTCCACGTAGTTTATGTCTGATTCAGTTATTCTTAGTATGGTTGATATATTCTAGAAACAGGGTTAGCTCGAGGTCACTCGTGATTCTAGGTCCCGTGTTATGCTAAAAAGGGCAGCCTCAGAGACTGACAAACTTGGTATCAGAGCATTAGGTTCAAGAGTCTTAGGATGTCAAAAAGCCGCACTAGGTAGAGTCGTTTTCATGGGTGTGAAGCGTGCCACATCTATGAGGGGGAGGCTATGAAGTGTTTTTACAAAAAACTTCACTTTCTTTGTTCTTCTTCTCATGCATAGGTATGATCCATCTTCTCATTTCTAATCCATCGTTATGCATTTAATATCATGCCTTCTCGAAGAGTTAACGTATAGAAATCTAATGCATGCAATGCTAACGCAGTTCCTCCAGTCCTGAACCATGAGGTTACGAATGTAGAATTTCAGAATGAGGTCCATCTCTTGCCTCAAAGTGTGGCCAATCAGAGCAATCAACAGTCTATGATTAATGCAAACACTAATGGTAGATCAGCTGCAGATAGGGTTTGAGATTTTATTCGGATGAATCTGCTTGAGTTTCTAGGGTCACAGGGTTGTGAAGAACCACATAACATCATTGATGAGGTCAAGAAGATCCTAGATGTGATGCATGTTACTAGAAATGACAGGGTGGAGCTAGCATCCTACAAGTTAAGGATGTGGCTCATATCTGGTTCACTCAGTGAAAAGACAATAGGGGTGAGAATGCAGCTCATGTGACTTTGGATTCTTTTACTAGAGCTTTTCTAGATAGGTTTTTCCCAAGGGAGTTAAGAGAAGCTAATGCATAAGAGTTTATGAACTTTAAGAAGGGTTCAATGTCGGTACAAAGATTACAGGCTAAAGTTCACTCAGCTCTCCAAGTATACTACACACATGGTTTCCAATCCAATGGCACATATGAGTAAGTTCTTGTTTGGGGTATCCGATCTTGTGAAGACCAAGTGCAGGAAACCTATTTATGCTTCTAGGGAATTAAATAAGGATAATAAAAAGGCCAAAAGTGGAATTATGAGTACTCACAGCAAAAGTCGGGCATTGGAAATCGCTCACAATTTCAGCAAAGGTTAGTCTACAGCTCCCGCAGCACCAGCAGGTCGCCCAACTAAGCAGGGTACTTTATCTGGTACAAGTGGCGGTCAGCGCGAGAACAGTTTGTATTCTTTCAAGGCTCGCCAAGACAGGGAAAATTCTCCTTATGTTTTCACTAGTAGATTATGAGTGTTTCATTTAGATGTTTATGCATTCTTAGATCCAGGAGCTACATTATATTTTGTAACTCCCTATATAGAATTAAACTTCGCTGTCAGTTCAGAAACTCTTTGAGAACCCTTCTTAGTCTCTAGTCTAGTTGGCAGCCTAGTTATAGCTACACGGGTATACAAAAATTGCCTTGTTACAGTCTCTCAGAAAGTCACCTCAGCAGATCTTGTAGAGTTAGAAATGATAGATTTTGATATCATTCTAGCCATGATTTGGTTATATTCTTATTATGCCTCAGTCGATTGTAGAAATAGGATTGTTCGATTTCAGTTTCCAATCGAGCCAGTCGTATAATGGAAGAGTAGTAGCTCAGTGCCTATGGGTCAATTTATCTCTTACCTTAAGGCCAAAAAATGATTTCCAATGGGTATATATATCATCTTTTTTGATTTAAGGATTCAAACTCCAAAACCGTAGCTCTTGAGTCAATCCCAGTAGTAACTGAGTTTCCTAAAGATCTTCTCGAAGTTCCTCCCATAACGGAGATCGACTTTGGAATAGATCTCCTCCGAGATACCCAGCCTATTTCAATTCCTCCTTACATAATGTCTCCAACCGAGTTGAAGGAATTGAAAGAGCAGTTGAAAGACCTTCTAGATGAGGTCTTCATCAGACCCAATATCTCTCCATGGGGTGCTCTAGTGTTGTTCGTGAAAAAAAAAAGATGGTTCTCTTAGAATGTGCATTAACTATCGTCAGTTGAACAAAGTCACCATCAAGAATAAGTATTCCATCCCTAAGATTGATGACTTGTACGACCAATATCAAGGTTCTAGTTACTTTTCTAAGATAGACCTCAAATCCTGCTATTATCAGCTCAAAGTAAGAGATAGTGATATTCCGAAGACAACTTTTAGATTTCGTTATGGTTATTATGAATTTGTAGTTATGTCTTTTAGACTAATAAATGCTTGGGTAGCTTTCATGGATTTAATGAACATGGTTTTCAAACAGTATTTGGACTTGTTCGTCATCGCCTTTATTGGTCATATCCTCATTTATTCTTGAAGTAAGGAAGAGTATGTGACTTATTTGAGGGTCGTCCTGCATAATCTAAAAGATCGCCATCTATTCGTTAAGTTTATCAAATGTGAATTCTGGTTACAGTCCGCTACTTTCCTTGGCCATGTATTATCCAGCGAAGGGATCTAAGTAAATTCTCAGAAAGTTGATGCAGTTCAGCACTGGCCCAGACCCACCTCCCCAATAGATATAAAAAGCCTCTTGGGTTTGGCTGGTTATTACAGGAGATTTTCTAAAGAATTTTCCTCCATAGCTTCCCCAGTGACCAAGTTAACTCTTAAAAAAGTCAAATTTCAGTAGTCAGATAAGTGTGAGAAAAGCTTTTCAGAACTTAAGACTAGGTTGATTGTTGCTCCTATCTTGAATCTACTAGATGGTTCAGACGGTTATGTGATTTATTGTGATGCATCTAGGGTTGGCCTAGGTTGTGTGTTGATGCAGCGAGGTAAGGTCATAGCTTATGCTTCTAGATAACTTAAGGTCCATGAAAAGAACTACCCGACTCATGACCTAGAGCCTGCATCCGTATTATTTTCCCTAAAAATTTGGAGACACTTCTTGTATGGTGTTCATGTTGACGTGTTCATAGATCATAAGAGCCTCTAGTATGTGTTCACCAGAAAGAGTGGAATCTTCGTTAGAGGAGATGGCTTGAATTCCTCAAGGACTATGATATGATTGTGCTTTATCATCCTGGTAAGGCAAATGTAGTGGCCGATGCTCTCAGCAGGCTGTCTATGGGTAGTGTAGCACATGTTGAGAAAGAATGGAAAGAGCTAGCCAAAGATGTTCACCGACTTGCTCCCTTAGGAGTTCACCTTACGGACAAATCATATAGTAAGGTGATAGTTTATAATGGGTTAGAATCCTCATTGGTAATGCAGGTTAAGGAAAAATAGGATAGTGATCATATATTACTTTAGTTGAAAGGTGTAGTACATCAGCAGAAAGTTGAGGTTTTCTCCCAAGGGGGAGTTGGTGTGTTTCATTACTAGGGTTGTTTATGTGTTCCTAATGTGGGTGAGTTGATGTATCTGATCCTTACAAAAGCTCATAACTCCTGGTATTCCATTCATCCAGGTGCCACTAAGATGTACCAAGATCTATGGGAAGTATTTTGGTGGAGCAACAAGAAGAAGGACGTAGCAGAATTTGTATCGAAGTGTCGTAACTATCAAGAGGTTAAGGGAGAACATCAAAAACCAGGAGGTATGACTCAAGAGATTAACATTCCTACATGGAAGTGGGAAGTGATAAACATGGACTTCATTATGGATTTACCTCATACTCTCATAAAACATGACTCAATTTGGGTGATAATGGACATAGTTACTAAGTCCACTCACTTCTTGGCTGTCAAGACTAAAGATTCAGCGGAGGACTATGAAAAACTCTACATGTAGGAGATAGTCAGGTTGTATGGGGTTCGCTTAGATATCATCTCAGATAGAGGTCCTCAGTTTACCTTTCATTTCGTGAAATCGTTTTAGAAAGATCTTGGTACTCAGCTAAATCTCAGCACATCATTTCATTCACAGATGGATGGTCAGGCAGAACATACCATTCATACTTTAGAGGACATGTTGAGAGCTTACGTAATCGATTTCAAGGGTAGTTGGGATGATCACCTACCTCTCATAGAGTTTACCTATAATAATAACTTCTATTCAAGTACTTAGATGGCCCTATATGAGGCACTATGGGTGTTGATGTAGGTCCCTGATTGGTTGGTTTAAAGTAGGTGAAGCAGCATTGATTGGACCAGATTCGGTTCATGAGGTGATGGAGAAAGTTCAATTCATCAGAGATAGACTAATAATGCAAATATGGGGAGAAGGGACTTAGAGTTCAAAATTGATGATTGGGTTTTCCTAAAGGTGTCACCTATGAAGGGGGTGATGATATTTGGCAACAAAGAGAAGCTCAATCCTAGATACGTAGGTCCTTACAAAATCCTAAAAATGGGCGGTAATATGGCTTATGAGTTAGAATTGCCATGAGAACTCGCAGCGGTTTATCCAGTCTTTCACATTTCCTTTGTTGAAGAAGTGTGTGGGTGATCCGGCATTGATAGTACCATTAGAGAGTGTGGTTGTGAAAGATAATCTCACTTATGAAATGGTGCCAGTTGAGATTCTTGACCGTCAGGTTCGTAGGTTGAGAAATAAAAAAGTCGCTCCACTGAAGGTTTTGTGGAGGAGTCAATCCGTAGAGGGAGCTACTTGGGAAGCTGAAGCATCCATGAAAGCCAAGTATCCTCACCTCTTTCTTTCCGATTTCGTTTCAGCCTGAGGTAATAGTTCCTCTCCAGTCTCTCGATTTACTTTTAGGTAAATTTAGTCTTAGCATCTTTTCCCTTCAGTGGTTCTTGCATTTCTGCATAATTGCATGTTCTTGGAACTCAATTTAGTTAGATATCAGTTTCTAGTACCTAGTGGTAGGAATTGCAGCTCATTCCCTCCACACTCAGATTTTTTAGAATTCATTCGAGGAAGAATGTTCCCAAGTGGAGATATTGTAAAACCTAGGATTCGAGAAAGTATAAAAAAAATGCAACTTTCCAGAATCTGGTGTCTGAGACAATGGATACCACTCACAAACCATAGGTGGAACCAAAGACGGTAGGTGGTGTCCATTAGTTCAATCCTACACTTAGCGGAGTTTCAAAATCTAAAGATGACACCTACGACCGTGACCCATGGACCATAGGTGGGGCCGTCATTGGGGTCCAATTTTTTATGGTTCTGATCCCACCAAAGGTCAACCAGTATGATCCGTGGTTGGACCTACGGACCATAGGTGAGGGTCAGCAACCACTTAGAGGAAAATTAATGGTGGGTCAATATCAAATGGTCATATCTTTTAGAACAAAATGAATTAGGTAACCCGTGACCTATCAAATGGCAGATAATTGAATACTCTTTCCAATGCCACTAAGTTTGCTAAAATCCAAACTCAGAAACTCAGAGTAAGAAGTTATGCTCATTTTAGTGAAGCCATGTCGGGAAGACCACGAACCACGACCATAGTCGACGGTTCGTAATCCAAATGACGGACCGTCGACCCCTCTATGGCTGGCCTTCGTCAACTTTTGAGTCAGGGTCGTTTTGCTCTTTTCCCTATGCATTGGGGCACTTAAACTACATCGTTTGATGGCTAAACTATGTCGTTTTACTAAGATAAGCCTAATAAACTAGTCAGACATACCAAACACCCTCATTCTCCAAAAATCATCCAAATTAGAATGACCAGAAGAGAAAGAGGCACCAGTTTCCTTCAAGAACAAGCGGTGCTGTTCTTCAAGTTTTAGCCTCAAAATTCCAGGATTTCTCCGTAGATTTCATCATCAGGTATGTGGGATTTCACAAGTGGGTTCCTTTCATCCACTAGGTCTCTAGAATTCAGTCAGATCCTTGATTCTACATAGCTTGTTCAAACCTAGGGTCAGCAAAATCTTGGAGAATAGTTATAATTTCAATTGCTATAGTATTCATAATCTCAATAACATGTTTTCTTTGAAGCGTTGCATAACTCCTAGTATAAAACTGAGAACCCTAGTTTGTCAAAATTCTCTTAGTTCATAAAGTATACATGCTAGGTCAGTTAAACAGAAAACCATTCTCCAGATTTCGAATTCTACATTATCAGTATATAAATGTTGCATTCTCAGATTGCATGTATGGATTTTGAACTATTCAGTATTTTAGTGACATTTGTGTCATATACACATTCAGGTTGGAGTGGACTTAGCAGCGAGTTGGACTAAAGTTCAACGTACCCTCATAGTCCCAGAACTACGTGCCCCCGTAGGAGTGTAAGTCCCCTCTGTTGGGTATCATATTTAGTGATCATGTCAATCATGCCTTAATACCCCTGGCAAGATATATTGGGTCCTCTCGATAGGGCATATACATCGGACTCTACATTTAGCTCACATGGTTTATGTCGGTTAATAGCAACTCCCACAATCAGACTTCTAGTGCATTTTGACCAGGGTTTCAATATATACTTCAGTATTCAGTTTAGCATGTCATGTTCATGATTAGCACTTGGTTGTTGAATTGAGTTTAGCTTTTCAGTTATGTTTTCAATAATTACATTTTTACTCAATTTATGTCATTGCTCAATTATGATTTGTTCAGTTTATTATAGTATCTATATCGTTCATGATCACTACATTCCAAGTATTGGGGCATACTCTGCGCTACATCCTTTCATGATGTATGTTCATGTACTCAGCATCCAGATCACGCTAAGATTGTTTCTTGGTATGCATTCAACAACTTCAGTGGTGAATCCTCATACTTTGAGGATTGTCACGACATAGGGGTACCCTCTAGATGTAACATGGCATATAGAACCCAGAAGGACTCCATACAAGCCACTTAGCCCGCATAACATAAGAAATAGAAAAATAAGAGTTAGTAATAGTCTAAGTCCAAAACATTTTATAAAAGCAAAGCGGAAGTGTAATACACTTGTGTCATCATAGCCATCTAATACAATTGAATGAAATTGGGCCTAGCCCATACATCATGTACAAAAGAGAAATACATGAAAGAAACTAAAACAATGAAAGTCCGTCCTCGAAGAATAAGGACTCACCAAAGCTGGGAAATATCAGAAGTCAACCTCTAGCCATGAAACGGATGACCTTGACTATTGGACCCTACATTTGGGGAAATGTAGGCAAGAGTATGCGTTAATACAAAATAATGTACCAAATATGATATCCATGAATAAAACATTTAACTCATGCTATAAAGGGACATTTTCATAATGTCACAACTCGGGGTTACCCCCTAGGAGCAACATGGCGCACTTGACCCCAAAAGGGTCTCATACAAGCCCTTAGCATAATTATAACATAAAGACATAGAATAATTGCGAAAAATTTAAAACTTTTACAATAGAAGTCAACTTCTTCTTTATAGATGAAAATAAGAATCTAGACTTGTCTCAATCACCATCTAGTACAATAGAGAGTACAAATGGGGTCAAAGCCCTTTAGATCAATAAAGATTCAAAAGTAGAAAGTACAATAGAAACTACAAATGGGTAATCCATCCTCGAACTTGAGGACTCACCAAGCTTAGGGAATAGTCAACCCAAGCTTCACTTGAAAGGAGAAGTGCATATCAACGACTGAAACCTACACTCATAGAATGTAGAAAATATGGGTTAGCAAAAATAATGTACTAAGTATGGAAGCCATGCACAAAATCCTTAAAGCATGCATAAAAGGGACATTTAGTTGAAATCATGCCTTTATCATGTTTGGAAAACCATAATGCACATTATGAAGAAACATAGGTCCAACCAACATATAAGCAACCCAAAGCGATACTAGTGCAATGGAAAGGTAAGATCCCATAACCCTACCAAATGCTAAGTACCACATTTAGGTCACCAACCACATACATATCTTACTTTTCCTTATACATAACCAACATACATAAGTAAGGAGCCGTTTATGTTCATAACATGTAACAAGTGAAGTCAACCTTAACATTCACACACATCTTATATACATAATCCATAAGTCATCATAACATAAGAGAACCTCACCATAACCCCTCTTAAAGTCTATTTGTGCAATGCATAAGTGAAGTCCTATACCCCCACTCATACTAAGTAGTACCTCTTAAGAAGTCATAATTAAAGTCCATGTTCTTATCATAATTCATATTCATATCATATAGGGAAGAATACCATTAACCGACATAGACCATGTGAGCTACATGGAATCCGGTGTTCTACCCCCACACTGAAAAGAGGTGTCCTACTTCCCTAAGGTAGAACTTTCGTAATAGCTTTTAGGTGGATCCACTATCTAAAGACCTATGTGGGCACATAGTTATGGGATAAGGAGATTGCTACTAGAAACCCAGATTTTCTAACGTAAAAAGTTTCCATCTCATGAGACAACTTACATTGGGAAGCCGGACTTTCTCAAGTGAAAGCTTCCATCTCATTATTCATATCCACTCGGTGCGAAGCATAATTCCCTTTAAATTTCATATTAAGTCTTTACTTAAGTTCATATTCATGAAAGAAGGCACACTAGGTGTCACGCCTCTTATTTTCCCTCAAAATTTAATTGTATGTTTTGAAAGAAAGAGTTTTTCCAATTAAAGTGACATTTAGAGAAGGAATTATTTTATTATTCAGAGTCGCCACTTGAAATTGTGTTTTGGTGTTCCAAGTCACCTTATTTAAATCCCTAATCAAAAGGAAATTTGACTCTTTATTTTATTGGTCTGTGAACCAGAAATTCGGGTAAGGAATCCTGTTGACCGAGGGGAAGGTGTTCGGCACCCCTCAAGTCCCGTGGTTCTAGCATGGTCCCTTTATTGACTATATATGACTTAAATTAATTTTTGGATATTATATTATTAGCTTAATAATAAAAATGTTATTTACCCTCGTTCGCTGATTTATTTTAAACCTATTTAAAATTGTCTTATTTATTTTTAATCTATTTAAAATTGTCTTATTTATTTTTAATCTATTTAAAATTGTCTTATTTTTTCGGTATGTGTCCATTAATTTGAAACTGAAACGTCCGTATTTTCTTTTTCCTTTTTTTTTTTTTACTTTTTTGCTTGTTTTTGTTTTGTTTTTTTATGTTATTATGGGTAGAGTATATATTGGTATCTAGTTACTAGGAATTAGAATTTGTGTGGGAAAGAGATTTTTAGAGTTCAAGTTAATTTAGGATTGTATTTTTTTTTAGATTTAAAATAGGAATTAAAATTTTATGTTTAGGATTTTTTTTATTTTAGCTACACGTTTTTCTTCTTTATTTTTTTTATTTATAATGTTCTCTTGCTCTTCTTTTTCTTTTCTTTTTTTTAAAAATATTTTTTAATCTCTTTTTTTTTGTCATACGTTTTGTTTCCTTTTCTTATCTTTTGTTATTTCTATTTTTTTCATATGTATTTTTTGTTAACATTCTGTTCCTTTATTATTTTTTGGTTTAAAATTTTTTGTTTCTGTTACACTCTATTTTTTTATTATTCTTTTCTGTTCGCGTTTGTTCCGTTTTTTATTTATTTATTTTTTCTTATGCTTTCTCGTTTTTTTTTATAAAATTAGTTTTCTTAATTATTCATTATTTATTTTTTTACCATAAATCTCTAAATAATATTCATGTATCCTCTTAATTATATACCTTAATAATTTGAATTAAAGCGATAATCATCTTAACACTTATTCCAAAGAAAAACTATTTTTTTTATCAAAATAATATATTAAAACAAGACTAAAACACATTCCACATAGGTTTTCTAAATCACCAATCAATTAAAATTTAGTTTATATCCTAATCTAACAAGTCTACAAATAATTTCAACAAAACTTTTCTTAAGTGAAAACTAAGCTCCAAGAAATATTAATTATTCAAAATTAAATATCACAAAATCAATTTCAATATTAATTGCATCTAAAGAGCATAAGACAATAATTAAAAAAATGTATGATACATCTTTTATTTTTATTTTTATATTATTTTTTAAGCAAGAAACGTCTTCGGTTCCGTTTTCCTAAGCATTCGTAAATTCTCAAAAATAATCACAACATGCATCACAGATTGATATTACATAATAATAACATGTGATTCAAAAAACTTCATATTATTGGAATCGAGTTTTCGTACAAGTATTCTATTTAAATCATGCGAGAATTTAGAGCTGCCTCGCTACGAAAATTGATACTACAAAAACAACTGCTACGATCTACTGATTTCCAAAGTTAATAGCTAATATTAACTTAAAAGAGCCATGAATCTGAAACCTTGAGTGAAACCTCGAACGCTAACTTAATTCTCAAAATAAAAGCTCACTTTTGTTATCTTTTTCTATCTGTGTTTTTTTATCTCGTTTCTTCTATGTATCACTATTTTTTTTTCTTTACTGAGCGTGTGTTTTTATAATAGCTTTGGGTGTGAGCCTGGTGCTAATTAAAAGGAACGTGATGGAGTAGGAATAGGATTTAAATTAAAATTTAGTTGAGAATTTTAGGGTTGAGATAAAGGAAGAAAATAAAAGAAATAAATAATAATAATAATAATAATGATAATGATAATAATAATAATAATAATAATAATAACAATAATAATAATAATAATAAAACAAGAAAATAGATGATAAAGAAAGAGAAAAAGGAAATCGTGTGATGTAAAATATATTAGGAAAAAATCGTGCCAGATTTTGAGGAAACAATAAAAAATAAAAAATAAAAAATAAAAATAGGAGGAGATTTTTTTAGGAGAAATAAGTTATGGCAGTCGGAGGTAATTAGGATAAAGGTTAAATAATTTGCAAATTTTAGGACTCTTATATATATATATATTATTACTATTATTATTATTATTATTATTATTATTATTATTATTATTATTATTTTAGGCTGGTAAGAGTTGAAGGATTTAAAAACATTAAATTCACCAGCTTTATTTATTAAAATTTAAACATATATTTTGTTGTAATTTTCAGAATCCTTTTTTTTTAAAATTCATTTTACGTACAAACCTATAATAATATTTAAGTATATTAAAAATTGCTGTAATAATTTATTTTGATTTTTTTAGGTTCGGTAAAACATTAGGTGTTCACAGTATGCCCCTCTTTGTTTGGAAACATGAAGTGTTTTCATGCAAAGACGTGAACAATGTGACTAATTTTTTACTGAGACATTTATTTTAAAATGTGAAAATAAGTAAAAGAGAAGAGGTTTATTGCGCCCTAACTTTGGAACAAACTACCTATCTTGAGTTAATGATAAGGAGTCAAGTGTAGTTCATATAGGAAGGGACAGGAGAATAAGTTAGGTAGTCGAACAAGGTTTTGTCGAGGTTTCGGTTCGTAGCTCCAGCTATTACATTAAAAGGAAAAATACAATAGGAGAGAAAGGAAAGATACAAGATCCTATCTACTCCACTAGTCATGAGTCTTCGTTTTCAATCTTCGGTTATCGCTTCACCTTCTTTGAGTAGGTACATCGATTCTTTGATTTGGACATCTTAATCTATGACCTGAAAGATATAAAAATAAAGGCCTACCAGGTTCTGGTGGGACCAGTATCGGAGGGTTTGCTAGATATTCCTTAATTTTGTCAAAAACCTCCTGACACTCACTTGTCCATTTGATAGCGGCGTCCTTTTTCAACAACTTGAATATTGGCTCACATGTGGCGGTGAGTTGCGCAATGAACCCGCGATATAGTTTAACCTACCCGGAAAACTCATAACTTCAGTTTTGGTTTTGGAGGTGGCAATTCTCGAATGGACTTTATCTTAGAGGGGTCCAATGCCTCTTCGACTAACTATAAAACCCAAAAGTTTGCCAGATGGAACTCCAAATGCACATTTAGCTGGATTAAGCTTGAGGTTGTACTTTCTCAATCTTTCAAAGAATTTTCTTAGATCACACACATGGTCGACTTGCGTTCTAGATTTAATGATGACATCATCGACATATACCTCAACTTCTTTATGCACCATGTCATGGAATATGGTAGTCATGGCTTTCATGTAGGTTGCTCCCGCATTCTTCAGACCAAATGACATGACTCTATAACAATATGTACCCCATGGGGTGGTGAAAGCAATTTTTTCTGCATCTTTATCATCCATGAGAATTTGGTGATATCCGGCGTAACAGTCCACAAAAGATTGAATCTCGTGTTTGGCACAATTATCAACCAGGATGTGAATGTTGGGTGATGGAAAATTGTCCTTTGGACTTGCTTTGTTTAGATCTCTGTAATCAAGACAAACTCTGATCTTTCCATATTTCTTTAGCACTGGCACAACATTAGCCAACCAGGTAGTGTATTAGACAACTTTGATCACATTTACAGTCAATTGCTTCATGATTTCCTCTTTAATTTTATCGCTTATGTCTGTCTTAAACTTTCTCTGCTTTTGCTGGACAGGTGGAAAATCAAGATGTATTGGAAGTTTGTGAACTACTAAATCAACACTTAAACCCGGTATGTTGTCGTAGGACCAAGCGAAGACATCTTTGTATTCAAATAAAACTTGAATTATGTCATCTCGAATGTTCTGATCAACATGAATACTTATCTTTATTTCTCTCACTTCTTTAGGAGTTCCAAATTAACCACCTCAGTTTCACTTAAATTAGGTTTAGGCTTATTTTCAAATTGATCCAATCCTTTTTTTATTTCTTCATAAGCTTCATCTTCATCATATTCGTCAAACTTAGGATTTATTGTTTCGAGATCAGACAACTTTTTAGGATCTAACTGTAAACTCCGCATGCATGTCATATTATTAAAGTCAACATTAACGTAACTGAAATGAAAAATAAGAGGACATATATTAGAAAGAGTAAGAACAGAGAAGATGATTGAATATGATTGTGAAACTAGAACTTCATTGCGTTAAATGGGAAATGATAGAAGGGTTAACACCAAAGTGAGACAACTAGAAGGTTTGAATTACAACCCTGAGAATAATCCAAATAAATAAATTAAAAGCAGCAAAATACACTACCAAGACTCCTTCCTTGTAGGGAGAGGAGTGGCTTCCCAGTTGTTGAGCTAGACATTCGGGCCGACGAACTTCACGTCCACATGACTAGTGCCTTCACCCATCTGAGTCATGTTTACATCATAAAATATTTCCTTGACACATTTCATCCACATCATTCTATAGAGGGAAGTCTGGACTCGGTTCACCTCGAAATTTAACGAAAGATTAAGCAATATGAGGGATTGGCTTCAACAAATTCCAAACATTTCTTTTACGATCTTTTGCCCATTTTCTATCAAATCTAGATGGATTGAAACCCAAACCGAATGTCTCTTGATTACCCATTGGATTGATAGGATCTACAATTCCTTGCAAAGATAGCCCTAGTCCCTTTCTAGGTTCATAGCCATTCTGTACCATCTGGGACACCACCATGACTGAAGCAGATGATAGATGAGGTTGTGGTATAGGCTTTCCTTCCGGAAATTGATTGACTATTATAATCTCAAAAGCCTGATAATTAAGGGATTCACAACCTCTTTTGGCCTCAATGCATGGTATTGAAGGATCTCGGGTGATTGGGAGATCATCTTCACCATGGACAATGATTTTCAGCTTATCATGCTCAAACTTGACCACTTGGTGCAGAGTAGACGGAACAACTCTAGCCAGGTTGATCCATGGCCTACCCAAAAGTATATTGTAAGAAGTGTCCATGTCTATTACTTGGAAAATGATTTCGAACTCAACTGGTCCAATTGTAACAGTTAAGTATATTTCACCAAGAGTGTCCCGTTTTGCGCTATCAAATGCACGCACACAAACATTGTTAGTACCAATTCTATCCATGTTGATTTTCAACCTTTGTAGAGTAGAAAGAGGGCATATGTCTACACCCAATCCTCCATCGATCATGACCCTCTTCACATAGTGTTCTTCACATTTCACGGTTAAATGTAGCGCCTTATTATGCCCAGATCCTTCCAAAGGAAATTCATCATCAGTGAAAGTGATTCTATTTACCTCAAATATTTGATTGGCCATTTTTTCCAATTGACCCACCGTGATACTTTCTGAGATATGTGCCTCATTCAAGATTCTGGTCAAAACTTCACGATACTCTTTAGAATGTATGAGTAATGACAACAAGGATATCTGAGCGGGTGTTTTCCTCAATTGATCAATAACTGAATAATCTTGAGCTTTTATCTTTTTCAGAAACTCTTCAGCCTCCTCCTCAGTGACAGGTGTTTTAACCGACAACTGATTTTGTTTGGCTTATTTGTCTCTTCTTAATTCTTCTGGAGCATAACACTTCCCAGAACGAGTTAATCCTCTTGTTTCATTTGTTTCTTCAACAATCTCATTTCCCTTGTGGGTAACAACGACTTTGTTGTAGTTCCATGGAACGGTCTTGGTGTTTGTCATCAGAAGTTGTGTTGCAATTTGTATCACAACTGGCTCTTTCACACTTTCTTGATTTTGACCAAATGTTCGAATCTTACCAGGAATGTATAATTTTTGTCCATTCAACGATACTTCTTTTATTTTTACAGCTCTAGGGACATACAACACTAGTTTTCTAGAGTTTCCAAAATTTGAACTTGCACCACTCACAATTATCGGTGCCTTTTGTATGTGTTCTAAAACCATACTCGACTCTTTTTTTGAATCCCTGCTTTCCATTTTCGTTCTACATGTTTGCTCACAATCTTCATAAATGTCTACCATCCCCACAACATGCTCTTTATTGTGAGCAGGGAGTGGGTTATTAGTGACATTTGGCACCTCTTCATTGCGTATCTCAATTACCTTATCCTTCATTAACTTCTTAGTGACTCTTTTTAGAGTCCAACAATTCTCTGTACTTTGACCTGGAGTGTTAGCATGATACTCACATATAACAGTTGGATCAAAGCCTCTTGCATTCGGATTGATAAAATAGGGATTGACATGTTCAACCAATCTCAATTGTACTAATTTCCGCAACAAACTCGTATATGAATCTCCAATTGGGGTAAAGTTTTCTTTTCGACCTTGTTCTCTTGTATAATCCATCCGGGGACGTGGATTATGGGGTGCCTAAAAATGTTGTTGTTGGGGGCGAGAACCATGTGGGGCAGGTGCCCGCCATTGTTGGTGCTGAGGAGGTCGAACATATGATTGAGTGTTGAGAACTGCATATTAGGATGGGTAATAATGTTGAGGAGAATTATATTGTTCTTGTTGGACTTGAACATAACGGTGGTTCATGCCCATTTGAACACCTCTCGATCCAGACGTCATCATGAACCCTTCCTCCTTCTTTTTTCGATTTACAAAATTATCTGACCCGCTCTGTATTGCTTGCATTGTAGCTTTAATGGCTTTCTGGCTAACAATTTTACCCGATTTTATGTCGTTCTCTACCATTTCTCCGATCTTAATTGCTTCGGCGAAAGGCTTTCCCATTGCAGCGAGAAGGTAATGAAAGTAGTCAGGTTCTTGAGCCTGGAGAAAAACATCAATCAATTCATAGTCTTTCATCGACGGTTTGACTCTAGCTGCCTGCTCCCTCCATCTTATGGCATATTCCCTAAAGCTTTCAGATGGTTTTTTCTTCATATTAGCTAGGGAATTGCGATCCGGAACGATATCGATATTGTATTGGAATTGTTGAAAAAAATCTTGCGCCATGTCATCCCAGACATGCCATCAAGAAATATCTTGATCAATAAATCATTCTGAGGCTACAGCCGTTAGACTTTCTCCAAAGTAAGCCATAAGAAGTTCTTCTTTTCCTCCGGCTCCCCTTAGCTGGTTACAAAATCTTTTCAAATGAGCCAATGGGTCACCATGACCATTATACTTATCAAACTTTGGAGTTTTGAACCTTTTAGGCAAGTGAACATCTGGTAACATGCATAAGTCCTTGAACGAGACACTTTTGTGTTCTCCCAACCCTTGCATATTCCTTATGTTTTGCTCCAAACTCTTCATTTTTCTTGCAATTTCTTCATGTTCCCCATCCTTAGTGGGTTTTTCAACCTCGATGGGGGAACTGTATTGATGAGTGGAGTGGTAAGAGTTAGGAATTTTGAAAGTCAATTTAGGGGCCTGACCTTGGCCGTATTAATCTTTGGGTATAGGATCATCATTAGATTTTTGTACTAGTGTTGGTTGAGGAATTGCATTAGTTTGCACAGTTGGCATGAAGAGTGGATTGTTCATCATAGGTGGATTCAACAGGTGTACCGAGGAAGTTCCAATAGTATTAGATGTGTTAACGTATGGTCCAAATCCAGATGGATAAAATGGGTCGCTTGTTGAGACTTGAATGGGGAATGGCATATTCACATTTAGGTATTCCCGAATTGAAGATGGGGGAGCCTGCCCATTCATCCAAGCTTCATACATTTCGGCCATCTGTTGTCTCAACATTTTGACCTCTTCTACAGATACTGATTCATGTGCAACCATTTGATTTTGGACTTCGTCATTTCCCGACTCTATTCCGTCTTTGTGTGTCATTTTTGCTTTTCCTTTTGATCTTGTGTTATATTGATGAGATGCCAGCTCTCTTCACAAACCAACCACCTTTAAACTCCCTCTCTCTTAAATATAAAAACAAATGTGTTAGGATTCAACACTTTGCAATATTAATCACACGTTGTATGTTATGCACCTAAATTATTTCTATTTCTACAATGAGTTTTGGAAGACTTTTATGTTTCATCCCGGCTTTGGATGACTTGCTTATGTCTTTTAGTCCCATACTTTACTGATCTGAATATTTTAAATGCATTTTGATCGAACTTGTTAAAGGTTGCCTACGTATCATATTGAACATGAATCAGATCATTACGTAGTTCGTGAAAGAGAGTTATTTAAAAAAGAAAACATGACATTTATTTAACTTAACATGAAGACATCATTCACTTCAAAATGTTCTTAAAATAAATGACCAAAGCATCAAAGTACTTAAAGATTGAAATAAACTTCGACGAAATGAAAATAAAAGAAATAATAAAAAAATCCGTCTCCAATATTTCTCGATCATCAATTACCCCATAGGCTAGAGTAGACCTTGAACAAAGCTTTTGGAAGATGTGGGGCCAGTGCACATGCATGTCGACCCAGTCTCTCATCACTCCGATGTAGATAGCCACCATAAACATCAATCAAGCTCTATGTCAGTTGAAGAACTTTTTCTTTGGCCTCCTCCATATTCTCGTGACAATTCTACAACCATTCTTGAGTAGTACCAACCGTGTGGGCCAAATCCTCTTCATGTGCCTGAAGCTCTTCAATTTGATTATGAAGTTCTTCATGCTCCCCCATCCATTGGTTTCTCTAGATCACGACTTCTCCTTGGTACGATGTGAAACGCTTTGCTATGTCTGTTTCTCATCCCATTGAAGCTTTTAATTGATTTTGTAGTCTAGCCTATGTGCGCATTAAGAGGGTCTTTTCTTTTTTATACTCCTCCTCTTGTTGCTCCATAGCGCCTGTGACAATGCCCAAATCCTCATATAAGGTTCGAATGGTGGATTGATGTTCCTTTTCAGCCCTTTTCTGAATTAACCTAACTCTCTCTTTAAATATTGCATCACGTTGAGCCAACTCTTCTCTAGCATTCTTTAGGTCATTACTGAGGATATCCAGAGTAGACCTGTAATTTCTTTCCAACTCGAGCTAAGCTTGCTTGATTCTGATTTCAATTTTCTCTTCTCGATCTCTGAGTTCTCGCGCTGATCCTTCGGGCATTACTTTGAGGGGGGCTTGATCGGAGAACCAATGGAGGTATGAGGGGTCTACTTCTCCTTCATCACGATCGTCTACCATAGCTTTCGAGCTTAAAGTTCGACTACCACCCCAAATCTTTTGAGCTTCTGATTCTCGATCCCGATCTTCAGACGACACCTCCCATACAAAACTCTGTGTATCCTCGGCCCTAGGTAAGATTTGTCTTTGTCCTAGTTGGAGTAGCACCCGAAGGGGTACGTATGCTTGGAATCCTCGAAGGTTTGTCAGAACAAAGAATGGACGATAGGAAGACATAACAATTACCTCACTCGCAGGGAACCAATGACAGTTCCATGTAATATCAGATACAGTTAATTTAAGAAGATAATGTCTCCACACTTTGACACCTTTTAGCAATTTGTCTACTAATTCCTTCATCCTGTCTGGGTGGCTCAAAATATAATTCGTCCATTCAGATTTGAAATCTGTCGCAAAAGGATGGCGATACAAGTGCTCCAAAAACCACATTTGCAATAGAATGTTACAACCTTCAAAAAAGTATTGCCTTTCCCTACATTTAGTCAAAGCATGATAAATGTCAGCCAACATCATTGGCAAGATAGTCGATTTCTTTTTCTTCACCATAACAACAACTATTCCCAATAGACAAATATTGATTTTTTTATCTCTCCTTGGAAAAACCATGGTACCCAAAAAGGCCACCATGAATGCTTCTTGTCTACACTTTTCCCAGGTAGGGAGCTGTTGCCCATTTTTAAGTTGCTTCCCATAATCTGAAAATCCTTCTTTCTTTCCATATCTTGAGTATAGAAATTCCAAGGAAACCAACCTATTATCGAAACACTCCTTATGAGGATGGATGATGTGCATTTGTTCTAAAAATTTGTTCCCGTTGACGCTTCTTGGGGCTATGAGTGTTTTGCTTCGGAGATCTTTGCCTAACCCTGTGAAACCACCCAACTCCTCCAATGTAGGCGTCAACTCAAAATCGCTAAAGTGAAACACATTGCTTGTAGAATCCTAAAACGGGATCAAAGCCTCAATCAAATCTCTGTCAGAACTAAATCTCATGATATTTGTGAGGAAACGAAGATGTTTGAATATCTCAGTTCGCCTAAACTCATGCATATCGTTCCACCAAGCCATGAGTAGTGGTGGGGTTTTATCCGTGATCATGAACTTTGGGGGATCATTGACCATTTCGACTGCTTCATCCCTTGGTCTTTTATCACATCCTATAGATCTCATGATTACCTGGTTAGGAAAAGAAACTCACGATTTAAAACCAAATTTAACTTATGAAATGTTGATCATTCGAAATCATTTGTTAGAGTAGTTAAAAGAAAAAAATAAATATGAAAAATGACTCAGAATGCCTAAAGTGGTCATTCTTTCGAAAATGACTTTTGTTGACCTTCCTTAGGGGAAGCTTAGGTTGTTTTCGGAGAGAATGACCGGATAAAGAGATAATTTTGACAAGTGAATCATGAAGAAGAGAAATAAAAAGAAATAAAAGAAGGTGGACATGCACTATTTGAAACAAATTTGAAGACATACATATATATATAATAATTTTTTTTATGTGTACATGCACTATTATTTTATTTTATTTTGTAAAAACTTGATGTTTTGATAAAAGTGAGAATACAATTTGTTTATCTCGAATCATTTGCTGAAAGTGGGTAAAAATAGACATTTCTTCTTTTAGTCAATTATCTAAAGCCGGTCAACATTTGTTATAGTCTTCCACATGATGCAACAAGTAGCACAAAAATGTACATGATGGTCTCAAGAAAGGTACTTGTCCTAGACAGACCCGGCCCCCATGCCGAGTCTTGCTAAGTTAAATGCACATGATGCAGATAAAGCGGAACTTAGTAAAGATATCATGTCTGAAGGTTTCAGTTCTACTAGGTTGAACTTGTGGAGAAAGGTATCTAGACTGGCTGTTAAAAGAGCGGACAACTCGAGTTAGGGAGTAGCAATGTACCGGTAGCAGCGCTTTCCGGCTTTGTGCATGGGTGTTCTCCATTCTAAACATGTGTGACTAAAAATCCTTCACCATAGACCGAAGATCCACTGGATATCTTGACAGAAGTGGGGTGTGCAGTCGCAATTCCCATAATGGTATTATAGAAGACTCAGATGGGTGCGCGAGAAAAGACAGTTATAATGCAATTCAAATAATATTAAACTAGTAAAAAGGTAAACAATTATCAAATTCAGCAAACAAATACAATATCCAAAACATAAATGAAGAAATAAATAAATAAAGTCATACACAAGTCAATATTTACAAGCTCGAATTCTGGTTGTCCCCAGCAGAGTCGTCATCTGTCACGCCCCTTATTTTCCCTCAAAATTTAATTGTATGTTTTGAAAGAAAGAGTTTTTCCAATTAAAGTGACATTTACAAAAGGAATTATTTTATTATTTAGAGTCGCCACTTGAAATTGAGTTTTGGTGTGCCAAGTCAGCTTATTTAAATCTCTAATCAAAAGGAAATTTGACTCTTTATTTTATTGGTCTACGAACCAGAAATTCGAATAAGGAATCCTGTTGACCGAAGGGAAGGTGTTAGGCACCCCTCGAGTCCCATGGTTCTAGCATGGTCGCTTTATTGACTATATATGACTTAAATTAATTTTTGGATATTATATTATAAGCTTAATAATAAAAATGTTATTTACCCTCATTCGCTGATTTATTTTAAACCTATTTAAACTGTCTTATTTATTTTTAATCTATTTAAAATTGTCTTATTTTTTCGGTGTGTGTCCATTAATTTGAAACTGAAACATCCGTGTTTTCTTTTTCTTTTTCTTTTTTTTTACTTTTTTGCTTTTTTTCTTTTTTTAATGTTATTATGGGTAGAGTATAATATATTGGTATCTAGTTACTAGGAATTAGAATTTGTGTGGGAAAGATTTTTAGAGTTCAAGTTAATTTAGTATTGTATTTTTTTTCAGATTTAAAATAGGAATTAAAATTTTATGTTTAGGATTTTTTTTATTTTAGCTACACGTTTTTCTTCTTTATTTTTTTTAATTTTTAATGTTCTGTTGCTCTTCTTTTTCTTTTTCTTTTTCTTTTTTAAATTTATTTTTTAATCTTTTTTTTTTGTCTTACGTTTGGTTTCCTTTTCTTATATTTTCTTATTTCTATTTTTTTTCATAAGTATATTTTGTTAACATTCTGTTCCTTTATTTAATTTTTTGTTCTTCTTACTTTTTGGTTTAAAATTTTTTGTTTCTGTTACTCTCTATTTTTTTTATTATTCTTTTATGTTCGCGTTTGTTCCATTTTATTTATTTTTTCTTATGCTTTCTCATTTTTTCTATAAAATTAGTTTTCCTAGTTATTCATTATTTATTTTTTTACCATAAATCTCTAAATAATATTCATGTATCCTCTTAATTATATACCCTAATAATTTGAATTAAAGCAATAATCATCTTAACGCTTATTCTAAAGGCAAACTACTTTTTTTAATCAAAATAATATATTAAAAAAAAAGACTAAAACACATTCCACATGGGTTTTCTAAATCACCAATCAATTAAAATTCAATTTATATTCTAATCTAACAAGTCTACAAATAATTTCAACAAAATTTTCTTAAGTGAAAACTAAGCTCCAAGAAATATTAATTATTCAAAATTAAATATCACAAAATCAATTTTAATATTAATTGCATCTAAAGAGCATAAAACAATTTAAAAAAATGTATGATGCTTATTTTATTTTTATTTTTATATTATTTTTTAAGCAAGAAACGTCTTCGGTTCCGTTTTCTAAGCATTCGTAAATTCTCAAAAATAATCACAACATGCATCACAGATTGATATTACATAATAATAACATGCGTTTCAAAAAACTTCATATTATTGGAATCGAGTTTTCGTACAAGTATTCTATTTAAATCATGCGAGAATTTAGAGTTTTCTTGTTGCGAAAATTGATACTACAAAAATAACTGCGACGATCTACTGATTTCCAAAGTTAATAGCTAATATTAACTTTAAAGAGCCACGAATCTGAAACCTTGAGTGAAACCTCAAACGCTAACTTAATTCTCAAAATAAAAGCTCACTTTTATTATATTTTTCTCTCTGTGTTTTTTCTCTCTCGTTTCTTCTATGTATCCCTGTTTTTTTTTTCTTTACTAAGCGTGTGTCTTTATAATAGCTTTGGGTGTGAGCCTGGTGATAATTAAAAGGAACGTGATGGAGTAGGAATATGATTTAACTTAAAATTTAGTTGAGAATTTTAGGGTTGAGATAAAGGAAGAAAATAAAAGAAATAAATAATAATAATAATAATAATAAAAGAAGAAGACAGATGATAAAGAAAGAGAAAAAGAAAATCGTGTGATGTAAAAAATATTAGGAAAAAATCGTGCCAGATTTTGAGGAAACAATAAAAAATAAAAAATAAAAATAAGAAGAGTGTTTTTTTTAGGAGATATAAATTATGGAAGTTGGAGGTAATTAGGATAAAGAATAAGTAATTTGCAAATTTTAGGACTCTTTTTTTATATATATATAATATATATTATTATTTTAGGCTGGTAAAAGTTGACGGATTTAAAAACATTAAATTCACCAGCTTTATTTATTAAAATTTAAACATATGTTTTGTTGTAATTTTTAGATTCCTTTTTTTAAAATTCATTTTACATACAAACCTATAATACTCCCTCCATTTCACAAAGAATGACCTCCTTTCCTTTTTAGTTAGTTTAAAAAAAAATGACCTCTTTCCTTTTTTGGTAACATTTTACTTTTTGCTTTCCACGTGGCATGTTTAAGACCACAAGATTAAGGGCAATTTTGTACATTTGACATAACTTTAATTTAGGACCACATGATTCAAAAGTCTTCTTTAATTTCTTAAACTTTGTGCCAAGTCAAACCAGACCAATCTTTTTGAAACGGAGGGAGTAATATTTAAGTATATTAAAAAATGGTGTAATAATTTATTTATTTTTTATAGTTCGGTCAAAAATTAGGTGTTCACACTAGGCACTCAAACCAACATATATCATAATAGCTCATAGATTCATAGGGTGAGCTTGTCCTTTCAACCTTGGAATCATCAACATGTGAGAAAAACTTTCACATCATATTCATAGTGTCTTCATTAGAAGGCCTTCCAATCAACACAACAAGCTTATCACAAACATACATACTTACTTAATGCATAATCAAGTGTAAAGGGTATAGGGAAGAAGGACCTTGCATCAATACCACAATTACACAATAGTCATAGGATCATCTCTATCTAAGTGAATTATGAGTTCATATACAATCTTGCATCAACATACACAAACCCTAGTTATTGCCCTTGAAGGCTAGGAATCAAGATCAACCCTAAATTCTTGAATTACAACACTAGATAGGGAATTTTCATGATTCAACAACTTAATAAACATAAACATAATCAATTGTCAAGCTTTCATGATCAATCAGGTCACACTTAGTTCACAATTTGCGAAAAAAAGGAAATCATGGGTCCAAGGGAAATTTTAATCATAAAACATCAATACTCCAGCATTCCAATCATAAATCATCATAATCAACCAAAAAAGACCATAATTAAACAATGGAAAATGTTTTGGAAGAAGACCCATGTCATAGATTGAAAACCCTAGAATTGGGGGATTTGGAATCTTGAAAACATACATTGAAGGGGCTCCTTGGGTGATAGTTACCCAAGGATGAAAAGGATGCATACCTTGACTAAGAAACTCCAAGAAATTTGGGGAAGAACCTTTGGAATCCACAAACCCTAGCTTCAATGGCTCCTTTCTTCTTCTTTGAGTCTAGAGAGAGAAATATTGAGAAAAGATGGTCTTTCTTGGGTTTTCTCTTTTATTCTCTAGGAGTTACTAAATTGGAGGAATTTTGACTTTAAAAGGTATATATACTTGTTAGGAAAAGAGTGGGAAAGTGTTGGTTCATGTTTTGGAGGGATTACTTAATGACCTTTAACTTAAAACGAAAATGGTTTGCTGCCCGTTTTTGCTCTCCCTTTGACACTCCTTGGCTCACCAAAGGCACTAGGCGACATGCCTAATGGACCCTTGGCTCACCTTAAGTTACAGAATGCTGCATAATAGAGACATTCCTTTGGGTGATAGGGCAGGCTCTTAGGCGACTCGCCAAGTGGGTTGACGACCCCCGACCTAGCTCTCCCAATTTTCCAGTGGCTAGGTCACGGGGAGGCTGCCCACTAGGCAAGGAGAGCCCATTTGGCTAATCGCCAAGGCGCATGGGCAATGCTACTGCCCATCGCCGAATGGACCAAGGCACAAATTGTTTTCCTTCATTTTTGTTAGGTAGTTTAGGTCTTTACCTTCGTCCTAGATGTTTACCTTCTTCATTTTAGCTCTAGTTAAGTCTAAACACCTCCGAAAAGTTACACAAATCCCCACGTTGAGCTCTAGGTTAACCTACCATTTTTCTGGGGTATTACACTATCTCCCCCTTGGGAATATTCGTCCTCGTATGATGATTTAGACACCTTACGGAAATAAAGACTCAAGACTAGCAGCCCATCATGCATGCAACATAACAAAACGAATAATTTATTAGAGGAAACATCAACTCCCTATTAAGACATAAACAATGCAATCACAAGGAAGTAGGAGCTACATCCACAACCCATTATGCACAAAAACTCATCACTTCACATAAAACATTGGAGGAGCTACCTTCTCCAACTTAAAGCAAGCTCAACACAACAATATGGCAATATGGAGCCAATATGCCATTTCATCAAAAGCATAACTGAGCATGCTCAACACGTCATATCATAAAGTCAAAATATGTAATCATCATACTAAAGTTCAAATCAACATGAGTCACATATAAATCATGAAAGGTCATTTTATGCTAAATTGTGAATTTTCACAAGAACATGCATATTATAAGGAAATCATAAAAAACACTCATAGCACATATGACTTCCAAAACACGAAATTCAAGAAAATTACTTATCTCAAGTTGGGATAGGAGTAGAAGTAAAAAGATGAGGATAGCGGGACTTCATATCGGCCTCGTCCTCCCATGTAGTACTCTCAACTAAGTGATTCCTCCATAAGACCTTTACGGAGGCTTCTTCCTTATTTCTCAACTTCTTAACGTGTCGGTCTAAAATCTCCACCAAGACCTCTTCATAAGAAAGGTTCTCATCAACTCCTAAACCCTGTAAAGGAAGGATGGATACCGGATCACCAATGTACTTCTTAAGCATGGAAATATGAAACACCTGGTGAACCGGAGACAACTCATTTGGCAAGTCTAATTCATATGCAACTTTCCCAACACGTTTTAAGATTTGGTACCGGCCCACATACTGGGGACTAAGCTTTCCCTTCTTACCAAACCTCATCATACCTTTTATAGGTGATAGTTTGAAGTAGACCCAATCACCAATCTCAAATTCAAGATCCCTCCTTCTAACATCGGCATAAGATTTTTGCCGAATTTGGGCTGTTTTCAACCTCTCTCTAATGAGTCAAACTTTTTCAATGGCATCATAGACTAGTTCGGGACCAATTAGAGAAAACTCACCTAATTCAAACCAACCCACCAGAGATCTACACTTCCTACCATATAGTGCTTCAAACGGAGCCATGGCAATGCTTGAGTGGTAACTATTGTGGTAGGCAAATTCTGTCAAGGGGAGATGGTAATCCAAACTACTCTTGAAATCAATCACACACTCTCTCAACATGTACTCTAAGGTTTGAATGGTCCTTTCCGCTTGACCATCCGTTTGAGGGTGTAAAGCGGTAATAAGTTTAACATTGGTAGAAAGCCTTTTTTGGAATGCCTTCCAAAAATGTGAAGTAAAATTGGGTACCCCGGTTCTATATGATTGATAAGGGAACCTCATGCAACTTCACTATCTCATTAATGTACAACTTGGTATAGTCATCCGCCGAAAATGAAGTCTTGACCAGAATAAAGTGGGCTGATTTATTAATCATAGCAATACTGACCCAAATAGAATCATGTTATCTTTGAGTACGAGGCAAACCAACAACAAAGTCCATATTCACATCCTCCCACTTCCAAGTAGGAATATCTATATATTGGGACAAACCTCCCAGTTTTTGGTGTTCGTCCATGACTTGTTGACAATTCGGACATTTGGCCACAAAACCCGCTATATCCTTTTTCATGCCATTTCACCAATACACTTCCCGTAAATCACGGTACATCTTGGTGGCTCCCAGATGAATAGAATACCGCGAACAATGATCCTTTTCTAAAATTTACTCTCTTAGGCCATCAACATCCGGAACACATAATCTACCTTGGTACCTAAGCACCCCATCTCCCCCCATGAGAGAAAGCCTCAATGGACTTGTTTGAGTGCCGATTCTTTCAACTCCATTAATATAGGACCAAGATGTTGCTTAGACTTTACATCAACCACAAAGGACAATTCAGAACTATGATGGACCGCGACTCCACCATTGGTGGAATCCACTAGTTGGACACCTAACCGGGCCAACCTATGCACATCACGAACCAATTCCTTCTTCTTATCTTCTACATGAGCCACACTACCCATGGACAATCTACTCAGGGCATCCGCAACTACATTAGGTTTTTCGGGGTGGTAAAGGACACTCATGTCGTAATCCTTTAAGAAATCTAACCACCTTATTTTTCGGAGATTCAAGTCTTTTTGGCTAAACACATATTGAAGACTTTTGTGATCGGTAAAGACATCTACATGGACCCCATAAAGGTAGTGCCTCCATATTTTCAAGGAAAACGCCACTGCCACTAATTCGAGATCATGAGTTGGATAATTCTTTTCATGTACCTTGAGTTTCCTCGAAGCATAGGCAATCACTTTACCATGTATCATAAAGACACGTCCCAAACCTACTCGAGAAGCATCATAATATACTACAAACCCATCAGTACCCTTCGATTATGTCAACACCAGAACAGAGGTGAGTCTATCTTTCAACTCTTGAAAGCTTTTCTCACAAGCCTCTAACCATACAAATTTTGCTTTATTTTGAGTCAAGGTCATCAATGGATAAGCAATGGAGGAGAAACCCTCAACAAATCTCCTATAATAACCGGCCAAACCCAAAAAACTTGTAATATCGATAGGAGTTAGAGGTCTAGGCCAACTCTTGACCACATCCATCTTCTTAAGATTAACCTCAATAACCATGCCCGACACAATATGACCAAGGAAAGCAACCGACCTTAGCCAAAAATCACACTTACTAAACTTAACATATAATTGGTGGTCTTTATGGACTTTCAATACTATCCTCAAATGATACTTATGTTTACCTTCACTCCTTGAATAGATAAAAATATCATCGATAAAGACGATCACAAATGAATAAAGATATTGTCTAAACACCCTATGCATTAGGTCCATGAATGTCGTCGGGGTATTTGTTAACCCAAAAGACATAACCACAAATTCGTAGTGACCATACCGGGTCCTAAAGGCCGTCTTGGGAATATCACATCCTCTTACCCTTAGTTGATGATAACCCGAATGAAGATATATTTTGGAGAAAAAGTTAGTCCCTTGAAGTTGATCAACCTAGGAAGTGGATACTTATTCTTTATTGTGACCTTGTTCAATTGGCAGTAATCAATACACATCCTAAGGGACCCATCTTTCTTCTTTATGATCAATACCAGAGCACCCCATGGAGATATGATTGGTTGAATAAAACCCTTGTCTAACAAGTCCTTGAGTTGCTCCTTTAATTCCTTAAATTCGGCTGGAGCCATTCTATAGGGAGGGATGAATATGGGTTGTGTATCCGCCAAAAGATCAATGCCTAAAGTTTATTTCCCATTCGGGAGGAATGCCGGGCAAGTGATTGGGAAAGACTTTTGGAAACTCACTCGCCACGGGGACCGACTCTAAAGAAGGGACATTGGACTCAACATCCATAACCCTAACAATATAATAAAGGCACCCCTTAGAGATCATTTTTCTATATTTTAGACATGAAACAAATTGACCTCTAGTAATAGAATTTCCCCCTTTCTACTCTAATGTTTACTCTTTTGGAAATTGAAACTTGCACTACCCGAGTTCTACAATCAGTGGAAGCATAACAAACATGCAACCAATCCATACCCAAAATGACATCAAAGTCTAACATATCTAATTCTACCAAATCAACCAAAGTGACCTTATGAGACAAAGAAATAAGACAACTCTTATAAATTCTTTTAGCCACAATCGAGTCACCAATCGGGGTAGAAACCAAAATAGGTTCTTCGAAGACATCGAGGAGCATTTCAAATTTCATAGCCATGAAAGTGGTAACAAATGAAAAGGTGGCATTGGGTTCTAATAATGCATAAACATCAATGGAAAAGACTTGCAACATACCCGTTACCACGTCCGGGGTAATCTCTTGCTCCCATTGGGATTGGAGAGCATAAAAGTGATTCTTCATGGGAGCATCAGAATTTGAGCCACTTGGAGGGACTTGCTTGCTCTCTCTCCCTTGAACCTTTAACATGGGACAATCTCTCTTCACATGACCGCTCTTCCCACAACTAAAGCAACCATCTGTGCCAACTAGGCACTTGCTTTCATTCTTCTTACCACACTGTGCACAATTAGGCCTATCAATATAAGAGTTACCACTATTACTTCCTTGTGGCTTAGGGTTAGACACCCTATCTTTGTTGACCCTTGGAGTGCTAGAGGAGTCTTGGTTGGAAAACCTCTTCTTGAACCTTGGTTTACCTTGAACCTCAAATTTACCCTTGGACGAATTCCTATCATCAGTCCTTGCCTTTTTTGACCTCTCTATTCACTTGCTTGAGGTTTTGTTCCTCTATTTGTTCGGCATGAACCATAAAACGTGAAATATTCATACTTGGGATGAGCATTGCCGAACGACATTCATTGACTACTAAGTCAGATATCCCCATAACAAATTTGTTCATCTTGGCCCTAGAGTCCGCCACTAAGGTTGGAGCATACTTAGACAATTGTGTGAGCTTAAGGCTATGCTCCTTCACACTCATACCTCATTGGCGAAGGTTGATGAATTCTTGCATCTTTCTCTCCCTCAACTCTAGGGGGGAAAACCTATCAAGAAAGGCCGACTTGAACACTCCCAAATCAACCGAGCCTGGTCTCATGGGTCTCTCATCCTTCCATTGCTCATACCATACTTGAGCCACATCCTTCAATTGGTAAGTGGCTAGTTCCACCTTCTCTTGTGGAGACACTCCCATAGCATCAAGCACCTTAAACACTTCCTCAATAAACCTTAGTGGGTCTTCAACCATTTTGGAGCCATAGAACATAAAGGGATTCATTCTTGTGAAGTCCCTTATCCTTGAAGCGGTTGTACTTTCATTGGGGTTCATTTGAAATATAGCATCCCTAGTGACTTGAGTCATTAAAGCATGAGTCAAGGTTTGGAGATCCGGCCTTATCTCCAAATTAGTCATAGCCCCCTCATCATTAGGAGCTTGAGGCCCTTGAGGAACTTGAGGACCTTGGGGAGGAACTCCTTCATCCATAATCTCCTCTTCCATCCTTCTTGAGGCCGCCCTTCTTGTAGTCATATCCTATATGTACAAGAAAAGGGTTAGTAAAAGGACTGCATATAGTTAAAACTCTTAGGCACGACTAAAGAGTAATCAAGAAGTGAATGTTCCTAAACATCTTATAGCCTCTCATTCATAAGTATGGCGCGCTTCACACTTATGAACAAGACTCTATTAGACGTGGTTCATAAGACATCATCTTAGAATCATTCTATAACCTTGTGCTCTATTTACAAAGTTTGTCACAACTCGGGGTTGCCCCCTAGGAGCAACATGGCGTACTTGACCCCAAAGGGATCTCATAGAAGCCCTTAGCATAATAATAACATAAAGACATAGAATAATTGTGGAAAATTTTAAACATTTACAATAGAAGTCAACTTCTTCTTCATAGATGAAAATAAGAATCTAGACTTGTCTCAATCACCATCTAGTACAATAGAGAGTACAAATAGGGTCAAAGCCTTTTACATCAATAAAGTCTCAAAAGTAGAAAGTACAATATCAACTAGAAATGGGCAATCTGTCTTTCAACTTGAGGACTCACCAAGCTTAGGGAATAGTCAACACAAGCTTAACTTGAAAGGATAAGTGCATATCAACGACCGGAACCTACACTCATAGAATGTAGAAAATATGCGTTAGCACAAATAATGTACTAAATATAGAAGCCATGCACAAAATTCTTAAAACATGCATAAAAGGGACATTTATTTGAAACCATGCCTTTATCAAGTTTGGAAAACCATAATGCACATTATGAAGAAACATAGGTAACCTTACCAAATGCTAAGTACCACATTTAGGTCACCAACCACATACATATCTTACTTTTCCTTATTCATAACCAACATACATAACTAAGGAGTTGTTCATATTCATCACTTGTAACAAGTGAACTCAACCTTAACATTCACACATATCTTACATACATAATCCATAAGTCTTCATAACATAAGAGAACCTCAACAAAACCCCTCTTAAAGTCTACTTGTGCAATGCATAAGTGAAGTCCCATACCCACACTCATACTAAGCAGTACCTCTTAAGAAGTTATAATTAAAGTCCATGTTCTTATCATAATTTATATTTGTATTATAAAGGGAAAAATAGCATTAACCGACATAGACCATGTGAGCTACATGGAATCCAATGTTCTATCCTCACACCAAAAAAAGTTGTCCTACTTGCCTAAGGTAGAATAGCTTTTAGGTGGATCCACTAGCTAAAGATCTGTGTGGGCACATAGTTATGGGATAAGAAGATTGCTACTAGAAACCCGAACTTTCTAACGTGAAAGCTTCCATCTCATTATTCATATCCACTCGGTGCTAAGCATTATTCCCTTTAAAAGTCATATTAAGTCTCTACTTAAGTTCATATTCATGAAAAAATGCACTAGGCACTCAAACCTACATATATCATAATAGCTCATAGATTCACAGGGTGATAATGTCCTTTCAACCTTAGAATCATCAACATGTGAGTAAACCTTTCACATCATATACATAGTGTGTTCATGAGAATGGCATTCCAATCAACACAACAAGATTATCATAAACATACATACATACTTTATGCATAATCAAGTGTAAAGGGTATAGGGAAGAAGGACCTTGCATCAATACCACAATTACACAATAGTCATAGGATCATCACTATAAGTGAATCATGAGTTCATACACAATCTTGCATCAACATACACAAACCCTATTTATTGCCCTTCAAGGATAGGAATCAAGATCAACACTAAATTTTAGAATTACAACACTAGATAGGGGAATTTCATGATTCGACAATAGAATAAACATAAACATAATCAATTGTCAAGCTTCCGTGATCAATAAAGTCATACCTTAGTTCACAATTTGGGAAAAAGGGGAAATCATGGGTCCAAGGGAGATTTTCATCATAAAGCATCAATACTCCAACATTCTAATCACAAATCATCATAATCAACCAAAATAAACCATAATTAAGCAATGGAAAACGTTTTGGAAGAAGTATTATGCCATAGATTGAAAACCCTAGAATTGGGGGATTTGGAAACTTGAAAACATACTTTGAAGGGTCTACTTGGGTGATAGCTACCCAAGGATGAAAAGCACCCATAACTTGACTAAGAAACTCTAAGAAATTTGGGGAAGAACCTTTGGAATCCATAAACTCTAGATTCAATGGCTCCTTTCTTCTTCCTTGAGTCTAGAGAGAGAAATATTGAGAGAAGATAGTCTTTCTTGGGTTTTCTCTTTTATTCTCTAGGAGTAACTAAATTGGAGGAATTTTGACTTTAAAAGTTATATATACTTGTTAGGAAAAGAGTGGGAAAGTGTTGGTTCATGTTTTGGAGGGATTACTTAATGACCTTTAACTTAAAACGAAAATGGTTGGCTACCTGTTTTTGCTCGCCCTTTGACACTCCTTGGCTCGCCAAGGGAAATAGGTGACATGCCTAATGGACCTTTGGCTCACCTAAAGTTATAGAACGCTCCATGATGGAGTCATTCCTTTGGGTGATAGGGCAGGCTCTTAGGCGACTCGCCAAGTGTGTTGGCGAGCCCCGACCTAGCTCGCCCAATTCTCCAGTGGCTAGGTCAAGGGGAGGCTGCCCACTAGGCGAGGAGAGCCCATTTGGCTAATTGCCAAGGCTCATGGGTGATGCTACTGCCTATCGCCAAATGGACCAAGGCACAAATTGTTTTCCTTCATTTAGCTCTAGTTAAGTGAAACATTTCCGGAAAGTTACACAAATCCCCGCGTTTAACTCTACGTTAACCTACCATTTTTTCGGGGTGTTACACATAAGTATGCAATGATCAAGCTAAAACACATATTTTGAGAGTTAGAAACCATAAGTCATAAAACCATGACCAATGCAAGTGAACATCATCTTTAACACCTTGTAACTCATATAGGATACATCTTGAAGTAACCTTAGTTCATTATTAATGTATGGAATTAGCCTTAACCGACATAGAGACCATGTGAGCTATAACATGATCCCAGTGTCTCCCACACCGAAAAGGCTTGTCCTACTTACCAAGGTAGAACTAAGAACTTCTAGCTTAAGTGGATCCACTATGTAATCAACCTAGGGGGAACATATAGTTAAGGGATAAGGAGATTGCTACTTTAAACCGGGCCTCTACTCGGGAGAGTTTCCATCTCATGAGATTGCTTCTAGAAATCCGACCTCTACTCAGGAGAGCTTTCATCTCATATTCAATATCCACTCTGTGCTACGCATAAATCCCACGAAATAGCCATTTCTTACTTGAACTCATTACTCATGGAAAGGTGCCCTTGGACAACCAGTCCAAGCTAGTTTCATTAGGATACTCCTTAGACCATGCATGAGAAGACCTTTCATCGTCCATGATCTTTTAGTAATAGCTTTTAATCTTTGATTCAATTTGGTGAGAAATCCTTTCAACCTAAGAATCCTTTTTATGTGAGAAAACATTTCATATTTATACATAGGTGTGTATATGAGAAAATCCCTTTCAACAACACAACAACAACAACATCATCATTGATTCTTCACTCTCAAAGCACCCTTAAAACATTTGCATTAACTTCATAAAAACATGATGATTAATAACGTTTCAAAGACACTTCATCCTATTCTAAGCGTCAACAATCGTTAATCAGTATATAACCCAACTAAATGAGTTGGGGTCGTATCCCACAGGGAGCGGTATGTGCTTAAGATTAAATAGGAAAGTGTGAACATTGGTCAAATCAGGCATAGGAATAGAAATTATCGAATACAAGTATTATTCAAATCAGAGGGTGACAGGAATGCCAAATGGGGGGTTTTGGTTTGAAATTATCAACTACAACATCATCAAACAATACGAAATAACAATAATGAGACGGGTTCTTGGGATGTGAATCGATTATAGACTAATATAGACAAATGAGTAATTGTAACTATTAGAAATAGCTAGATATTAGTGAGTAAGCTAGAATATAGAGGATGTAAACTTTCTCTTGAACAATTTAACCAGAATCAAGTCAATTTCTCTCGATAATTGACAAGCATGCAAAATAAGAACAGCCCACACCTTAGTCCATTCACTCTCTCGAGTTGAATGTGTGGAATTGGGTTTAGGATTCACTCTCTCGGGTTGAACCCATGACAACCCAATACCCACAAACCATCAATCAATAATCTTAATTTTAAGACCTCTCTCTCTCGAGCAAGCCAAAAACACAAGGGTAGAACTGCATTCACAACATCAATTCTTCTATTAGACCACAATTAATGATTGAACTCACTTCTAAACAGAATTTAGACTAACAATTAGCAGTACCATAAACTATATCAGCCTATAATCACATAATCACACCCCAAGATTTGGGGTTTTAGCTAGACATTATAAAAAGATAAAAAGTGTTACCAAATTGAGTTTCCATCAACTAGGTAAGATTGATTTCTTCTTTACACTGGTCCAAGTTGAAGAATCTCAAAGACCCATATCCAATTTCTCAACAGTGAAAAACTTAAATTTAAGTTAAGGAAAACTTGTCTAACAATTCAAAACTTAATTCAAAATCTGTTCTAAAGAGTAATTCATCTTAAACTAAATGTTCAAAACTATATTTATAGTCGCCAAAAATGTGCTGCAAAGTGCCACTCGGTGCAGTAAGTCGAGCTCGCTGATCCACTTGGCGATCCGACCTTTGGTCAATTCCATCGCCCTTCTGCCTTGACCTTCAGCATCCTCAAGTACTGTAACTTTAGGCGATCCAACACTGCATCACAGAACCACTCGGTGATAGGCAAACTCCTCCTTTCTCTCGCCAACTTCGTTCTTTCCTTCAGGGTTTGGCACACTGGAATTTTAGGCGGTCAAGTAGCCGTCTGGCGACTCGCCAAGTGGACTTGGGTATCACCAGGCATGCTTTCTTCATTGTTTCAGCTTGCTTCATTCCTTTTTGCAAATTAGTGTCCTTGCTTTCTTCCTCAATACATATACCTAGAAATAAAGGGTTTTACATAAGTTATTGGCACAAAATAAGCATTTGAGAACACAAAATAGATATAAATAAAGCCCTAAGTGAGTCCAACTCTCGGACTCATTAACACCCCCAACTTAAACTTTTTCTTGTCCTCAAGTAAAACTCAAGTTCAGCAGTTCAAAAGGAATGTCTCAAACAGTGCTACACAAGACTCAATCATGAATGCGCACAACAAGACTAAACTTACTCATGCAAGGATCAATTGTGCACTCAAATGTTCAAGTTGTGAATCACCATTATCAAAGATTCTCAAGTTCACAATACTTGCTTCAAATGCAAGTTCAAGCTCAACAAAGGTAGTCAAATGCCCTCACACAAAGAATGATTCCATATTCACACATTATTCTTCAACAATTTAATGCTCCGGAATCACATACAACTCTCACACTCACAAAGATGAACACATGCATGACTTTACCCATAGGTTTGCCTTTATTTTCCAACCAACATTCGTTTCAGCTCACTCAAGATCAAAAAAGTTTTTTCAAGGCTTGTAACGGGGTTGAGTGTAAAGGTATAGTCATTTAGGCTCAATGGTTGCTATCCTCATGAAATGTGGTATGAACATCACTTTCTTTCCTTTTCTTCAACATTCTCATTCATCCTCAAAATTCACCTCATTATTCAGTTTCCATGAAATACCGGACACCCCATTTCTTTTGCAAATTTCACTACTTTATTTCACAACTTTTTCGTACTTCTTTTCTTTCTCTTCTTCTTCTTTTTTTGTATGGAAGGGTTCCATTTTTCTCAAAACCATGGATCAAGGGGGACTTCGTTGCACTTCTTGAGTTACTTTCTCTTTTCACCACACCCCAACTTAGGCTTTCGGCCTAATTTGGCTATTCAAACCAACCACACTTTATGAGAATTATGGGTGAATGGATAGAGAGGGTTTACAATTTCATCAAGTTTCTTCCAAGAAAAGGATAAGGCTCAAAGGGTGTTCAAATGAAGTTCACACACTCGCAAGGTAGGCCACAAAAGAGGTATAATGTCAAATTGTTTCACTCTTCAAGATTGTTGCCTAAGATCATTTCAAGAGCTTGCGTCACTTAGTCAATCAGACCAACGAGGCAAATTCTAGGTGTCATCACGCATGGTTCACGATAAGATCATCACACAAGTCATTGGCACCAATATCAAACAAGACTCCACACTTTCTATAGTGTGCAATGTTCATCACAGGAGACTCATTCGATAATTGGCTAGTCACACCGAGATGCAAAAAGTTCACATATTATCTATGCAACTTCATTTGGCCTCATCGTAGCTGCATATTCAATTTTTGTTCGATTAAGAGTACTATTCAAGTCATCGGTATTGATCATAACTGATACTCAAATTTGCACAAGAACAACCACAACTAAACACAATCAAAAAGTGACAATAACTCACTAGATTTTTATGCATATATTGTACTCACACTAGAACAAAAAAATGACAAAAAAATATTACCAACTTCCAAGTACCCAAACTAGGTGGTTCATGCTTCACACATTCATTCAAAATTAATGGCAAATTTAATATATTACAATACTTGGGCTTACACACTCCAAAAGAACAAAACATAGAGCCATACTTATATTACAACCCATGGTGACATGATCAAATTAGTCCTCAAAATTCCATGTAAATATACAACACATAGATCATGTACAAATCCCAAGGTTTATACAAAATATAGATGCCTATATTAAAAAGTGATCTTCCTTAAGGCTCTCAAAATTTCCCTCTCCAATGGCCAGCTTCATGCATCCACTCGCTCATTCCCTACGATAGAAACAACTATCGCTAAGCATATAGCTTAGTGGTGTAAAACTATAGGTTCGGAGCCATCAAATTCACAAATATACCTTTCTCAAGTCATGGGCAGCATAATCGAACATAATAAATAAATCAAGTAAACAATATATCAAAAGTATCAAGTTCGATATTTAGAGGTCCAATTGTCAAGAACGCTCATAGCACCATTTTCCAAGAGATTCAATAACAAGGCTCGCCCAATATGTACATCATGTCTTCACACCAAGCACAAACAAGTATCAAGAAGGGCCGATGCCCTATATCAAGAAGGGTCAAATCCCAATAATCAAGAGAACCAAGAACCATATTAAAAAGGACTTTCTAATTCATACTTAAAATGGACAACTTCCATACTTAAGACGAACTAAAAATCCAGAGTCAAGATGGCAAATGATCCGAATCAAGAGGCATGCCAATAGTGACAAAGTCACAGCCACAAGAAGGACAAGGTCCCAACAAGAGTGTCAAGTGATCAAAGAATCCGTACAAGTGGGCGAGTTACACAAGAGTCTTTAACATCTTAAAGGATACCAACACGACAATGCAAAGTGACAAGAGGTAACCAAGGTACCAAGATTAACTTTCAGATATACCATCAGTTAAAAGAGTGCAAGTACAAGTTTATACATAAACCTCAGTGCTTTAGCAAAGAAATAGTCCAATACAACTTCAAGAGTTCAAACCGTAGACCACAACGTATCAAGGTCCTCAACTTGTTCACGAGTATATACAACCTTAAAAAATACAATTAAATAACTTTTTTAATTCCCAAAAGCTCAATAATATTTGTTTAAAACAGAATTATCATCACAAGTAAGCTTAGCCTATACAAACACGACTATGCTCCCAAAACAGTGATTCTGGTCAGCCTAGTACCTTATATCGCCACATAGATTTGAAAAGGAAAACGGCAAAACTAGACGTTATAACCTTCATGAAAGATGTAGCTACACCTCTTAAGGTTGCAAACAAACAAAAATCACAGTAAAATATATTTTTTATAAAAAGATATATTCAAAACACTAACTGCTGTCCATACAGGATTTCTAATTTCAAAATCTGGACAGAACTTGTCCTATGTTGCGTCCCATATTTCTATTCTATAACAGCTAAATCAAAGTTTTACATAAACATAAAAGTTGTAGGTCTACGAATTAGCTTTCCAAATCATATTTATTCACTATAAACGGAGTTCTAGAGGACAAAATATACATACATTACCAAACACTACCCAGCTCATGAACAAATTTCGGCACTTACCAAAAAGAAGTGTGTGTCTCAAATTTCAGCCAAAAGAACCAAGTTTTCTCTTGTGATGTTGAAGAACAATCTGTTTAGATATGTTTCTAAGGTTCTAAGGCTTGAGGAAAAAGAAATTACTAAAGGAGGGGTGAAAATACATAGTCAAACAAGTGATGTTTATCCCTTGGGCAGCTGTCCTTCAAAGGTGCTCCCCAAAAATTTGTGTGCTGCCCAAAATGCATACATATACACCTATATATATATATATATATGCCTCATCTCCTTTTAAAGTTATACATAATTCTAATTAGAATATTACCTAAACACCTTATCACAATCCCTTAAATTACGGTCACAATTTATGTTAAGCAAGTTAGCATTTATCACAACATTTCAAGTTCCTAAAATGAGAGTAAACATATTGTAGTAATTAAGAAATGGTAAATTGACATGCGACTCTTGGTTAATATTTAGGGGTGTTACATCTATGGCATCCATATGTACGTCTCTGCTAGTGGTCGAAGGAATCTCTGAAGTAGCCAGGGCATCCACATCATCAATTGCCTCCAGAAGTGAAGTGAAGTTTGTGGACTTCAAGTAGTACACATCCTTTCTCAAATTAGCGACATTGGCTTTTAAAGTCGTCAACTCTGAAGTTAACCCCTATCTACTCACACAAGTCTCAACTGTCACTATAAGAGTGTCAATAGATGCTCGTAGGAGTTTTAGTGTAGCTAGGATAACACTCTCGATCATCCATGGTACCGCAACCTCCAATCAAGTAGCCCTCACATCCGTAGAATGGGATAAGTACCCCATCTTCAGGATCATGGCCTGAGTAATCCTGGCGGGCTGGAAGTAGAAGCACCAGGAGTCTGGGAGGAAGTTGATATACCTCAAGGCCCAGAGGCTGGAGTAGGCAAAGATGCCTCTAGAGGCATAGCATCAATATCCACCCCTAGGGTTGCATCCACTGGGGTTGCTCTCCTTCTGTCTGCATCCTCCCTAGTGTACTCGGCCCCTATATTCCAAATGTCAGTAGAGGATGTAGGAGTGACCTCAATATCTCTCATCTCATTAAGAAGAACTCCATCACATCGCCACAACTCTGTAATTAAGATCACGAAGGGAAGGGATGTCTGATGTTGTTTGGCCCTCATGGCCATCTCCTACTCAATAATCAATCCCAAGTTGAGCCACTTCTTTGCTATGATAGACCCTAGACAGGCTAATTTTGCATGGTGGAGAATGGATTCATTTTGTTAAGGCATGATGGAGCTGTTGATGAATCTGAACCAGTACTGTGCAGTTACATTCAAGTCCTTTTTCTTTATGTGGACTCCCGCCTCAATCCACCTCGGGATTGTATCAGAAATAAGGGAGGCAAGCAAGACCTTTAGGTCCTCCAAGGATTTAGCTCGCTAGACCCTCATATTCATGCTCAAACCCTGTGGCTCTATCAAAGATAGAATTTATGTGATCGCTGCTACACCCAACTTCTTTTCCTCGAACCATGATAGATTTCACCGATATGAAGGCATTTGCCTTCTTATTCCTCTGAGGAACCAGATCACCGTACACATAATAGAACTCACGGACCCACGTAGAGATATATGGGCCTCAGGACATGTTGACGATATCGAATTTATGCCACCTGAGTGTGTCCAATAATAGAGGGTACTTGCCCGCTAAGACCTCTATGGACAACAACTTATCTTCAAGAATCATTATCAATCCCTCGACTTTTAATCTATTGAGTAGCCAGAGAGGAGAACCCTATACTGGTGGCACAAGAGCCACAGTCAGTGCCGGAGCTGGCACTACATCAGTTGAAGGAGGGGTGGCCTCTAAAGCTCTCTATGAATTTGGGTGAGATCTAGCACGAATCTCTACCCTACGAGACTGTATAGGTTGGTCATCATCTGGCTCAGAAAATGCAGCTTGGGAATCAAAGAACTCTCCCTCACTGCCGGAGTTGTTCTTTAGAACATCAGATAGGGGCTTTTTACCCTTGCCCTTACCTCCCTTGGGAGGCATTTCCAAGTTGGTTCTAGCCATATCTGCAAAAACATCATAGAAATTTAGAAATAGCTCAGGAAAAATTGTAGAAATCAAATTGTAGACAGACTCACCAAACTGGTCGGTGAGTCATCGAATCACTTTGGCGAGCTAGATCGAGCTCACCGAATAGATTGGCTTCAAAAAAATTCAGGAAAGCTACCAGTTAGTGATGGGAAAAGCTTTTTGGCATTTCTCCAATATCAATAGCAAGCATAGATTAGCTCGCCAAAAGTTACAATGCATTTTAGGGGTTAGGGGCGTAGAGAGCGGGATCAAAGAAGACCTTCGGTGAGTCGACGAGTGCACTCGGCAAACTTAGGCTTCTTGCCGAAAGTTACATGAGCCAAACATAACATTTGCATGAAATTAAAGGCAATCAAGGGGGGTTTGGCGAACCGCTGAGTAGTTCGGTGAGCTCGCCACACTGCCCAACATGCCTACTTTCTACCCCAACTTCCAAAATCAACCCCGCATCCCACGAAAACAAAATCAAACCATGCACTTATTCAATTAGACTCAGGCCCATAAGACCCATGCCACCGGGGTACTCAATTTTTCCTTGATTTGGTCAAAATTGGTCATTTGACGACTTAAGCCCTTAAGAATGATGTCAAATGCTCTATCATCAGGCAAAGTATGTCATTTAGCACAATTATAGGTTACTAAGACTTCACACAACTAGACCCAACATAATTAACCACAACCCAACAAAATTTTGATCAATTTTAATGCACGAAACTCGGGAAATTTATAACTTAGGCGATTATGGCATGATATCAAAATTAAACTAAGCAGGCAAACATACATATATGAATTCAGAGAGGCCCAACACACATCACTAAGAAAAAAACAATTGCAAATGAGTATAACCGCAAAATATGAGTTTGCAAATCAAAAAACCAACCTTTTATGCCAAATATATAATTTGAAATGCTAGGCGACAAAGATTTCCAACTCCATGCACAAGATTGACGACTAGGAAGCGGTAAAAATATGAAAATACAAAAAAATATAGTGCGGATGTGATCTTGGGAAGTTAAAAAGTGAGGGAATGTGAAAGAGTTTGAAATTTTGTACCTTTGGCCTTTTAAAAACCATCTAGTTCTCACCCTTTTGGGGATATTAATTTTCCTCACCGAGTGGGCACTTACCTCGCTGAGTTTTATAGGACCTCCAATGAATGTGCGGGTTCAAACGGCATACTAAGTCGGGATCCCTGACCTGTTCGGCGATTCACCGACTAGTCCACAGGCCCGCCGAATTTCACAGACTTCAACTTCAAAATTTCTTGAGTCCAACGGTGGTCCAAATCGGGTTCGCCAACCTCTATGGCGATTCACCAACTGGACTCTTGGCTCGCCAACCTGCATTTTTCAAACACATTCCACACTTCAACCTGCACAATCAACATAGGATAATTTCTAAAACAAAAAAAAAGCAATAAAAACTTGGGTTGCCTCCCATGAAGCGCCTTAGTTAACATAGCGGCACGATGCAAGTCCCCACTCAATTTTGATTCATGGGGTTTGCCCTAGTGTCACTAGGCAGTACCCAGTTTCGTCTGGGGTAGAGAGGAGATAGCATATGACCCATTTGGGTCTCCAGTAGCTGAATTGATCTAGAATGAGAAACAGTCATCTTCATTGAGACACTCTCTTTTCTCTCTTTCAACACTCTGTCGTGTTCTTCGACTTTGTGGAGAATGACTGAGAGTATCTTTTCTACTTGTCCACCCTCGTACTTCTTAGGCTTTCTACGCTCGTAAGGGGGAATGTATCGATCTTTCTTCTTGTACGGCACCTCTAATTCCATAATATTTTTGGCCAAGAAATCCAGTTGAGTCAACAGCGTGGCCAAATTATGGTCTTTCTCTATCTCCTTGTTGGTCTTGGCCATGTGATCAAGTAGTTGGGCTGCTATTGCATAGGCCAGTCGTGTGAGACCACATGGAGAAATTTGGTCAGCCACTCCTCTATTCTCAGGACCATGACCTCTATAGAAGTAGTACAGTAGCATGTTGTCTGGAATTCCATGAGTTGGGCATTGCAACAATAGTGTCTTAAATCTCAGCCATAACTCATGGTCTGCCTCACTCTACAATTGCCAGAAATTTAGGATGTTATCCCTAAGAATCATCATTTTGTTATGAATGGTGGTTCACTTGGTTAACGTTGCTACAAGACATGCACTTTTCTTATGTTCTAAATGATCAACATGAAAACAAAAACTAAAAGTAAGTAGATTCAACTATGACTAAAAAGAAAAATATTCAACTTCACTTAAAGAATCTTAACCAACACTCCTCCCCGACAGCGGTGCCATTTTGATTAATAATGTTTTAAAGACATTTCATCCAATTCTAAGCGTCAACGATTGTTAATCAGTATATAATCCAACTAAATGAGTTGGGGTCGAAACCCACAAGAAGCGGTACGTGCTTAAGATTCAATAGGAAAGTATGAACATTGTCAAATCAGTCATAGGAATAGAAATTATTCAATAAAAACATTATTCAAATTAGGGGGTGACATGAATGTCAAATGGGGGTTTTGGTTTAAAATTATCAACTACAATAGAAGCAAACAATACGAAATAACAATAATGAGACAGGTTCTTGGGATGTGATTCAATTATAGGCTAGTATGCACAAATGGGTAATTGCAATTATAAGAAAAAATCTAGATATTAGTGAGTAAGCTAGACTATATAGGAGGTAAGATTTCTCTCAAATAATTTACCCTGAATCAAGTCGATTTCCCTCGAACATCGCCAAGAATGCAAAATAAGAACAACTCACGCCTTAGTCCATTCACTCTCTCGAGTTGAATATGTGGAATTGGGTTTAGGATTCACTCTGTCGAGCTAAACCCATGACAACCCAATACCCACAGACCATCAATCCATAATCTTAGTTTTAAAACCCCTCTCTTAAACAAGCCAAAACACAAGGGTAGAACTGCATTTGCAACTACAATTTTTAAATTAACCATAATTAATGATTGAACTCACTTCTAAACATCATTTAGACTAACAATTAGCAATAGCCATAAACTAAATCAGCCCATCATCACACCCCAAGAATTGGGGTTTTAGCTAGACATTAAAAAGATAAAAATCGTTACCAAATTGAGTTTCCATAAATCAGGTAAGATTGATTTCGTCTTTACAATAGTCCAAGTTGAATAATCTCAAAGACCCACTTCTAATTTCTCAAAAGTGAAAAACTTCAATTATTCAAAGCTAAGAAAAACTAGAGAAAATTTGTCTCATAGTTCAAAATTTAATTCAAAATCTATTCTAAAGATTAATTCATCTTAAACTAAACGTTCAAAAATGTATTTAAAGTCGCCAAAAAGTGATGCGAAGAGTCACTCGGCACTGTAAGTTGGGCTCACTGATCCACTCAGTGATCCCCCCTTTCGTCAATTCTATGGCCCTTCTGCCTTGACCTTCAGTATCCTCAAGGTCTGTAACTTTGGGCGATCCAACAATGCACCGTGGAATCACTCGGCAATATGCCGACTGGTCCTTTCTCTCGCCAACTTGGTTCTTTCCTTTAAGGCTTGTCACACTGGAACTTTAGGTGGTCAAGCGGTCGTTCACCGACACGCCAAGTGGACTTGGCGATCACCAGGCTTGCTTTTATTCATTTTTTTTCCTCGCTTCGTTCCTTTTTGAAAATTAATGTCCTTTCTTTGTTCATCAATCCATATACCTAAAAATCACAATTTTACATTAGTTATTGGCATAAAATAAGAATTTGAGGACGCTAAATCGATATAAATAAATCGCTAAATGAGTCCAAATCTCGGAGTCATCAAATGAATAATTTCATAATTCACCTTTCGAGGTTCAAAACCCACTTTCAATCATCAACATCTAGAAATCATGGGTTAGGTATGGGTTCATAGAAATTTATCATAAAATCATATAATTCTATCCATTCATGCTTTATTTCATAAAAATCTTATTTCATAATCAAAACCCACATTATATCATCATAATTGGAAAATATGAGATATATATGGATTCACGGGGAATCATCATAAAAACCATAGTATTTCATCAATTCATGCATCAGAGATCATAATTCAATCATTTAAATTAACAATTTAGAGAACCCATGATAATTGAAGAAAACCCTAACTCAATTGGGGAATTCTAATCTTTGAAGTTGAGGAATTTGGAACTCCAACTATCATACCTCAAAGCCCAAAGCTTAACTCAATGGAGGAATTGTGGCTTGACCTTGATCCTAGCTTGAATCCTTTCTTCTTCTTCAAGTTTCTAGAGAGAAATATTTTGGGGGGAAGAGAGTGATCAACTTTTGAAAATTTAAGAGAATGAATTTAGTTTGGGTGATTTGGAGGTTTAGAACCATTATATAGGGCTTTGGGTAGAAGGAAAAATGACTTAGTATTGAGTTAAAACAATTGGGAAAAGACCCAATAACCCCTGACTTAAAAACATCCGAATTGTCACACTGGAAGCCAACCAGGGGTCGTGACCACCACGGCCCGTCAAACGGGTCGTGCAGAAATTCAGTGTGACAGTGTTTAACTATTTCGGGCATAACATTTTACTCAGAGATGGGAATCGGGCAAACGTTGTGGCTTTGGAAAAAGGACTCAAATACCTTTAATTTGATAGGTCATAGGCCACCTAATTCATATTTTGCTAAAAGATATGATTGTTTGAAGTTGACCCTAAACACTAAGTCTATAAATAACCCTTCACGAACGACCTCACGATTCCTGTAGGGCTTCACGGGCCGTTGTAATGCCCGTGGCCCTTAACCAGTAGCTAGGGGAGGACCCCTACTAACTTGATGACCACTTTGACGGCCCGTCAACCTCACCAGGGGCCGTTTAGGCATCCATCAAAGTAAAGCCTGCATGGGGGCAGGTTCTAGAAACCTTCCACAAGCCACTTAATGTACCGTGGTCCCCTTCAGGGCCCATCTTGGGTTCCATGGAGGGTTTCATGGACCACCTTTTAGGCATGTGAGTTTTCCCCTTGGCGCATTTCTAGACTCCTTGATTTCGGGGTGTTACATTATCTCCCCCTTGGGAACATTCATCCTCAAATGGAACTCAACAAGCACGAAGAGAGTATGAGAGAAACTATCAACCAAATCATAAAGCAACTTCATCAAAATGCACATAGAAAGGAGGACACATTAAATCCAAGCTAAACATACTCAATGCATCATAAGGAAGTAGGAACTACATCTAACAACCCATTATGCATGAAATTTTAACATTTCTCATGTTCAAGGAGGAACTACCTTGTCCAAGCTAATAGCATGGTCAACACAATCTCATGGAGCCTATATGCAATTCACTATAAAAATAAGCATAGCTAAAGTAGGTTCATCATTTCATCTCATGAAGTCTATAGGAAACTTATACTCAATGCACAACAACATGAGGAAAACCAATCGTGTAAACTCATTTTCTTTCAAAACACAAGTTTTTCTTGAACATGCATAACATAAGGAAATTGTGTAAACACATAAGAAATATGACTCCAAAACAAAGGACAAACCAAGAGGAACTCATTGCCTCAAGCTAGAATAGGAGTAGAAGGAAAAAGATGAGGATATCGGGAGATCATATCGGCCTCGGTCTCCCAAGTAGCACCCTCAACTAAATGATTTCTCCACAATACTTTCACGGAAGCTATTTCCTTGTTTCTCAACTTCTTAACTTGCCGGTCTAGAATCTTAACCAGAACTTCTTCATAAGAAAGACTTTCATCAACTCCTAACCCTTCTAAGGGAACTATGGATTTCAGATCTACAACACACTTCTTAAGCATAGAGACATGAAAAATCGGGTGCCCGATGCCAACTCACTTAGCAAATCCAACTCATAAGCAACAACATATCTTTTATATGGGCCTATATACTAGGGACTAAGCTTCCCTTTCTTACCAAACGTCATTACACCCTTCATGGGTGAGATTTTTTTTTTCAAGTAAACCCTGTCATGAACATCAAACTCAAGATTCCTTCTTCTCACATCGGTATAAGATTTTTGCTGACCTTGAGCCGTTTTCAGCTTTTCTCTAATAAGCCAAACTTTTTCTACGGCCTCATGTACCAACTCGAAACCTATTAGGGCAACTTCACCCACCTCAAACCAACTTATGGGTGATCTCCACCTCCTACCATATAAGGCCTCTAATGGAGCTATATCAATACTCGTGTGATAGCTATTATTATAAGCAAACTCAATCAATGAAAATGGTTATCACAATTACCCTTAAAATCAATCACACAATCCCTTAAAAAATCTAAGTACACCATCTCCCCCTTGAGAGAAAGCCTCAACAGATTTTCCAAGTCCCGCTTCTTTCAATTCTACTAAGGTCTGATCAAGACATTTCTTAGCTTCCACATCTAACACAAAAGATGATTTTGAACCATCTTAAACCATAACACTACCCTTGGCAGGGTCTAGTACTGAGCATATTAAGGTATTGTGTAAACACCTTATTCATCTAATCCATAAATATTTTCAAAACATTAGTTAAACCAAACGACATCACTAAAACTCATAATGACCATATCAGGTTATGAAAGAAGTTTTCGAAATATCATTATCGTTCACCCTCATTTGGTGATAACCCGACCTAAGGTCAATCTTAGAAAAGTAACTAGCTCTTTAGAGTTGGTCAACACTGAAATCTATTCTCCTCACCCTAACTAGGTGGTACATGCATTCCTTAAAAATCATCATTCTAGCTTTAAGACTAGAGATAAACTAACTCTTAGGCATATGATTTTCCCCTCTTCCATTCTAGGATAGGCTCATTCAAAAACTCAGATCTGACTATATGGGTTATACAATCAATAGAAGCATAACAAGAGTATAGCCAATCCATACCCAGAATAACATCAACATCTAGCATCTTAAGCTCTACCAAATAACTAGAGTAACTCTATGGGATAAGGAAATGGTACACTTTTTATAGACCCTCTTAGCCATAATAGAATCACCAACAAGAGTAGAGACAAAAAAAATGTTCTAACAACACATCATGGAGAACTTCAAACCACATAGCCAAATATGGCGTCACAAAAGACAAAGTTGCACCGGGATCAAGTAGAGCATAAACATCAAGTTAAAAAAAATTTAACATACTTGTAACCACATTGGGAGAACCCTCTTTTTCACCACGATTCAGAAGAGCATAGACCCTATCTTGCTTTAGAGCACTAGTACCCGAACCACTTGGACTGGATGAAGGATATGGTTGAGCCCTTCGACAACTATCTCCCTCATTCCTAGAAACTGAAGGGCAATGCCTTATCTTATGGTCCATCTTTCCACAACCATATCAAGCCTTGGAACCCGCTAGGTATTTTCCCTTATGGTTTCTTCCACGCCTAGCACAATCCAACACTAGAGACCCTTTTTTATTTCCTCCTTGAGGCTTAGGGTTGACACCCTCTCATTGTTATGCCTTTGAGGAGCCTTGGTTCTTTCCCTTTCTAGTTTTCTAAACTATCCTTCCCGAGGATTCCTCCTAGTGAAGTTCCTCGCTCAATGTGCCGTCGTACTCACATTTGGGTTCACGAGGATCACAACTTATTTATTGGGCTGGGCCATCATAACTTGATCCAACACTATAAAAGTAACCGTAAAATCTGCATTAGACACTTGATCGGCTTAAGTATCGATCGAAACTTGAGGATCTTGGGGTGGAGCTTCTTGATTAACATTGTCTCCCTCATTCCCTCTAGCGAAAGTTTTTTGAGTAGCCATATCTTAAAGATCATAGGATAGGGATTAGGAGAGAGACCCGATAGAGTTAAGCTCTATCACACGACTTTAGAGTAATGAAAGAAATGGATCTTCCCAATCTTCTTGTAGCCTCTCATTCATAAATGTGGCGCGCTTCACACTTATGAACAACACTCTACTAGACGTGGCTTATGAGACATCATAGGACCATTCTAAATGTTGTGCTCTAATTACCAAGTTTGTCACGATACAGGGGTACCCTCTAGCTGAAATATGGCGTATAGAAACCCGAAGGACTCCATACAAGCCACTTACCTCTCATAAACTAAAAAATATAAAAATAAGATTAAAACAATAGTCCAAGTAAACAACATTTTATAAAAGCAAAGAAGAAGTCTAATACACTTGTCTCATCATAGCCATTTCAATAATAGAATGAAATTGGACCTAGCCCATACATCATGTCCAAAAATATAAATACATGAAAGAAATGAAACTAATAAAAGTTCGTCCTCAAAGCATGAGGACTCACCAAAGCTCAGAAATATCTCAAGTCAACCTCGAGCCATGAAAGTGATGACCCTGACTCTTGGACCCTACATATAGGGAAATGTAGGAAAGAGTATGTGTTAGTACAAAACAATGTACCAAGTATGATAGCCATGTATGAAACATTGAAATCATGCTAAAAAGGGACATTTTCGTAGGTATGTAATTATCAAGCTAAAACATGTATTTTGAGAGTTAGAAACCATAAGTCATAAAACCATAATCAATTCAAGTGAACATCATATTTAAAACCTTTGAAATCATACACGATACTTCTTGAAGTAACCTTAGTTCATTATTAATGTGGGGAATTACCCTTAACAAACATAGAGACCATGTGAGCCATAACATGATCCCCCGGTGTCTCCCACATTGAAAAGTGTTGTCCTACTTGCCAAGGTAGAACTAAGAACTTCTAGCTTAAGTGGATCCACTAGCTAATAAACCTATGGGTACACATAGTTAAGGGATAAAAAGATTGCTACTAGAAACCTGGCCTCTACTCGGGAGAGCATCTATCTTATGAAATTTCTTCTAGAAACCTGACCACTACTCGAGAGAGCTTCAATCTCATATTTAATATTCACTCGGTTCTAAGAATAAATCCCACGAAATAGTAGTTTCTTACTTGACCTCATTACCCATGGAAAGGTTCCCTTGGACAACTAATCCAAGCTAGTTTCATTAGGATAGCTCCTTAGACCATGCATGAGAAAAAATTTCACTATCCATGATCATTTTGTAATAGCCTTAATCTTTGATTCAATTAGGTGAGAAAGTCTTTCAACCTAATAATCCTTTCTGTGTGAGAAAACCTTTCACATTCATGCATAAGTGTGTATATGAGAAAATCCCCTTCAACAACACAACACTATAAACATTATCATTGATACTTCACTCTCAAAACACCCTTACAAAATTTTCATAAACTTCATAAAAACATGAATAATTTCCTAATTCACCTTTCAAGGTTCAAAACCAATTTTCAATCATCAACATCTAGAAATCATAGGTTAGATATGGGTTCATAAAAATTCATCATAAAATCATATAATTCTACCGGTAAATGCTTGATTTCATAAATATCTTCTTTCATAATCAAAACCCACATTATATCATTATAATTGGAAACTATGGGATTTATTTGGGTTCATGGGGAATCATAAAAAAATCCATAGTATTTCATCAATTCATGCATAAGAGATCATAATTCAATCATTTAAATCAATAATTTAGAGAACCCCTTTTCATTGAAGAAAACCCTAACTAACTTGGGGAATTCTAATCTTTGAAATTGAGGAATTTGGGAACTCCATTGATGAAAACTATCATACCTGAAAGCCCAAAGCTTAACTTCAATGGAGGAATTGAGGCTTGACCTTGATCCTAGCTTGAATCCTTTCTTCTTCTTCAAGTTTCTAGAGAGAGAAATATTTTGGGGAGGAGGAGATTGATCAACTTTTGGAAATTTAAGAGAATGAATTTAGTTTGGGTGATTTTGGGGTTTACAACCATTATATAGGGCTTTGGGTAGAAGGAAAAATGACTTAGTATTGAGTTAAAATAATTGGGAAAACACCCAATAACCCCTGACTTAAAAACAGCCAAATTGGCTTACTGGAAGCCCACCATGGGTTGTCATGATAACCACGGCCCGTCAAACAGGTCGTGAAGAAATTGATCCTGACAATGCTTTATTATTTTGGGTATAATTTTTTACTCGGATATGGGAATTGGACAAACTAGGTGGCGTTGGAATGAGGACTCAAAGACCATTAATTAATAGGTCATGAGCCACCTAATTCATTTTGTGCTAAAGGATATTTTCGTCTGTATATGAACCTAAACTCTAAGTATATAGAAAATCCTTCACGAACGACCTAACGATCAGTGTGAAGCTTCACGGGCCGTTGTGATGCTCGTACCCCTTAACTTGTGGCTAGGGGAGGACCCTTACTAACTTGACAACCAATTTTACGAAATGTCAACCTAACCACGGGCCATGTAGCCGTCCGTCAAAGTAAATCCTGCATGGGGAAGGTTCTGGAAACCTACCACGAGCCCCTTAACGGACCGTGGTCCCCTTCACAGCCCGTCTAGGGCTCCATAGAGGGTTTCGTGCTCCACTTCTTTGGCTTGTAAGTTTCCCACTTGACCCAATTCTAGACTCCTTAATTTTGGGGTGTTACAAGGACAATAGACATGCTTTTCATTTTAATCTTTATATTAAGTTTGCAATTGTTGTTGGAGTTAGCTCGGGGGCATGTCACAGCAATGGGATTCAGTTAGATGTTTTTCAGACATAGTATTAGAATCAGCTTGAGTTGTTAATTTATCTTTCAATTACTGTTAAACTCTTAGTATGTTTTATATATCCAGATTAGTGGGGTTTTTACCCATTTTAGTTATCTATTGTTTAGCTTCCGTATAGTATATGTCTGATTCAGTTATTCTCGGTATGCTTGATATATGCCAGACACAAGGTTAGCTTGGGGTCACTCGTGATCCTAGGTCCCGTGTTACACCAATGGGGTAGCCTCGAGGGATGACACATAAGTTAGGTATTGTGCAACAACATCAAGTTGAGTTTGTAACTTTTCAAATTTCGGGTAAGGCAAAGAAGTGGTGGAGAGCTTTTGCAGTTATCGATCATCAGTATCACCTCCACTTACTTGGTATCTATTAACTTTACTCGGTGACGTGATTCTATTTCTGATACCTTGATGCACTTATCTATGTTTCTACCTAGTGAGAGTGTCTGTAGTGGTAACACTAATGTATCGTTATTGTTATGTCCTTATATTGGTCCACAAACTCAGATAGATTTAGTCATATAGGATATAATACACTTTAATATGATCTTGGAATAATTTGGATGTCTCCTTATTTAGTTGTGTTGATGCATGAAAAAAATGTTATAACTTATGCTTCCAGACGGTTAAAGGTCCATGAGAGAAACTATCCCACCTATGATTTAGAGTTGGCAACCGTAGTTTTTTCTCTGAAGATGTGGAAACATTATCTGAATGTAGTTATGTGTAAGGTATTCACTAATCATCGCAATCTGTAACATGTGTTCACTAAGAATGATCTAATTTTGAGTCAAGGGAGATGCATAGAGTTTCTCAAGGGTTATGTTGTCACCATTCAGTATCATCTAGGGAAGACCAATGTGATGGCAAATGTATTAAGCTACAAAATGGTAAGGATGGGTAATTTGGCTTGCTTGGGGTGTCTAGGTGATCCTTAGCAAGAGAAATTCAGGATTTGGAGTCTTTATCATACAGTTAGGCATCTCAGAGAAGGGTGAGATTTTAGCCAGTATTGATGTTAAGCCCATCCCTACAGAGGAAATCAAGTCTAAGAAATTGGAGGATAAGGAATTAGTTAAGATTAAAGATAAGGTGGTTTTGGGGAGATCCATAATGCTACTCTCAATGCAGGAAGTGGGGTTAGTTTTAGAGGAAGGATTTGTGTTCCTCGGGTTGGTTATTTGATGCATAGTGTGTTGGAAGAGTCTCTTGGTTTGTGGTATTATTCATCCTTGTGTGACAGGATGTATAGGGACTTAAGGCGACTTTATTGGTAGCATGAGATGAAGAAAGACGGTGTTGAGTATGTTTTCAAATGTCAGAATTTCCAACAGGTAAAGTATGAACATCAAATGATTCCACATTTTCTTAAGATAATGCATATTCTTGAATTAAAGTGGGAAATTATAGCCATGGATTTCATAGTGGGACTATCTAAGACCTTAGGGAAGTATGATTCGAATTTGTTCATTGTTGATAGGTTGACTAAATCAACCCACTTCATTTTAGTCAGAGAGGACTATTCAGTTATTGGAAGATATGTTGAGAGCGTGTATGATTAAATTTAAGGGCCATTCAGTTCCATTCTTACCGTTATATGAGTTCTCCTTCAATAACAATCATCACTCTAACATCGCATGGCACCATTTCAGGCACCCTATGAGAGAGGATGCAGATAACCCATAGGGTAGTTTGAGGATAGTGACGTTAAATCTCGAGGTGTTTACTTAGTTAGGGAGGCTCAGGAAAAGGTGGGGTCAATTTAGGCTTAGTTGTTGGCAGCCCAAAGTAGGTACAATGAATATATAGATCGCAAGGTAAGGAACATGACATTTCAGGCTGGCAATCATGTTCTTTCGTAAATGTTACCTATGAAGTGTGTCATGTGGTTTGGTAAGAATGGTAAGCTCATCCCTTTCTAAATGAAAATGGTTCAATCAAAACTAATACAATTTCTTGCATGCTTCCCAACTGACCTCTAAAAAATAAATTTTAAGTCATTATCTTTTTTAAGTTAATACAACTTAATTTGAAAATGAAATATTTTTTTATGAATTTACTTAGTATCAAACTTAATTAATAAAGAAAATTATTGAAAAATTTATGCGGAGCGAATCTATACGAGGCAAGGCACGGTTGAGTAGGTTGAAGCTGAAAAAAATTGTTATGCGGGGAGGGTTAAAGTTTTTATGTGTTAATACACGCATCATCGCATATAACTTGAAGATGATTAAATGTATCCCCAATGAACTAATATATGAATGGGCTCTAAGAAGTTTTGACGCCTTTACCAACATGACATACTTAAGTACGCCATGAGAAGAGAGTTCTCACACATCAAACCACCAATTGTCTATTTGATATAGAAGGGGCTACATGTTAGGCTTATTGAATGAAGATTTATTGTTTACTCTATTCATCCTCTTATTTGATTAGGCATAATGTGTTAAAAGAGTCTATTTGTGACTGAGTTTATCTAAGACTTTAATAATCCGTTTTAGTCCCTTTAGTTTTAGTAAGGGAACTTTTATAATTATTTTTAGTCCTTATATATAGGTGGCTAAATTTTCCCTAAGATCATATTTTCTATTATGAAGGTGACACGCGTCTCTTGATCATTGTAAGTATCAGTCCCTATATCCCACCCCTTTATTACTCACAAGTTACTAGAAAAGTTCTCTACTTTTGAAGACCCTTGCGGAACAAAGGCCTAGCTGAAGGAGGATGTATTTTCATAGAAGTCCATTAAAAATGATAAATATACCCCTAAACTACGATAAATGATATGTCAATTTCATATGTTATACTTTAAAGTTGTATATAATTTTAATGTCATACATTTGGGTTGTATATACCCTTATGACAAACTGAGGGACATGTCACATCATCTGAATGGTCTACCCGATATTAATTTATGGTTTTACCCACTATTAAAAACCCCACCCATCTTCCACAGTTTAACCCACCCATAGCCAGTCTCCTATGCATAAGCCTATTCCCGGGTTTCACTGGTCTTCCATGCATGAATCTTCTTTGATGCATGATTTTGTTGCGGCATCTCTCATGTCTTCGATGTCTAATTTCATTGCAGCGGCTCACCGATCTCCGATGCGTGAATCATTTACGATTTTTTAGTAGTCTTTCATGCGTGACATTTTGCCTCCACATTAGTCCCAGATGAGGAATCTGTGCCGCCGTGTTAGTCTCCAATGTAATGTGAATCTATTCCCGAATCGGACAAGGACAGAAACATAGTTGAGTATCTAAGACATTCACAAATTTCAGTACCTGAGAGTATGAAAGAGAGATATGTGTCAAATCAGATAAAAACATAAAGTACTAGAGGTTGATGCTAGAGGAAATAAAGAAGGTAGATCAAAAATCATCCCCAGTCTGAACTAACAATAGAAAATCATAGAACTAGGAGAATTCACTCGTTCTACAATTTGTTAGGGAGGAAGAAAACGTGTTTAATTCGGGTCATGGTGGGTTGAATTGTGGAAAATGGGTTGTTTTGTTTTTAATTTTGGGTAGTTGTTTTTTAATGATGGCATGTGTCTCTCAGTCTGTCATAAGGATATACACAATCAAAAAGTAAGACGGTAAGGTTATAAAGTATAACGGAGAGCAATGAGATACTATTTTTCATAGTTTAGGGGTAGATTTTTCTGTTTCCGAAGTCTATTTGTGAATAAGATATCTTAATTTTTATTAATATGTTTTAGTCTCTTAAGTTTTAAGTAAGTGAACTTTTGTATTTTTTTCTAGTCTTTGTAGACAGTTAGCTTACATTTCCATTAGACCCTATTTTATGTTATGAAGGATACATGTATCTCTCAGTCATTATAAGTGTTAGTACCTATATACGTTGGTTAATTAAATGAGAATGCTACAATTTTTTTTATCATAAATCTCTATCTCTCAATGTTTCTTTCTTTCCCCATCTCCCTTGTATAAATTGAGTAACAAGAGTTCACTCTTGTTACAAATGATATCCGAGCAACAGGTTACTCCGTTGCTAACAATGACTTCCTCACCGGAGTTACAGTTCATACAAGACAATGTAAGAGCTGTTATAAGCCAACTCTCTATTCTCGTCAAGGATGCCAACAAATGATTTAAAACTATGAATGGTCTAGTTCCAAAATAAACTCACTAAAATATGATGAACTAATAGAAAATTAAGAGTTGGTTACCAAAAGATTGGGCTAATTGCGATACCTCCTTCTCCAACTCTAATTCTGAGTCGACTCCCCATGTAATGTTGTAGGGAACTTGGGTAAATTCTAGCAGGTACGAGACATATGAGCTTTACTGACCCTTTATTATGAGCTTTATCCAATGCACCATTTCCAAGCTTCACTTTAGTTTTATCTCATATGTCCAAGGTAGTAAAAAAAAGTTTCATCAATCACCATGTTCCTTGGGCACACGCTATCAACATACCATTTACATTGAACAATATGTGATGTGTGCGAGGCAATGAAAACCCCCTACTCTGATTTTCCAACTTGGTGATCATCTGCAAAATTCACTTGATGGGAAGACTAACAACTTTGATTTTGTTTTTGCCTATAATATACATCTCAATGTTCCCATAGTTCTTACAATATCTATATTGAATTGGAGACCTCTTTGAATTCCTCCAACAATTTTTCTCTAAGTGGTTTGTCCTCTTACAAATGTCACAAGGTGGAAATTTTCTTTCACCGACAAATCACCTTGGTTTCCACCAGATTTTACCTCTTTAGATTTATCCAACCAGAATTTTTTGCCTTCCTTTTGATGCTTGAATTTATGACTTGCTTGAAAGCATCATCTATTATTCCATCATTTCCCATAGTTACCTGTTGTTTTGGACTTGCACTGTAGAGATTAGTTCAGATATTTTAAGAGTAGTCAAGTCAGAAGACTCTTTAATAACTAAGATTTTTTATCCAAACTTGTCTATATTGGAAAACTATATGCACAACAGAAGCAATCATACTACTTACATGAATAATGGACAACACGTAATTCATGCTAAAACACATAAACTTTATAAAATGTAATTCAATATTTACATGTTGAAGCGTGAACAGATACCTTCTAGCGATCCAAGAGCAAGTCCACAAACTGGACGACAGTTCTTTGATCTACTACAGTGATCCCAAGTCTACTTCCGAACTCTCAATAATTTGGCGGGCAAGTATCGTATAGAAAACTTCTTCTTTTCAAGGGTAAGAACAATCCCTATTTATAGAGATTTCTTCCTAGTCCAAGGAGGAGAAGGAATACCATGTCTATCCTTAGAATAGAAAAAGATATGTACATCTCCCTTTCATTAGAATAGTAAAATACATGTACATCTCTCTTTCCTTAAAATAGAAAAATTCATGCCCTTCACCCTTTCCTTAGAATAGAAAAACTTATATACTTCTCACTTGCCTTAGAATAGAGAAAGAAACATACATCTCCCTTTCCTTAGAATAAAGAAAGACACATACTTCTCCCTTTTCCCCTTAGAATAGATTTTGAGTTCTAGTTAAATATGGGCACCATACGGACCACATAATTAATTACCGAGGCTTCCTATTATGGAAATAATTCTTAATAATTAACTTGAATTATTCATACCATAATAAATTACAAATCATTCCACTAGAAATTTGTAATTGCACTCCTCTATTTATATTTTTAAATTCCCCATTAAACACATATGTAATTCCCATGTTAAAATTATAGATACTAATCAATAAATTAAATTACTAACGAATTTAATTCATTGTCCAATTTCCTTTAGAGCACTGCTTAACTTATTTCATGTGTCGGATTCATAAATTCACTTGTAAGGTTTGACATAATGAAAACTTAGAAGCTTCTCAAAAAGACATATCATCAATCTCTATATCGAGACATGGATTCTGTCAACTAACTTATTATTTCACCAATATATATTACTATCATCCAATCTACTAGGCTTATTGACCCATCATAGAATCTCACCTTTTAATAAATCAAAACAATAATTAATATATACAATCACAATATTTATATCAGGATTAAGAATATAAATACATTTAATAGTTTAGAGAATATGTTTTTGTCAGTCAGTCTAAAGCAACTATATCTACTCAGTCTCGTTTAATACACACAAAATGCACTAGCACAAGAAGTTGAAACTATAGCATTCCTATAATCAAGATAAACTACGTATAATCTTGTGCTACAATCGTACTAATGGCATAAACAATTACCATATTAAATTGTGAACAAAAAACTTTATCCTTATAAGAACCGATGATTTAATCCATTGTGCATAAGCTTAAGCTCTATACACTAAATAATCTACTATATAAGTACATAGACACCATGAACTAATATATGATCAATTAAAAATGAATAAATAATTATTCTATAATAAATACTTTGTCTAAACACATGGTTAATAGTATACATCCCAACAATCTCCCACTTAGTCTTTTAACCATCACAATTGTTATAATGTACTATATCTGAATGCATGGTTGATAGTCTATACCCTAACAATCTCCCACTAAGATATTTAATCTTGAAAATTGTTAGAATTCTATTTCTGAACACATGATTAATAGTATATACACTAACAATCTCCCACTTAGACTTTTAACAATGCATTTACAACTTTCAAAGATATTCCTTTTATATTTCTTATCAAAAGGATCTTACCAAGTCATGTTCTAATGGAACTTCATCTAGTGGTGCTGAGTCGTAACTTATCAATTTTGTATTAGACCTTCAGAGGCCCTATGTCTTGCCCTGAGACTACCTCCACATAAGCACGAAACCTAGGATCACGAGTGACCCCAAGCTAACCCTGAGTTGGCATATCATAAACATACTTAAACAACTAAACAAAAGCTACTATGTGAAAGCTTCAAACATAAGATAAACTGAATGGTGGGGAATACCCAAAACTGGTCTGAATATATAAATACTGAATAAGAGTTAATGATACTGCACTATAACTCAAAATGCTAAAGTTAAATCTGTCTATGTCTAAAATAAGCCTCTAATTAACTAGACATGCTGGGACATGCCCCGAGCTAACTCTAGTAAAAACTAAAACTAAATTGAAAGACTGAAATAGAAAACATGTCTATTATACTCGATGTATGAGGACTCACCACTGATGGTGTTGAGTATGGATCGAGAACCAACCTATACGTGATCTTAATTATGAGGACTTGGACCTACATCATGAAAAGATGTAGCGCAGAGTATGCGTAAGTACTTGGAAGGTACTGAGCATGCAGGATAGGATAAAGCTGAAGAAACATATAACTGAACAAGCATACTGAGCAATGATATAATCTGAACATGATTAAAATACTGAAACATGATATATATGAACTAAACTGAATGCAATGACCAAGTACATAACATGATGAAATTGAAAACTGAAATATAACTAGAAACCTGGTCAACTACACTGAAAGTCTGACTGTGGGAGCTACTATTAACCTACATAAAACCACGTGAACTAAACTTTGAATCCGATGTATACTCCCCATCGAGAGGACCCAATATATCTTGACAGAGGTATAAAGGCATGACTGTCATGATCACCAAAGCTGATGCCCACAGTGGGGACTTACAAACCTACAAGGGCACCTAGTTTTGGGACTATACAGGTACGCTGAAGCCTTGTACAACTCGGTGTTAAGCCTACTCCCAATTAGAAATGTGAATAATACAACATAACTGAAATATATCGGATGACTCAATTGTCTCAAATGCTAAATGAAAAAGCAACATTTAAGTGGTGATAATGAAACATTTGAAATTTGAGGCATGTATATCTCAATATCTATCCTAGCTAGTGTAATTCATGAACTAAACGAATCTACACGAATAGGGTTCAAAGTTTCATGCAAGATCTAAGCAACAATGTTATGAAAACATGATAATCTTATTAGGAATACTACAATAGCTCTAAAGTTCAAGAAACCCTAGGTCTAAACATTATGAAGGGAATCAAGAATCTGACTAAATTTTAGGGGCCTAATGGGTGAAAGGAATTGTCAGGACCCAGGGGTACACCCTAGATGTAACATGGCGTACTTGACCTCGAAAGGATCTTATACACGCCACTTAGCATATCATAACATAAGATAATATAAAAGTGCAGAAATTTAAAATGAAGAGGAAGTCTATAACACTTTGTCTCAAACTATCTATAACCATTTAAATAAACTTTGGGACGCACCCCATAGAAAAGTCTAAAACCTAAAAGAAAGACATAAAAATAAACAGTGGTTTTATCATCGATGCTATAAGAACACACCAAGTCTTCAACTCCTTGTACTTCTAGAAGCCTATCTTAAAAACTGTTACTCAAAATCATTGAAACCTCCATTTGATGAGAATGTAGGAAATATTATGCGTTAGTACAAAGGTACTAAATATGATAGCTAACATAACATCATAAGAACATGTAACACCTCAGAAAAATGAATAGGTGAAACTAGAGCCTAACTAGTGTGTTGTTAAGTTGATGTGAGGTTTTATGTTGTAAAATGAATTTCTGAGTTTAGGATGAGGGGTTCAGGGGTTAAACGTCAAGTTATGACCCCCCCAAGGACCAACTAAGGGTCCTTGAGGAGGACCCTAAAGCCTAACCCCAAGGCTCCCCCAATTGACAAAAAGTTGTCAAAATCCAAGGACCTACGGATGGGACCTACGCCCCGTAGGTCCATCCACGCTTCGTGGGAAGGGTCCGAAGGTAACGGACACCAAATGTTGACTTTTTGACCAAAACCACTGACATTCAGGGTGGGGAGTGAGCCCACTTATGGTCCATAGGACTAGTGGCGTAGGTCACCACTAAATCTGCCCAAATTAGTCCAAGTTGGGGGGTAAAATGGTAAATTCCTAGGGTGGTTAGATTAGGTTGGGGATGGTTTATACTGTTTTATTAGAGTTATTTAAGGTTTTTTAAATTAGGAAACACCCTTTTTCAGTTCATTATTCGTAAAACTCAAAATTAGAAACCACCTCCTCTCCAAATAATTCTCTCTAGAAACAACCATTGGAGAAGAAGAAGTCAATGTTTGGAGTTCAGGAGTTCATATTTATCACTCAATTTCATGGATTTTCTTCAATCAAGGTATGGTAGTATTCACTCTTGGCTAAGTTCCATCCAAGGAGCCTCTTCAAAATTCTTTCTCAAAGTTGAAATTCCCCAAAATCTAGGGTTTTCAATTTATATCATGGCTTCACTTTCAAAACGATATCAAAAGGTTTATTGTATTATACTATGATCAATTTGATGAATTACTACTGTTTTTATGATGAATTACCTATGAATCCATGAATTCCCCAATTTTGTCAAATTGGATCTCAAAGTGTGGGTGATGATTGATGTGGGTGGATTGTGATCAAATTATGCATGTAGTAGTTAATCTAATTGAAATATGTGAATATCCATGTATAGAATAGTGATGCAAGATGTGAATCATGAATTGTGATCTAGGGTTCTTGAAGGTCTATGAATGAAGAACCTATACATGACTATGAGAATTATGCATGTGCTTTATTGAAAAGCAATGTTTCTATGTTTATTAAAGTAATGTGATCATGTCTATTATGCAATTGTGTTATATTTGAAAGGTTATTCTCAATTTAACACTTATTAATGATGATGATATATGTGAAAGGTTATTCTCACATACACACACTCATGAATGAAGAATGAATGAAGTTTCTATGATTATGTTAATGATAATGTGTTGATTGAAAGGGTATTCTCAATTTTACACTAATGAATGATAATGACATGTTGTGAAAGGAATTTCTCACAATATGGGGATTCTTAGTGGAAAGGCTATTCTCTTTTTTCAATCTATGAGCTATCTAATGAATAAATGTTGGGTTTGAGATGGATACTCATCCATGAGTTGAGGCGGGGTATCTAGTAACAATATCTTATCTCATAACAATGAACTAAAGTAATGAATATTAAGTACTCTGTAGGGAATATTGCTAAGCACTAAGTGGAAAGTGATATGAGATGGAAGCTCTCACGTGAGTTGATGCGGGGTTCCTAGTAGCAATCTCTTGAGATGGATGCCCTCACCTGAGTTGAGGCGGGGTATCTAGTAGCAATCTCTCTGTCCCATAACTATGTGCCCACATAGGTTTATAGCTAGTGGATCCACCTAAGCTAAATGTTAACGGTCCAACCTTAGGCAAGTAGGAATCCCTTATTCAGTGTGGGTAACAATTCCATGATTTGCTCACATGGTCTATGTCGTTTAAGGCTTGCCCCCACAAAGAATGAGAATGAACTATGGCTTCTCAAGAATGCACTATTTAGTGTGGGTGGGGGTATCGGACTTCATCCACATATTGCACAAGTAGGCTTTTAGAGTAGTCATGGTGTGTTCCTTTATGCTATAATGTTTATGATCAAGGATATGAGTTTGGTACTATGGTTACTCAAAAAGTTCTATGAAGTGTGGGTGGTACTATGGGATGCTATTCATGCATTGCACGAATAGGCTTTGATAGTGCTATGGTGTGTTTCTCAATTTTAAAATGTTAAATGAAATGAATGTGGTTATGATGATGCTAAATGAGATTATTGACTTGAAGACTTAATGTAAAGGTGAATATTTAACTTGGATTGTTATTATGAGTTGCTTTCCTTGTCATGACTTATGAAATGTATGTGTTCCTTATGTATGAGTATTGACTAAACAAAATGAGCAAGGAAGAATGGTAAGTTCATCTAAGGTGGCCTCAAAGTGGTACTTAGTAGGAGTAGTAGTATGGGATGCTATTCTTACATTGCATAAGCATAGCTTAGGGTTATCTAAGGTGATGGTCTTAATGGGGTGTAATGGCTTATATGTTGATATTGATTGTATCTTATGCCTTTTATACTAAAGTTCATGATATTTCTCAAAATTGGCATATGACATGCTTTTCAACCACAATATCCCTTTTAAGCATGGTTTTTTTCATGGCTATCATACTTGGTACATTTTTTGTGTGCTAACTCATATTTCTTCTATTTTTCTGCAAAGTGTAGGTTCCAACAATTGAGTTGATTCCTTGTAGTTCAAAGCGCTTGGATTGAGCTCTTCCAAAGCTTGTGGTATGTCCTCATGGATCTGAGGACAAGTGTTTTGTTGATGTTTCATGTCTTTAATTGTACTATATTCTTTTAGACTTTCTATTGTAAGGGTCGTGACCCTACTTTTGATTCAAAATGTTTTTAGATGTCCCTGTGAGACAAGTAGACTTTTGTTGTTTTAAATGATATTTTTGATTGTATGGATTTAAATAAAAAGTTTTAAATTCTACTCTATTTGATATGTCTTATGTTATGAATGTTATGAGGCTTGTATGAGGCTCTTCAGAGTCTTGTACGTCGTGTTACGTCCGGGGTGTAGGCTAGGCTTGGGTCATGAAAAAAATTGTATCAGAGCACAAGATGTTGGGATGGTTTTTAGGATTGATGTCTCACAAGCCACGTCGAGTAGAGTCTTGTCCATAGTGTGAAGCGCACCATATTTATGAATGAGAGGCTATAAGACGTTAGGACACTACACTTCTTTCATTACTCTTAAAGTCGTACCTTAGAATTTTAACTCTATGGAGTCCTTTTTCCTAACCCTTCTCTTGTGTTTATAGGATATGAATACAAGAAGGGCGAACGCAAGAAGGATGGAAGAGGAGAATGTGAATGAAGGAATTCCTCCCCAAGGTCCTCAAGAGAAACAAGTTCCTTAAGGCAATCAAGTTCCTCAAGGCAATCAAGTTCCGGTTGAAAATGTGACCCTAGAAGAGTTTAGGACCACTATACAAATGATAACTCAAGCTATGACTGCTCAAGCTCAAGCTATGGCAAACTCAAGCCCAAGCTATGATGGCCCAAGCTAATAGGAGTGTTGAGGCTCATGTGAACCCTAATGTGAGCACTATAGCTTCTAGGTTGAGGGACTTTGTGAGGATGAATACTATGGTGTTTCTTGGTGCCAAGGTGGGAGAGGATCCCCAAGAGTTTGTGGATAAGGTGTATAAGGTAGTAAATGCTATGGAGTGACTTCTATAGAAAAATCAGAGCTAGCTGCTTATCAATTGAAGGATGTTGCCCAAGTTTGGTTTACTTAATGGAAGAGGAATAGGTCGGAAGGAGCGGGTCCCATAGGTTGGGAGGTTTTCAAGAAAGCATTCCTTGATAGGTTCTTTCCCCGATAGAAGAGGGAATCCAGGGTGGAAGAATTTATCAACCTTCGTCAAAGAGGTATGATTGTTGAAGAATATTCTCTAAACTTTACTGATTTGTCCAAGTATGCCCCCTTTATGGTGGCAGATCCAAGAGATGAGATGAGTAGGTAAGTGATGGGCATATCCAAGGAGGTAAGGAAAGAATGTCGTACGACAAAGCTTTTTCATGATATGGATCTCTCACATCATATGGTGTATGCCCAACAAATGGAGAGTGAGAAACTCCAAGGCAACAATAGGGAGATGAAAAGAGCTAGGTCTGATGAACAAGAACAACCAAGGTCCAAAAAGAGGTCCTCTAACAAAGATTCCCCAATGGTCAACAAGGATAGGATGTCTAACCCTAATTCTCAAGGAGGAAATGGAGGTGGTTCTTCTTTTGAAAGATCTATATGTCCCAAGTGTGGGAAGCAACATTTAGGTAAGTGCCTTGCCGGCACGAATAGTTTCTATTGGTGTGGGAAGAAAGGTCATAGAATAAGAGATTTTCCAACACTCATGGCAAAAGGGAGAGAGACCAAGCAAGCTTCTCCTAATATCCTAAATCCCTATGCTACCAAGAATAGTCGCTTCTATTCACTCCGGTCTAGAAAGGACAAAGGAGCTCTTTCGAATGAAGGCACCGGTATATTGATAGTTACTTATGGCTGTGAATGTCTTGTTAAGGTCCCTATGCTATTTTCATGTTAGCCTTAGTATGGGTTTACTCCCAAGGGGGAGATAGTATGTTGATAGTAAAGTTGTTGAGTGTTTCGATATCCTTATCTCTTTCCTTCTATTCCTATTCAAGATTGAGAAAAAAAGTTCATTTTACCTTGTTTCATGTTTTGGAGTCATGTGTGATTATGTGTTTCCATGGTCTACTTATGATATGCATGTTCTTGATGAATTCATGTTTAAATAAGAAAATTAGTTTTTTTTATGATTTATATTCTGCATGTTGATGTGCATTTAGTACGAGTTGTGTATATGCTTCATGAGGTGAATTGTTGAACATGCCTAAATGTGCTTTTGACAAGGATTGTGTAATGTGCTTAATGATGTTATGATGAGCATGATTTCAGTTGGGGAAGGTAATTCCTACAATGAAATGAGAAATTTTGAAGTTTTCATGCATAATGAGTTTGTAGATGAAGTTCCTACTTTCTTGTATTGCATTGAGTATGTTTGACATGGAGTTGATGTTTCCTCCTAGTTTTGTGCATTGTCATGATGTTTTATGCATGATGGGCTGCTAGTCTTGAGTCTTTATTTCCCTAAAGTGTTTAAAGTGTCATTCGAGGACGAATGTTCCTAAGGGGGAGAAAATGTAACACTTTGGAAAAATGAATAGGTGAAACTAGAGCCTAATGAGTATGTTGTTAAGTGGATGTGAGGTTTTATATTGTAAAATGAGTTTCCAATTTTAGGTTGAGGGGTTTAGGGGTTAAACTTCAAGGTACGACCCCCCAAGGATAAATTAAGGGTCATTGAGGAGGACCCTAAACCCTAACCCAAAGGCTGCCCCAATTGACAAAAAGCTATCAAAATCCAAGGACCTACATAGGTCAAGGTCCCCAAATGGTGAATTGATGACCCAAACCATGGACCTGCAGGACAGGGCGTGAGCCCATCTACGGTTCGTAGGTCTAGGGGCGTAGGTCACACTGAATCTGCCTAAATTCGGCCAAGTTGGGGGCAAAGTGGTAAATTCCTAGGATGGTTAGATTAGGTTGGGGACGGTTTATATTGTTTTATTAGAGTTATTTAAGGCTTTTTAAAGTAATAAACACCCTTTTTCAATTCATTATTCGTAAAACTCAAAAATAGAAACTACCTCCTCTCCAAATAATTCTCTCTCTAGAAACCACCATTGGAGAAGAAGAAGTCAAGGTTTGGAGTTCAAGAGTTCATCTTTCTCACACAATTTAGTGGAGTTTCTTCAATCAAGGTATGGTAGTCGTTATCCTTGGTTAAGTTCCATCCAAGGAACCACTTCAAAACTCTATTTCTCAAAGTTGAAATTCTCCAAAATCTAGGGTTTTCAATATATAGCTTGGATTCACTTTCAAAACGATTTCAAAGTGTTTTTTGTCTTATATTATGATCAATTTGATAAATTACAATTGTTTTTATGATGAATTACCTATGAATCCATGAATTCCCCTATTTTGTCAAATTGGATCTCAAAGTGTGGGTGATAATTGATGTGGGTGGATTGTGATCAAATTATGCATGTAGTAGTTAATCTAATTGAAATATGTGAATATCCACATATAGAATAGTGATGCAAGATGTGAATCATGAATTGTGATCTAGGTTTTTTTAAGGTCTATGAATGAAAAACCTATACATGACTATGAGAATTATGCATGTGCTTTATTGAAAAACAAGGTTTCTATGTATATGAAAGTAACGTGATCAGGTCTATAATGCAGTTGTGTTATTATTGAAAGGTTATTATGAATTTAACACTTATGAATCATGATGATATATGTTAAAGGTTTTTCTCACATACACATACACTCATGAATGAAGAATGAATGAAGTTTCTATGATTATGTTAATCATGATGTATTGATTGAAAGGCTATTCTCAATTGTACACTAATGAATGATAATGACATGTTGTGAAAGGACTTTCTCACAATATGGGGATTCGTAGTTGAAAGGCTATTCTCTTTTTTCAATCTATGAACTATCTGATAATGAATGTTAGGTTTGGGATAGATACTCATCCATCAATTGAGGCGGGGTTTCTAGTAATACTCTCTTATCTCATAACAATTAACTAAAGTAATGAATGTTAAGTAATCCATGGGGAATAATGCTAAGCACCAAATAGATCGTTATATGAGATGGAAGTTCTCACGTGAGTTGAGGCAGGGTTTCTAGTAGCAATCTCTTGAGTTGGATGCCCTCACGTGAGTTGAGGCAGAGTATCTAGTAGAAGGAACCTAGCCTCCAAAGCAACTCAAGTCTCCAACCCTACATTTGGTTAGAATGTAGGCAATATGCGTTAGTACAAGATGTACCAAGTATGAAAGCTAGCACAACATCATAAGAGCATCTCAAATGGTTAGTCAACATAAGACGTAAGCATAAGAGATAATAATATAGTCATAACATAATCAACATAGTAATAGCATTATCTCCATCATAAGCATCATATAATCATAAGTCAACATAAGACATAGCTAATGAGCTAAAGAGATAAGTCATAATCATATAAGCATAATTGACTCTTAGTAATCCATACCATAATAGCACCACTCTCAAGTAACCTCAAAGGCATACAAGTGCAAAGTAAGAATAGCATCCCTTAATACCATCCAAGCCAAATATCCCTTTTTGGTCATCTTAATCATAGTTTATGTACATGGTCAACTCTTAAGCTTCTCTACCATAAGGGCACCATACTCCTAAATAACCTCAAAGCAAACTTTTGCAATGTATGAAAGGTATCACATACTACCTTTCACACTAAGCATAGACTTGAATTAATCTTAGTCATATTCACCCTCCTTTGGCCTCATTATTAACTTGACCCTCATTCCTAAGGGAATCTCTCACCTTTAGTCAACTATATCTAGGAAGGGAAACTATAGCACATTCATATCTCAAGACTTCTCTTTAATAACCCTAAGCATACTTGTGCATTGCATGAATAGAACCCAAAAATACTATTCATGCTAACTATCTCCTTTAGGTCCTCATACTAACATAACACTTCTTGGTTTGGAACGTAGTTCCTCTCTTTAAACCTTGAAACACTATGAGGTACTTCCTTAAGCATATCTAAGTTCATTACTAGCATGGATCCTATGAGACACTTACTTAAAGCATGTCTAAATTCATTTCTACTTTGAACACTATGAGAGACTCTTTTAAGTATGTCTAGGTTACTTTTCTACATGGACCCTATGAGATACTACCTTAAGTATGTCTAAGTCCACTTATACTCTTGAACACTATGAGGTACTTCATTAAGTAAGTCTTCGTTCAATTATGCTTTAGAACATTATGAGATACTTCTTTAAGCATGTCTTAGTTCATTGGATATGGAGACTGCTACTAGGAACCTTGACTCAACTCATGTGAAGGCTCTCATCTCGCGACACCTAACTATGGGAAAACCCACACTCTACTACGTAAGAGTTACCCCTTTAACTTTGATAGTCCTCACATAAACTAGGTGTTGTTTTCTTTCTTCTTAGAGCCCACATCCTATCTTGTGGACTAATCCACGATCTGTCATGTCAATCCGTCGATCGACTTCAGAGACTAGGTTCTGAGGGGTCTTGACCTATGAACGGATCGATAGTTCATCGACTGATCCACGATCTATCTTTTTCGACCTTCAATCGACTTTAGAGACCAGGTTATGAGGGGTCCTGAGGGTCTTGACCTACAAACGAATTGATGATCCGTGGACTAATCTATGATATGTCATGTCCGACCGTGGGTCATGCCTTAGAATAGGTTTTCTCTGAGTTTCTAGGGTGGGTTGCAGGTGGCCATCTATGGACCACCAGAACAATCGAGCGTCACCCTATGGTCCGTGGGTGGCAATCGTAGATGCACCTACAACTTTTGGAAATCTACTGGTTTGGTCTATTTTCGAATACAGGGTGTTACATTATCTCCCCATTGGGAACATTAATCCTCGAATGATGTCTAAACTAGCTGGATAGGGAGGGAAAGAGCTACAAACCTTGCCACTAATTACTAGAAACTGATTTCTGACTGAACTAAGTTCCAAGAACATGCAAATACGCTAAAAATGCAAGTACAAATTGAAGGAACATGATACTAAAACTGAATATACATATGAATTACTAAAAAACTTAAAAGGAACTATTACCTAAAGCTGGAATGGAATTGGAAGGAAAGAGGTGAGAATACTTGGCCTTCATGGTTGCTTCTGCTTTCGAAGTAGCTCCCTCTACGGACTAACCCCTCCAAAAATTCTTAACTGAAGCGACTTCAATGTTTCTCAACCTTCTAACCTGACGATGAAGAATTTCAACTAGCACATCCTCATAAGTGAGACTATCCTTCATAACCACACTTTCTAAAGGTACTATGGATGTTGGATCACCCACACACTTCTTCAACAATGAAATGTGAAAAATCGGATGCACTGCCACTAGTTCTACTGGCAACTCTAACTCATAAGCCACTTTACCTACTCTTTTCAAGATCTTGTAAGGGCCTACATACCTGGGACTGAGCTTCCCTTTCTTGTCAAATCTCATCACCCCCTTCATAGATGACACTTTTAGGAAAACCCAATCATCAACCTGGAACTCTAATTCCCTTCTCCTTACATCTGCATAAGAATTATGGTGACTCTGGGCTGTCTTAAGTCTATCTCTAATGAGTTGCACTTTCTCCATAACATCATGAACTGAATCTGGCCCTATCAAGGTTGCTTCATCTACTTCAAACCAACCAACCAACCAGAGATTTATATCTACGCCCATACATTGCCCAAGAATAGTAACTATTAATGTAGGCGACGTCTATAAGAGGAAGGTGATCATCCCAACTACCCTTGAAGTCAATCACGCAAGCTCTCATCATGTTCTTTAATGTCTGAATTGTACGCTCTGCCTGACCATCCGTCTGTGGATTAAATGTTGTGCTAAGATTAACATGAGTACCAAGACCTTTCTGAAAATATATCCATAATGGGACGTAAAATGAGCACCACTATCTGAGATGATAGACAAGGGAACCCCATGTAACCTGACTATCTCGTTAATATAGAGTTTAGCATAGTCCTCTACTGAATCTGTAGTCTTAGCAGCCATGAATTAGCGGACTTAGTAACTCTGTCTACTATCACCCATATGGAGTCATGTTGTCTACGAGTACGAGGTAAACCCATAATGAAGTCCATGTTTATCACTTACCGCTTCCATGCAGGAATGTTAATCTCTTGAGTCATACCTCCTGGTTTCTAATGTTCTACCTCAACCAGTTGACAATTAGGACACATAGCCACAATATATGTTATGTCTCTCTTCATGTCATTCCACCAAAAGGCTTCTTGCAAATCACGGTACATATTAGTGGCACCTGAATGAATAGAATATCTAGATTTATGGGCTTTTGTAAGGATCTGCTGTCTCAATTCACCCACCTTAGGAACACATAAGCGACCATGGTAAGGAAGAACACCATCTCCCCTTTGGGAGAAAACCTCAACTTTTTGTTGATGAACTGCACTCTTCAATTAAAGAAATATAGGATCACTATCTTGTTTTTCCTTAACCCTCCCTACCAATGAAGATTCTGATCTATTCTGAACTATCACACTACCATCTGACATGTCTGTAAGACCAAATCCTACGAGAGCAAGTCAGTGAACATCGTTTGCTAATTCCTTCCTTTCTTCTTCAACATGAGCTACACTACCCATGGATAGTCTTCTAAGAGCATCAGCTACTACATTGGCCTTACCTCGTTGGTAAAGCACATTCATATCATAGTCCTTGAGGAATTCAAGTCATCTCCTCTGACGAAGATTCAACTATTTCTGGGTGAACACATAATGGAGGCTCTTATGATCTATGAACACGTCAAGGTGAACACCATAAAAGTAATGTCTCCAAATCTTTAGGGAAAATACTACAGCTGCAAGCTCAAGGTCGTGAGTCGGATAGTTCTTTTTATGAAACTTAAGTTGTCTAAAAGTATAAGTTATAACCTTACCTCGCTTTATAGACACACAACCTAGGCCTATTCTGGATGCATCACAAAAGATCACATAGCCGTCTGAACCCTCTGGTAGAGTCAAAATAGGAATTGTAGTCAACCTAGTTTTCAATTTTGAGAATATCTTCTCACACTCATTTGACCACTGAAACATAACCTTTTTCTGAGTCAACTTAGTTAATGTAGAAGCTATGGCTGAAAATCCTTCCATGAACCTTCTGTAATAACTAGCCAAGCCCAAGAAACTTCTGATATTTGTAGAAGAGTTGGGGCCATTGCTTCACTGCCTCTATTTTTGGGAATCCACTCGTATCCCTTCGCTAGACACTATATGCCCAAGGAAAGCAACTTATTGTAACAAAAACTCAAAAATTTTAAACTTAGCGAATGGCTGGCGATCCTTCAGAGTTTGCAGGACAACCCTCAAATGAGTCGCATGTTCTTCCTCGTTCCTAGAGTAAGTGAGGATATCATCAATAAAGAAGATAACAAAGAAGTCCAAATACTGCTTGAACACCCTATTTTTGGGATGTCACTATCTCTGACTATGAGCTAATGATAATCGAATCTTAGGTCTAGCTTCAAAAAATAACTAGCACCCTGAAGTTAGTCGAACAAGTCATCAATCCTGGGAATAGAGTACTTATTCTTGATTGTGATTTTGTTCAACTACCAATTTTCAATGCACATCCTGAGAAAACCATCTTTCCTTTTCACGAACAACACTGGTGCATGATGTTTATCGTGACCAACGACACTAACCTACGGTCTGACTGTCTACGATAGTCAATAATATAGTAACCCAACCAAGGGTTGGGATTGTGTCCCAAGGGAGTGGTTTTGAGAATTAGTAGAAAAATAAAATTTAGTTCAAACTAGTCATAGCTAAAGACATTAACGAGTAAAAATATAGTAAATTAAAGGGGGTGACACAAAAGTGTCAAATATCAATTGGGGTTTTTGTCATAAGTAGTAAAAACAACAAAAAAGAAATAGCAAGAAAATCAAATATGGGGACAAATTCTTGGGGTCTGACCGCAATACAACTTGAGATAAATCGTTGGGTACATGCTTTGGATAGGAAATTTGCAAGACAATAGTGACTAGGCTAAGCTTTAGATGGAAATAAGTTCCTTCTCGAGCAACTTACCCCATTTCAAATGTGTTCCTCTCGGACACCTATTTGCCGCATAAAGGCCAGCCTATGCCTTACCCCACTCACTCTCTCGAGCTGAGTGTTAGGATATGGGACTAGGGCTCACCCTCTCGGGTTGAACCTCATGTCGACCCACTCCTTAGGCCATCAGTCTAGCAGTCTTGGTTTCGCGACCTCCCTCTCGGGCAAGCCGAAAACACATGGATGGTTTTGTATTTGCAACTACAAACCCCTTAAATTAAACAATAACCACAATCACCATTAAAATACATCTATCCTATCAGCAAGCAAGACCCAACAACAATATCAACACATATTTGCTAAATCACACCCCAAGAATGGAAGTTTTTAGCCACTCATCAAGAAATAACAAAATACACCTAAAATGATACGAAAGTCAAATGGGTATAAGGAATTAAACCTTGATTTAAGAAAAGGAAGAAGCATGGAGAAGACCCACTTACAACTTGGGGAAAATGAAATCCTTCTTTCTTCAAGTCTCCCAAAAAACCCTCTCCAAACTTGAGAGAAAATATCCCAAAAAATACTATTCTATTCTGGAAATTAAAATAAATGTTCGACTCTTTAAAAATTAATAACAAGTTTAGTATTTATAGACTTCAGAAAATAGTGCTAGCGGATCTTTCGGCGAGGTTAGTCGAAATCTCCGAATAACTTAATGATTCGCCCTTTGGTGTAGTTCGTCGTTGTCTTGCAATATCCTTCAGCATTGTTGTGCTCTTTGTCATTGGGCAACCTAGTACTGCTTCGCGGAATTATTCGGTGAAACGCCGATTGCTCCTTTCATTGCCTTTTTTATCCTACTCCTTCAAGGCTTCGCGTACTGGAACAAAGGGTGGAATGCGTCCCTTCGGTGAATCGCCAAGCGTGCTTGGAGGTGCGCAGGCTTAAGAGTCTTCGTTCTTTTCAGCCTTTTTGTTCCCTTTTGCTCCTAAGTGTCCATGCTTCCACTAAAACCCAAATATCTGAAACTTAAAAGTTTTTATCAGATATTGAGACAAAATAAGCATTTGAGGACATTATTCCTATCAAAATAAAGCCCTAAATGAGTCCAATTTGTAGACTCATCAACACCCCCAACTTAAATTTTTACTTGTCCTCAAGCAAACTCAAGTTCAGCAGTTCAATAAGGTGTCTCAAATAGTGCTACACAAGACTAAATCATGAATACACACAACCAGACTCAAATTTACGTATTCAAGGATCAATTGTGTACTCAAAGATTCAAGTTGTGACACACCATTACCAAAGATTCTCATGCTTGCAATACTTGCTACTTGTGCAAGTTCAAGCTTAACAAAAAGTATCTAAGTGCCCTAACATAAAGAATGATTCCATCTTCACAGACAGAGGTTAATCAATTCAAGATCAGGAATCAAATGCAATGCTCACACTTAAAAAGAGGAACACAATGCATGTTTTCAACCCTAGGCTTGCCCTTATTTTCTGATCGATCTTCAGTCTGGCTCACTCAAGATCAAAAAGGACTTTCTAAGGCTTGTAATCGAGATAAGTGCAAAGGTATGGTCAGTTAGGCTCAATGACTTTTTCCTCTTGAGATGTGGTATTCTCAAGGCATTCCCTTCTTTTTCTTTATCAATTCTTTCTCTAGTGCTTCTAAGTCATCTTTTCATTCACCTCCATGGATTGCTTGGAAACCCGATTTCCTTGGTACTTTATTCCACAATTTATTTTAATTTTTAAAAAAATTATAAGGAATTTCCATCGTTCTGCAACACCATAGGTTAAGGGGGACTTTTCTTGCACTTCTTGACTTCTCCTTTTTCCTTTTCACCACACCCCCTAAGTTGGTTATTTGCTAAACCACAAATCAAGAGGATTATAGGTAGTAGGTCAAGTAAGATCTAGGATTCATCAAGGTTTTTCCAAAGAAAGGTAAGGCTCAAAGGGTGTTCAAAAGAGTTTCACACGTTCACGGGTAGGCCACAAAAGAGGTATATGTCAAATTAGGCTCACACTCTTTAATTGCCTAAGATCATCTCAAGAGGACACCTTTCTAAATCAATCAGACTAACGGGGAAAATTCTAAGTTTATTTATGCATGGTTCAAAGCAAGCTAATTACTCAAGGCATCGACACTTAAATTAAACAAGACTACGCACTTCCACTAGTTTGCAATGGTTATTACAAGAGAATCAATTCGATAAATGGTTAATCACAACGAGATGCAAAGAGTTCACATATTATTTATGCAACTTCATTTGGCCTCGTCGTAGCTGCGCATTCATGTTCATTCAATTGAGATTACTATTCAAGTCATCGGTATTGATCAAAATCGAGACTCAAATTTTTACAAAAGAACAGCCACATTAAACTCACGAGGGATGGAAAAAATGTGCAAAAAATTCAAAAAATTTTGGAAGGGTCAATATCATTTTGCAATAAAAAATAAACTCAGCCATGAGCTCAAACAATCACAAAATAGTTTTTAAAAACAAACAACCCAAAGATATACAAAACACGAATCACAAATAGCACACATAAGTGGGCCTCACCCCATCACAAATAAAAGCAGTTGTCCTCAAATGCGAATAAAAGCACCCAACACTAAAAATAAGTAAGACAAGTAGAGAACTAATGAAGTGATCCTGGTTATGCGGTTGTTCCATTTGTCAGGGTGGAATGGTTGGTCTACGACTTTTCTGTGTAGACCTTCCACCATTTTAGCATAAAAGATGGCGAGGAGGGGATGTTAAGCGAGTCATTTGAGTAATTCAGCAAGCTCTCCACAGCATCGCTAAACAACCCAACATGTTTATTGTCACACCACTTTCTCGAATTCTTCACAGCCACCTTGTTTCAGCTTTACTCAAGTGCCATCTAATTTTTGCGTACTCGGCGATATCACTCAGAATCACCGGACCAGTTGGTGTATCGCCGAGCATTTACTTGTTTCCCTGAGTTTTATAGAATCTTTAGTCATTGGGAAGGTCCAAACGGCGATTTACATCGTGATCGCCGAAATGGTTGGCGATTTGCAAATAATCTCCAAATTTCACCAAATTTTACAGACTTCAGTGTTGATGAGGTCTTGAGTCAAATGGTGGACAAGGTCAGATTTACCAACCCCTTCGGTGACTCGCCGACATGATCTATTATTTGCCATCTTTCACTTTTTTCAAAACACCTCGCGTACTTTTAACCTGCACAAACAACATACCATTCTATTACCAGGAAATAAGTATTTATTATAAAAAAAAGTAATTAAAGGGATTTTGGGTTGCCTCCCAAACAACACCTTAGTTAACGTCACGGCACGATGCAGAAGCGCCTTCAGGCGTCTTTCAAATATACCACTTCAACTAACGAAATCTCTTGACAATCCCCAGATACAATTTCAGACATTGCCCGTTCACTGTAAATGGATGTCCTTCCTGATCTTCAACTTCTATGGCACCATTGATGAACATTCGTGTTACCCTAAACGGTCCAGACCATTTGGATTTGAGCTTTCCAGGAAAGAGTCTAAGTCACGAGTTGTATAGCAAAACCCAATCTCCTACCTTGAAGTCCCCGAGCATCATTCCATTTCTTCATCTTCTCTTTATAGATGGCTGAACTTTCATATGATCTGATTCTAAATTCATCCAGTTCGTTCAGCTGCTCTACTCTCTCCCTTGAAGTTTTTTACCAATCCCAATTTTAAGCTTTCAATGCCCACAGTGCCTTGTGTTCTAACTCGACGGGCAAATGATAAGCCTTACCATAAACCAACTGATATGGATACATACCGATAGGTATTTTATAAGCAGTCCTATATGCCCATAGTGCATCATCGAGTTTCCTAGACCAGTCAGTTCTACTGACATTTACTGTCTTTACCAAGATGCTTTTGATTTCCTGACTCAACATTGAGACTTGACCACTTGTTTGGGAATGATATGGGGTTGCCACTTTGTGTTTCACCCCATATTTACTTAGTGCCATTGAGAACCACTTATTGCAAAAGTGGGATCCCCATCGCTAATGATTGCTCTTGGAGTGCCAAATCGTTCAAAGATGTAGTGTTTCAGAAATTGGACAACACTTTTTCTTTTGTTGTTTGGAAGTGCGATGGATTCCACCCATTTGGAAACATTATCTACAGCCACTAAGATATCTTTATTTCCAAACGAGCTCATAAATGGGCCCATGAAATCGATCCCCCAGACATCGAATAGCTCAACCTCTAAAATAGAAGTGAGAGGTAATTCGTGTCTTCTAGACACCTGCCTTGCCGCTAACATTTAGAGAATTTCTTTGCAAACTCATGTGCATCCTTGTAGAGTGACGACCAATAGTATCCACTCTGGAGAACTTTAGCGGCAGTGTGAACACCACCATGGTGACTTCCTACTGGAGATGTATGGCAAGCATGGAGAATTTCTACAGCTTCTTGTTCCGGCACACACCTTCTAATGACATGATTAGCACACTCTCAGAACAAGTATGGTTCGTCCCAAAAGTACTTTTTAACATCGAACATGAATCTTTTCTGTTGGTAAAAGGTCAACTTATTCGGCATCAGCCCACACACAATGTAATTTGCAAAATCTGCATACCATGGCATATGCTTGAGGGATATTGCAAACACCCATTCATCGAGGAAAGAATCGTCTATGTCAACCTCATGCTCAACATTCGCCCTTGCTTCCAGCTTTGATAAATGATTAGCCACTTGATTTTCGCATCTTTTTTTATCTTTTACCTCGAAATCAAATTCTTGTAATAGTATTACCCACCTAATCAATCGTGGTTTTGCATCTTTCCTTCCCATCAAGTACTGGAGTGCAGCATGATCAGTGTGCACGACTATTTTGTTGCCCAACAAGTATGCCCTAAATTTTTCAAATACATAGACTACTGCAAGCAACTCTTGTTCGGTGACCGTATAATTTTGTTGGGCACTATTTAGAGTCTTGCTTGCGTAGTAGATTGGGTGAAACAGTTTGTTGCACTTTTGCCCCAACACAACCCCCAGTGCCATACTACTAGCATCACACATTAGCTTAAAATATTCTGACCAATTAAGGCTGATTATAATCGGAGTGGATAGTAGTTTCTCCTTCAAACATTAAAATGCAGACACGCAAGCATCATTAAAGTGGAATTTCAGTTCCTTCTCTAAGAGTTTGCATAATGGGAGTGCAATCTTTGAGAAGTCTTTAATGAACCTTCTGTAAAATCCTGCATGTCCCAAGAAGCAGCGAACACCCTTTACTAAAATCAGCGGGGGTAATTTCTCAATGACCTCAATTTTCTCCTTGTCAACTTCCAGCCCCTTTTGTGACACCTTATGCCCAAGAATAATACCTTCTTTTACCATAAAGTGACATTTCTCCCAATTCAAAACCAAATTTGTTTCCACACATCTTCGGAGTACCTGTCCTAAGTGAGTCAAGCACTCTTCGAATGTATCCCCTATGACTGAGAAGTCAACCATGAAAACCTCCATAGATTCTTTGACCATATCTGCAAAAATAGACAGCATAGAACACTGAAATATTGCTGGGGAATTACATAGCCCAAATGGCATCCTTTTGAATACAAATATTCTATATGGGCAAGTAAAAGTGGTTTTCTCTTGATATTCCGACGCAATAGAGATTTGATTGTAACCGGAGTACCCATCCAAAAAATAATACCACCCTCTTTCTGATAACCGATCAAGCATCTGACCCATAAAAGGCATTGAAAAATGATCTTTCTCGGTCCATGAGTTAAGCCTTCGGTAGTCCATGCATACTCTCCACCCAGTCACTGGTCTTGTTGACACAAGTTCTCCTTTTGTATTTGGTACTATGGTTATACCCCCTTTTTCTAGATACACATTACACCGGACTTACCCACTTACTATCTGCAATAGGGTAGATCACTCCCGCATCTAGCCACTTGATGATCTCCTTTTTTACCACCTCTTGCATTGGAGGGTTCAATCTCTGTTGATGTTCTACACTAGGTTTGTATTCACTGTCGAGCCGAATCTTATGAGTACAGATGCTAGGAGGAATTCCTACTATATCGGCTATTGTCCATCCAATAGCTTTTATATGCTTCAATGAGCAATTTCACCTACTTTTCAAGCAGATTGGCAGAAAATATTATCGGCAAAGTATTATTGGCTCCTAAGAAGGCATATTTGAGATGAGAAGGTAGGGCTTTTAACTCTAGATTTGGTGGTTCTTCTGTCGATGGCTTTGCAGGAGGACTTTTTCTATTTTTCAGATCGATATCCAACTTGATTGGATTCCTTGAGTATTCCCCTAATCCGGATAAAGCAGCTACCACTTCCTTGTAGCCCTGAACTTCAGATTCATCATAATTGGTAAGTACAGATTCAAGGGGTTTATCCTTGTGCATTAAATGACTCAAACTTGCAACCACCTCATCTATCATATCCTCAGTAGACACCACATGTATATTACTTGGTTGCTTCATGGATTTACAAATATTGAAGGTCACGTCATCATTGTTCACACGAAACATCAATTTCCCGCTTTCAACATCCACTAATGCTCTCCCGATAGCTAAGAATGGCCTTCCCAAAAAAATGGGGATTTCAGCATCGATTTTACAATCAAAAATAAAAAAATCAGCCAAAAAGATGAATCGATCCACTTTTACTAATATGCCATAGAGTATCCCCACTGGGTGCTTCATTGATCGATCAGCCATAAGGAGTCTCATTGTGGTTTCCTTTGGTTCACCCAAACCAAGTTGTTTGTATATTACATAGGGCATCAAGTTGATGCTTGCTCCTAAATCGCACAAGGCTTTAGTGAATTAAAGCATGCCAATTGTGTAAGGGATTGTGAACGCCTCAGTATCTTCTCTCTTAGTGATTGAATCATTTGTCATAATTGCACAACAACTATGGGGGACCTCAATCGTTTCATAGTCCACGCTCCTTTTCTTTGTAACAAGTTATTTCATGAATTTTTCGTATCTCGGCATTTCCAACAATGCTTCTACCAGAGGAATGTTAATTGATAAGCTCTTGCATACTGACAATTTCTTTTTAACTTCTCATCTTTATTCTTCTTTTTCAAACATTGGGGAAATGGTGGAGGTATCTTGGGTAAAGGGTGCATGACTTTTGGAACTTGAACTTATTGCTCTACTTCCTCCTGTGGTTCTTTAGTAAGGCTATGTCGAATAGGTAAATCTTGTTCCTCCACATCTTGGCTCTCTTTATGATTTTGAGGATTCTTATCTTCCATCATATCTCCTATTGCCACCTTACCACTATGGGTAACTACATCCAGCTCTCTTTCAATATAGTCCATTGGTGTTTTGGATGTTAATTGAGCTGATAATAGACTCAAATTACCTTCCAACATTTTGATGGCATCAGCATGGGAATTTACTTTACTGTTCAATGATGAAAAGCCATCTTTCATTCCTTTAAGAAAATCATCAGACCCCTCAACTTTATTGAGTATACACGATAGAAAATCATTTATCCGAGGACTACTCGCACTCCTTTTAGATTTTGGGCTTTCACACAAGTGAGTATGATCCTCCTCCTGATCATCCTGCTCAGCCCAATCTTGCCAATATTTCCTTGGCTCTTCACCCCTCTAATAGTTCCAACCTTGATTCCCGCCCCGCGGTTCATAGCGTGGGTGGAAATCTTCCTCGTATCTTCTAGAGTTCCAACCTTCATTCTCCCCTGGTCTTGAGTAACTGGAAGAAAATCCCTCCTCAACTCGAAATACTCCATGTGTCCCTTCCATGTGCTCTTGTAGGATTTCCATTTGAGATAACATCTTCTTGATGTTTTCGTCCCTTTCCTTTTCTTTTTCAATTTGTTCTTGTGTTAATCGTAAATATAATGGGGAAAATTGATCATCTTTGGTATACCATGCCTGGTTTACTTTAGTCATACCATTTATGAGAAATGAGGCTACTTCAAATGATTGTAACATCATTCCTCCTTGCACCAATTGATCAACTATCCCTTTATTAACCAAGTCCAGACTATGGTAAAAGTATTGGAGCAGCAATTCACTTGGCAGCCCATGCATTTGGCACTTACGCAAAGATCTCTTGAACCTTGTCCATGATTCGTGAATCGGTTCACTTTTCTGTTGCTTGAAATTCTGAATATCGTCTTTCAATTTCATCATTCTTGATGGAGGAAAGAATCTTTTGTGAAATGCCATAACCAGCTCCGCCCTTGATTTGATGGAGTTCTTTGGGCACTCAACTAACCATTTAGTGGCTCCCCCAGTCAATGACAATGGAAATAAGTGACACCGTATGGATTCTTGACTCTTGAGATAAGTTCTCGACAGATAAAGGGGTGCACACTTCCACAAAGCTTCGTACATGTTCGTATGGATCTTCATGCTCTAACCCTCCAAATAAACCTCTTGAATGTATGAGTTGGAGTGTTGCGCTGGTGACTTCGAACATTACATTTTTGTCAGCTTGTAGCTTGCAAATTTCGCCGATCTCACCCACGTCGGCCAGGTGATAAACACTATTAGAATCTTTGATAGCATCTTGATGAAAAACACCACCCGATGATTGACCTGCTTGGCAGCTATTATCCCCGTTTGCACTCATATGGCCTATTGTGGCACACAAATACTCAAAACAAAACTGGAAATTAAATTAGTAAACTACAACTAAAAAGAACAAATATTCTACTAATCTAAAAATTCTCAAATAACACCACTCCCCGGTAGTGGCACCATTTTGATGCTTATCGTGACCAACGACACTAACCTACGGTACGAGTGTCTACGATTGTCGATAATAGAGTAACCCAACTAAGGGTTGGGGTCGTGTCCCAAGGGAGTGGTTTTGAGAATTAGTAGAAAAAAAAATTAGTTCAAACTAGTCGTAGATAAAGACATTAACGAGTAAAAACATAGTAAATTAAAGGGGGTGACACAAAAGTGTCAAATATCAATTGGGGGTTTTGTCACAAGTAGTAAAAACAACAAAAACAATAACAATAACATCAAGTATGGGGAAAAGTTCTTGGGGTGTGACCGCAATACAAGTTGATATAGATTGTTGGGTACATGCTTTTGATAGGAAATTTGCAAGATAATAGTGACTAGGCTAAACTTTAGATGGAAATAAGTTTCCTCTCGAGCAACTTACCCCGTTTCAAATGCGTACCTCTCAGACACCCATTTGCCGCATGAAGGCCAGCCTACGCCTTACCCCACTCACTCTCTCGAGCTGAGTGTTAGGCTATAGGACTAGGGCTTACCCTCTCCGGCAAGCCGAAAATACATGGGTGGTTTTGTATTTGCAACTACAAACCCATTAAATTAAACAATAACCACAATCACCATTAAAATACATCTATCCTATCAGCAAGGAAGACCCACCAATAATATCAACATATATTTTTTAAATCACACCCCCAAAATGGGGATTTTTAGCCACACATCAAGAAATAACAAAATACACCTAAAATGATACTAAAATCAAATGGGTATAAGGAATTAAACCTTGATTTAAGCAACGGAAGAATAATGGAGAAGACCCACTTCCAACTTGGGGAAGATGAAATCCTTCTTTCTTCAAGTCTCCCAAAAAACCCTCTCCAAACTTGAAAGAAAAGATCCCAAAAATTACTATTCTATTCTGGAAATTAAAATAAATGTTTGACTCTTTAAAAATTAATAACAACTTTTGTATTTATAGACTTTATAAAATAGTGTTGGCGGATCTTTCGGTGAGGTTAGTCGAAATCACTGATTAACTTGGTGATTCACCCTTTTGTGTAGTTCGTCACCATCTTGCACTAGCCTTCAGGATTGTTGTGCTCTGTGTCATTGGGTGACCTAGTACTGCTTCACAGAATTATTCAATGAAACGCCAATTGCTCCTTTCATCGCCTTTTTGATCCTGCTCCTTCAAGGCTTTCCGTACTGGAACAAAGGGTGGAATGTGTCCCTTCAGCGAATCGACAAGCGTATTTGGCGGTGCGCAGGCTTGAACTTCTTCATTCTTTTTAGTCTTTTGGTTCCTTTTTGCACCTAAGTATCCATGCTTCCACTAAAACTTCAAATACCTGAAACTTAAGAGTTTTTATCAAATATTAAGACAAAATAAGCATTTGAGGACACTATTCCTATCAATATAAATCCCTATATGAGTCCAATTTGTGGAGTCATCAGTGCACCTCATAGAGAGATACTAGGTCTGATGAAGCCCTTATCTAGAAGGTCTATTAACTATTCCTTCAATTCCTTAAGCTCACGTGGAGCCATTATGTAAGGAAGAATAGAAATAGGCTGGGTAACTGGAAGGAGATCTATTCCGAAGTCAATTTCCCTTTCGAAAGGAATTCATGGAAGATCTTCTAGAAATGCCTTTGGAAACTCATTTACTACTGGGACTAACTCAAGAGTCAGGGTTTTGGAGTTTGAATCTTTAACTGGAACAAGATGATAGATGTGCCCTTTGGAAATCATATTTTTGGCCTTAAGGTAGGAAATGAATCGACCCATAGGCACTGAGCTACTACCTTCCCATTCTAAGACTAGTTCACTTGGAAACTGAAAACGAACGATCCTAGATCTACAGTCGACTTAGGCATAACAGGAATGTAACCAACCCATACCTAGAATGATATCAAATCAACCATTTCTAACTTTACAAGATCTACTGAGGTGACTTTCTGGGAGACTATGACAGGGAAATTTCTATATACTCGTCTAGCTATAATTGGGTCACAAATTGGAGTAGTGACTAAGAATGGTTCTTAAAGAGTTTCTAGACTGACACAAAAGTTTACTGCTATATAAAGAGTTACAAAAGACAGTGCAGCCCCAGGATCTAACAATGCATAAACATCTAAATGAAAGACTCGTATCGTACTAGTGATCACATCAAGATAATCTTCCTGGTCCTGGTGAGCATATAATTTGTTTTGGCGCTGACCGCCACCTGTACCAAACGAAGCACCGTGCTAAGTTGGGTGACATGTTGGTACTGCTGGAGCGGTAGACTGAGACCTATTATTGTTACCTCTTTACCCCTAACCAAAAGAAAGACAATCTTTCAACCTATGGCCAGACTGACCACACCCAACGCACCCTTCCTTGCCTGCAAGGCACTTGCCTGGATGGTTTTTACCACACTTTGGACAAGTTGGGAAAGTCCTGTTACCAGAAGAACTCCATTGATACTTAGATCATAATACCCTACCTTTCTGATCGTGTCAAAACTTGGGGTTGGAGCACTAGCTGATATGAAGGTACTGGAGCTAAAGACCTTTTTGATACTACAAGTGATTTCCACCACCCGATTTCTCCTGAGAGTACTCATAGTTCCCTGTTCTAGCCTTTTTTGTTGTCCTTAGATATTTCTCTAACCTTATCTCCCTCAACTTGCTTTGCATGAGATAAGCCTAGAGATATTCATATCCTCTAACGATATAGTATTTCTGCACTCTGTGTTAACCAAATCAGATACCCCAAATAGGAACTTACTCAGTTGTGCCCTGGGATTGGCAACCATATGTGGAGCATAACTTAAGTCTATACTCTTGGACTGACATTGAACCTTGTCTCAAATTCATAAATTCCTGATCCCTAGCCTCCCTTAACTCCCTTGGGAAGAACCTATTTAGAAAAGCTCTGGTAAAACACTCCCAAGTCACAAGAGTTGCATTTTCACCCTTGTTTTCCTTCCACTGCATGAACCACATGTGAGCCACATCCTTAAGTTGGTAAGACGTCAGCTTTACCCTATCATTTCTAGTCACTTGCATGACTCCAATGATTTTTTTGACCTCATCAATGAAGTTTTGAGGGTCTTCACCAACTTGCGACCCTAGAAACTCAGGCGGATTCATTGTAACGAAATCTCAGACCCTAGATTCCACTGATCCACTATTAGAATTAATAGGAACTGGAACCTGCTGATTGTTCTGGTTGGCTACTCTCTGAGTTAACAGTTAGATAGCATTCTGAATCTCTGCATTCGAACCTTCATGGTCTGGAACTGGAGAAACTACGTTAGCATTGCGGGTATTGGCATTCGTTAAGTAAGCTCTATGAGGAAGCATGATCTGAAACACAATATGATGAATTAGAAATGAGAAGTTGAAACATACCTTACGCACGATAAGAGTTGCAAAGAAAGTGAAGTTTTCCTAAAACACTTCGCAACCTCCCTCTTATTAGATGTGGCGCACTTCACACCCATGAAAAGGACTTTACTTAGTGCGGCTTTGCCGACATCCTAGGACTCTTAAACTTAATGCGCTGGTTCCAAGTTTGCCACGCCCCAAACTACCTCCTGGACGTAAACATGAGACCTAGGATAACGAGTGACACCAAGCTAACTATGAGTTGGCATATCATAAGCATACTTAAACAACTGAACAAAAGATACTATGCAGAAGCTTCAAACATGAGATAAACTGAATGATGGGGAATACCCAAAACTGGTCTAAATATATAAATACTGAATAAGAGTTAATGATACTGGACTATAACTCAAAATACTAAAGCTGAATCTGTCTATGTCTGAAATAAGCCTCTAACTGACTAGAGATGCTGGGACATGCCCCCAGCTAACTCTAGTAAAAACTGAAACTAAAGTCAAAGACTGAAATAGAAAACATGTCTATTGTCCTCAAAGTATGAGGACTCACCACTGATGTTGCTGAGAATGGATTAGGAACCGACCTACGCGTGATCTGAAGGTTGAGGACCTGGACCTACATCACGAAAAATGTAGCGCAAAGTATGCACCAGTACTCGAAAGGTACTAAGCATGCAAGATAAGGTGAATTGGAACGAACAAGCATACTGAGCAATGATATAAACTGAACATGATGAAAATACTGAAACATATTGATGGTGAACTAAACTAAATGCAATAACCAAGTACATAACATGATGAAACTGAATACTGAAATATAATTGGAAATTGGTCAAATGCACTGAGAGTTTGACTGTGGGAGCTACTATGAACAGACAAAACCACGTGAGCTAAACATGGAGTTCGATGTATATGCCCCATCGAGAGGACTCAATATACCTTGCCAGGGTATAAAGGCATGACTAGCGTGATCACTAAAACTGATGCCCACATAGAGGACTTACAAACCTACGGGGGAATGTATTTCTATGACTATACGGGTTCGCTAAATACTAGTCCAACTCGGTGTTAAGCCTACTCCCAACTGAAAATGTGTACAATACAACATAACTGATATATACTGGATTTCTTAATTGTCTAACATGATGACTGAAAATGTAATATTTAAATACTGAAAATGAAACATTTGAAATCTGAGTCATGTATATTTGTATCTATGTCCTACCTAGTGTAATTCAGGAACTAAACGAATCTACACGACTAGGGTTCTGCGATTCATGCAAGAGCTAAGCAACAATGTTACGATAACATGATAATCCTATTAGGAATACTACAACATCTAAATCACAAAATTATCTAAAGTTCAAGAAACCCTAGATCTAAACAATATGAAAAGAATCAAGAATCTGGCTGAATTCTAAGGACCTAATAGGTGAAAGGAAACCACTAGTGAAATCCCACATACCTGGTGATGAAATCTATGGAGAAATCCTTTGATTTCGGGGTTGGAATTGAATAAAATGTGTTGCACTCTTGGAGGGTTTTGGTCGATTGCTTCTTCTCTTTTTGCTCTAGTTTTGATTAATTTTGGTGAATAAATCGCTTAAGGTAGGTTTTGATTAAGTTACCAGGGTTAAGATGATCCAAACTACATAGTTTAGGGGTTAAACGACGTAGTTTAGGTGTCCAACGCATAGGGGAAAAGACCAAAATGACCCTATCTTAAAAGTTGTTGGGGCCAACAACGGGCCTAACTGATGGACCGTGGATGGACCTACGATCCATCCATTTATCTCATCTTTTGGTATTTGGGACCAAAACCTGAGGACCATAATTCAAGGTCCTGGACCACAAACCGTGGTCCCACCTACGATTCGTAGGTCCGGCCGTGGGTCGTGCCTTTCTGGATATTCTTGGAGCATGTTGAGGTGGCCAACCACGGACCACTCCTACGGTCTGTGGGCCAACCCATGGGCATTGGATGGCCTCTATTGGTGGCACTTGCAAGATCGGAAATTCTGCACTTAGGTTCTTTTCGAATACTGGGTGTTACACCCTATCATGGAACCATTCAAAAGTTTACTTCTTTACAAAATTTATGTCCTCTTAAACATACAAAACCAATCAATCTTCTTTATGATTCTCCCACTACAACTAAATACTACTATAATAGTTACACTTTCTTGTTCTTGAGTCTTAATATTCCCTCAAATCCTTTTGGTATTGACAACTTTTTCATGTAGTGTTCTTTAATTTTCCCAACATCACTCTCACTACTTGAAGTCGTAGTTTTCTTATGTCTAGTAACGTTTCTCCCACTACTTAAATGCAATGGAACATCAATTCTAACATACCGATTAGATGTTCTTGAGTGTCTTAATTTACAACTGAGTCATATGTTATTTCTTTGTTTAGCTTCTGTGAAAATAATTTACTTCTAGGGACATGGATTACTAAATAGTCCTTTTCTAGCTATCTGACAGTTTTCTTAACAATTGCCTTATTTTCTTTAGGACAGTAAAATAAAGCTTCTTTCATTCATTTTGGTTATCCAATTCATTCCTAATTTGAAAGTAATTGAATTCAAATGTGATTCGTAATTCTTAGAACATATCCCAAAAGAAACTAAACAACAACTAAATAAGCGAATCATTAATCTTATCATCTTCTTAAGAGTCTATTTCTTTTCTCTTTCACACCAATCTATTATAGAGTGTTTGGTGTAGATAATTGAAATGCAAGTATTCTATCAGATAAGTGACTCATCGACTCTTCAGATAGATATACATCACTATAATCAGATCGCAGTGATTTTATATATTTTATATGATGCTATTTTCATTTGTCTTAAAATATTTTAAGTTTATCAAGACACATTCAGACCTACACAACATAAATAAAATTAAAAAAAAATATATATATATATATATGTATCATGAGTAACATTCTAAAAATCTCAGAATATTCAAATTCACCTCTTGCCTAAATGATCATTTACCGCACAAATCAGAGTAGATTAATTCTAACTTATCACTGCCTTTTTTCCCTTTTAAGAGGAAAGGTCTCTTACTCACTTTTCTTTCTAAACATGACTCACATGTTGGTAGTGACTTCACCTTCAATGAACCGTTATGTCCATTCTTTAACCAACCTCAAAGTTCCATCTAGAATAAATCTCATAGACACTAGTGTACAGATAAGTTTAATTCAATTTGAAAGATATTTTCTCTTATGAGATAGATTAATATTCAATTCATGAGAGAGAGAAAAATTCATGCACCAATATAGAATAAGAGACAAATATTTATCAAACTCAATAATAGGAGAGTTACAAGAAAAATATATTAGGTATCCATCTCTTATCTTGTTAGAAACTAAAAATAATTTCGTCTAACATAGTGTACATGTACAATGCATTCTTTGAATTAATGTCTTATCTCTATCGAAAGAAATTCTTGAGTTGTACTAAGTGGGTCTATAAAGTTTATTCAAAATATTTGAGAAATAATAAATTAAATAGATTATAATATGTCAAATAATCCTTAATAACAAAATTCAGCGCTCATTTATACATATATATCCATGCATCTCAAATAGCCAATCAATGGGATTGGAGAACTACTCATGCAATACGCATGTACAATGATCGATATTCACTCCATAAACTTATACAGATCTAACTCAGATAGAGAGTCTACAATTAGTTTCATTCAAGTGACAATCACCCTAGTTACATTGATTCAATCATATATTACTCAGTTTAGGACAGTTAATACATATTATCAAAACTAGCGATTAAATACATAATGACTTGTATTAATTTCATCTGATATGGAGGAAGGTCTAAGCCATAACACTTCACTACCATTTAATCTTGGTAATCAAGGGAGGGACCTCTATAACCAAATATGACCAAAAACTCATATAACGATCAAAAAAGAAATATTTCTTACTAGGTCGTTCTTATGAATCTACCAAATTTCAGACCAATCAGAGTCCCTTTTTAGAATTCAAAAATTATGATCAATTTGGTTGAAAATGTTGTTTGGTCAAGATAGAATTTATATTTTTTTCATTCGAAAATTCTTATCACATATCAGCATTTGTTAAATAGATACACGAATCAAGAACAAAGACAAAAATTCTAAAACTATTTACATTATCTAAATACTATTTTACAAAAATCAACATATTTATGTACACATAGAACATTAAAATTCAAAACACATCTCATGGATAGCCATGCATCATAAATGATAAAATTTGATGTAAATTACTACTGATGTTTGCGTAATCAAGACACAACTTCCGATGCAAGTGTCTACGATCGTACAATAGTTTAGTAACCCAACCAAGGGTTGGGATTGTTCCTAAGAGAGTGGTATTGAAAATTAATAGAAAAATAAAACGTAGTTCTAACTAGTCGTAGCTAAAGACATTAATGATTAAAAACATTGTAAATTAAAGGGGGACATAAGAGTGTCAATTAACAATGGGAGAGGGGAGGGGGGGTTTGTCACTAATAAGTAAAAACAACAAAATAAACAGGGGTTTCTAAGTAATGCGAGGGGATCCTTGGGATGTGACGGGAATACGGGTTAAGCTAGATTATTGGGTACATGCTTTCAATAGAAGATTCATAGAATAATTGTGACTAGGCTAGACTTTAAGGGGGATAAGCTCTCTCTCGAGCAACTTACCCTGTTTCAAATACGTTCCTCACAGACATCCACTTTCTGCATTAAGACTAGCCTACGCCTTAACCCACTCAATATATTGAGCTGAGTGTGTGGACATGGGACTAGGGTTCACTCTCTCGAGCTGAACCTCATGTCGACGGACTCGCACTGGCCATCAATTTAGTAGTCTTACTTTTACGACCTCTCTCTCGAGCAATCCAAAAACACATAAATAAACTTGTATTTGCAACTACAAATTCATTAAATTCATCCACAACTACTAAATAAAATCAAAATTAATCTATGATTAAACTATCAACAAGCAAGACCCAACAATTATCTTTACCCATATTCGCTAAATCGCACCCGAAGAATTGGGGTTTTACCCACATATGTATAAGAGATAGAAATTTATACCAAATTGAGCTTGCATTCATCTGGGTATGAAGATTTAAGTCTTTATACAGGCCAAATTGAAGAATCCAAGAGACCCAAACCCAAATCTTGAAGATGAAACCCTTCGGATGTTCAAGTCTTCAAAACCCTCTCAAGCTTAGAGCAAAAATATTAAAAAGTACTTTTCTATCTGAAAATTATAATAATTGGTCGACTCTTAAAACTACAACTCTAACTAGTAGTTATAGTTTTCACAGATTTGTGCTGCAGCGAATTATTCGGCGTCGTTAGTCGGAATCACCGATTAACTCGGTGATTCGCCCTTTGGTGTAGTTCATCGTTGTCTTGCACCAGCCTTCAGCATCGTCGTGCTCTGGGTCATTGGGTGACATGGTACTACTTCGCAGAACTTCTCAGCGATGCGTCGATTGCTCTCTTTTTCCGCCGACTTGATCCTTTCTTTCAAGGGATCAACACACTGGAACAAAAGGTGAAGTAAGACCCTTCGGCGACTCACCAAGCAGACTCGGTGATCCCCATGCCTTCATTTCTTCATTCTCTTCAGTCTTTTCATTCCTTTTTGTGACATAGTGTCCATGTTTTATGTAGGATCCCATACTGTTTTCTCTAATCATGTATAATATATGTGGCATAGTATGGCATGGATATATGAGGTGTATATTACTTTGTATAATACATTGAAGATGAAGATTGCAAGTAGGTGACAATATCAAGGAACTAAACTAAACTTTTAGGTCAAAGGGATCCCTCAAAGAAAGTTCATGATAAAAAAGATGGCTCGGGTAGAACTTCGCCCGTTTGAAAGGTTTAACTTGTCCCATACCTTGTGGATAAGCCTATGAGTGTAAAATATGCTAAGAATAGTGTGTTATGAGTTATTATAATAGCACAAGAGTCGTATGTTATGTTTGGAAGTCAAGAAAATTAGTGAAACTAAAGTGGGCAAAAGTTATCAAAATTTCTTTAATAATATTTTCTTAACTTTGGGTAAAATGTCTTGGATGTTTTATCCCAATATATAAAAAGTTAAAAGGCCTATCATCCATTAAATTGAAGCCCTACAAGTCTAGTTTGCAACACACAAAACCCTGCTTCCAACTGACATCAGAGTAAAAAGTTATGAGGGTTTTACTATGGACTAGCGGGGCAAAATCCGGGTTGGGTAAAAAATGTGGTATGTCAGCTTACTCAATGTTTTATGCCATGAAAACATTTCATTTTACTTCCAAACCAGAAAGAAAGCTTAACAGAGGGTTCCTAGGGAGTACTTGCATGATGAAGATCGGTTTTTGACGATTTCTACCATTAATGATTGGCCCCGTGCCTAGAAACGTGATCTCTACACGTGGCAATCATTTTCCCCTTGTATTAGCTGCGTTTGGAGCAGGTTTTTGAAGATATAAATTTGTAGTTATTGGTGTTTCTTCAAGGTTTATACCTGGTTAACTAAGGTGATCATCTCGGTATTCTTTTATGATTGATTTTACGAAATTCTACGAACATTTTGTAAAGTTGAGGCCATTTGGCAAATCTGCCGATTTAAGAACAATTATGAATTGTTTATATGTGTGTACCAGCTGTGTATATATAGTATTTTCGAAGTTTAGGACGTAAGGAACAACTTTTGTGAAGAAGCTACAGTCATTCGAGCGTTCATTGAAAAGGTATGTTAAGGCGAAGCTACGTCCCTCATTTTAGCACTACTCCTGGGAAATTCCTAAAATGCCGAATGTGATATTTTGCTATTCTCTTGCTAGATAGACCTTTAGTGAAAGGAACTGGGATCTCAGCTGAATTATTTTTATGATTCTGTTATTTTGATATTTCACTCGTTCGGATAAATAGAGTGTTCGACATCTACATGTCATTTTATCAGTTTCCTTAATTATATGTCCGCACGTATGAATTCATAGTCTTGCTTGGGTGATGTAAATTAAAATGTCACGCGATACCCTTACTACTTTTGACCAGCCCTCTTTCTCCACTAAGGTTATTATTTAAAAAAATCTTTAAAGTAGCTCACGACCTTCAAAACTCTCAAATATAGTTTAAATGTAAACTATTAGAACACTAGGTTTTTGAAATATTTCTTTTATAAATTATCTAGGAACCCAGTTAGGAACTAAGTAAGTCACCTTAAACTTGTTATGAATATCAACAACGTTAGGTTATCCTTTTAAAATTCGAGTGAATTTTTCAAGCTTATTTGGAAGAACATGTCAAGTTCTATGAGATTGTTATATGTAATAAGAAAGCTATTATGGGGTTATGAGAACAAGACTACAAACGGGCCAAGATTGGCAATATGACAACAGTAACTCATAGGTGTTATAAATCCATGACATGACATGCTATGCATTCTACTCCCGAGCTATAATTGGGAGGTATGGGGCCTATTGCCTATATTTATACGCATGAGACACAGATGGCCACAAGTTGGCAAATATGATGTCGGTTCGCTACCGGAAAGCACCACAATTGCTAGCATTTGGTTTGGTAAGTCATGCATTTACATCTATAGATATATGTATTCACGACATACGATTATACGAGCATACCATGCATATTTAAGTAGTAGGGGCTAAAGGTCAGCCATGGAGATTATTTGGGTTTCAGTTTTAGGTGGTATCTCTATTACCCTTTTACAGTAAATGTTAATGATTTTACGTTTTACTTTACATACCAGTACATATTTATTCGTACTAATGTCCCTTTGCCTGGGGACGCTGCCTTTTGTTTTGTGCGAGTAGGTACAGGCAGGGACTCTAATCGACCCACCCGCTAGAATTCACGTTCAGCTGTGAGTTGGTAAGCTCCATCTTATCCTGGGGCTATCAGAGGATGTTTAATTTTGTTGTACAATTTGGGTATAGTCGGGGCCTTGTCCCGACAGTGCTTACTTCACTCATAGAGGTTATTGTGGTCACAATATTCTAGGTATTCTTTTTGTATGTTTCAACTTCCAGCCAATAGTCTTGGCAAGTAGATATATGTGTGTGTAAGTAGGTATGTTTTCGGTTGTAGCATCGTCGTCTAGATAGTACATCTTTATTTTTTTCGGTTTGTCTACCATTGTTTGTATGGTTATTCTCTTTCAGGTCATGACCTCTGGGTCCAGGCTTCACTTTTTAGAGGTTGTGCTGCCTAATCTTTTTGCCTCACAAGTTTGGTTTAGCTAGTATGTTTCAGTAGGTAACTCGATGTATAGGGTATCGAGTGCCCGTTACTCCCCTAATGTGATGTAAGATATTCGCTCCAACATTGATTTATACCAAGTGAATTCATTATCACTATATCATTGATCCAATCAAATATTACTCCGATAGGGAGAGTCAATATAGATCATCAAAACTAGAGATTAAATTTTATTGACTTGTATTAATTTCATCCGATATGGAGGAAGGTCTTAGCCAACACATGAACTTAAAACTTCACTAAAATCTCGTCATTAAGACCATAGAGAAAAATATCATAGGTGAGTAATTTTCATTAAAATTATTTTTCAAGATACAAATTTTTATTTATCCAAATCATCATCTGAACGACCTCAAATTACCAAATCACTTCATAACTGTGAATATTTTTATATTGATCTTTTCTGATGAACCTATTGAATATTAGATCAATTAGGGTTTAAAAATAATATTTATCTCCAAAGCTATGATCAAATTCATATTCAAATGATTTAAGAAAAATAATCAAATTTATATCCTTCTCATATATCAATTCATGTTAACTCATCATATGTAATCATGTACCACATTTACATAAATAAAATTGATATACAGTATTATATGCATACTAAATTACATTTTAATTCCAAACAATAACTTAAACCCATTTTAAGGACCCCAAAACTATAGCCACATAGGAATGTGTATTTCTTACTAGTCTGTCACCAATGAACTTACCAAATTTTAGGTCAATTGGAGTCTATAAAAAATATTTCCAAAGCTATGACCAAATTCAAATTCAAATGGTTTAAGTATCTTTAGGAATTAAAACAATATGAATTTGTCATATTCAGATAAATTTGAATTCGACAAACTACCTAAAACCCATCTAAGTAATTTTCGATGGAACCATCAAATTTCAAGTCAATCAGAGATCAAAAAATCCATGACCACCTAAACTATGATCAAATTTGAAAAATAATCGTTTTAGAAATAGTTAAAGATTAAAATAACATTATTCAGATTTTCATTCTCTTTTTATAATTATCTCATGAGCATGAAACATATGTTGTGTCCTTCCTTTAGGTAAGACACGCAATACCTTCTTATACAAAAAATTATTCTCTAAATTAATACAATTGAAAATCCAAGATATTATATTTCTCTTTTTTTGAGTGAAACCTCGATATCTCTTCTCATGAATTTTTTAAGCATTACTAGTATTTTAAGGTAAATCACCATTTACATAAATAAATATTTACCACTAATATTCACATAGAATAATTTATACATGATGAATTAAGGATGTTCTAATGACTCAAATAAATAGATCATTTTAGTGAATCCTATTTATTAATCATAATTCTGAAATCATGTATTACACAATATATTATCAAATATATAGAGTTTAAAGAATTGTCAATAATTTCAAATAAATCAACACTTAAGTGGTAACTATTTACTAACCAAAAAATTCTTAATCTATACAAATTGATATGTAATGAATAATATGATCAAATAATTATTGAAAAAAAAAGAAAAAAATCCAATTGACCTGAACAGTGACTGCCTCCGCTACTTAATAAGTTTTGGAGTTAGCAATTAGTCAAGAACAAATTTTATGAGGTTAAGGAAAATACTTCACAATCATTTCAATGCTAATTTGTTTATCAACAACCTCTATGATTCTCTTTCTTATCAAGTTTTGCAATGGATTAATAAGAAATAACCCTAAAAAAATTGCAATTGGCCGCCGATAAAAAAATCAATTACATCTGTAGAAGTTCTTACTTTCATTTATTAAATAAAAAATATTCATTAAACTTTAACTTTTCTTTTAACTGATGAAAAGTTTTCAATTTGGATTCCATTAATTTAAAAATAAAGGACTTCGAATAATCATTAGGACAAGTGTTTGATGTTGCTGTTCATTCCCACGTGAATGTGAAACACTGTCGCCAACACGTTTTGTACCTCTTGATCTTCTCACAATTTAAGAACTTATGTACTTTAGCCAACAAATCAACAAACTTCAAGTTTCATCTAATTCGTTCTTTTCGTGATAAAAATATATTTACTGTAACATCCCTCCTTAGAAAGAACTATTTTGGAAAGAGCAGAAATTGGAAATTTTTGTAAGTTATGCTAAGTATAAATTTTTGGTCAACTTCAAAAAGCCATTAATTTTAGTACATGATGATTTAGATGTCCCATAAGATATAAAATAAAAGGTCTTGGAATCCTCTTTCCAACGCAAGCGAGTTTTCAAATTTTCGAGCTCGTATGAGGGAGATATGCCCGTTTGAAGTCGAGCTATGTATTTAAGGAAAGTTACCCGGATTTAAGAGGGGTATTTTGGTATTTTCCTTACCCTACCAGATTTAATTTGTTTTTAGAAATTAATTAGGAGTCTAAACTGATTGTTTCAGTATTCACAATCATAATTCACGCTAGTGTTTTGAGAGAGGTCAAGAAGAGGAGAAAAAGGAGAAAAGTCAAGCATTCGTAAAAGTTCTTAAGGATTTTGTTGTGGATTTCGCCAAGGGTTTGATCCCTAAGAGGTATGTGAGTTCAAATATGTTGGGTTCGTTCACCCACGCATCAATCATGTTAATTTCAGCGTAATTTCGTTCTTAAAGTTGAAGAATTTGAGTTCTTGATTACTTTCTTGAAAATATTGTTTTCCGTTCTTGATTTACTATGGGTTGATGATTTCTTGATATAATCATTGGATTTTAAGGTTGTTTTTCAGTAGATTCTTGTGTACTATTGTTGGGTATTAGAATCTTAGTGATTGGAGAAGAAACAATTCAATTTTAGGCGAATTAGGGTAGAAAAATGAGTAAGAAAATCTGTCAAGATTTTTGGGAAAAAGGGTGGGGCACTGTGCCACTCAGTACCCCCCAAGTCGGGTTCAGTAGTTTGGGTTCTGGGGCACCGCACCACTCAGTGCACCAAGGTCACTAGGTCCTCTACCCTTTCTCATATCTTTTTGTATGAGTTCCCTCGAATCGTACCTATGTTTTCAAATTGATTTCTACACTTTAAGGTTGTAACACCCAAAATTTGAAAGAGGGAAGCTTAGCAGATTTCACAATTCCTAGGTGCCATCCACGAGGGCCAACCACGTCCCATGGTGTGGTCCATGGATCGTATGTGGGTCTATGGATAAGTGACTCAGGAATTGTGTAGGCTATTAACCATGGTTGGATCTACGGACCGTAGGTAGGACCACGGTCTGTGGTCCATGAGCCATGGGTCCAGAAAAAAATCTCTGCCAAGGAACCACGAGTGTGCATGATGGATCGTAAAGCCATCCACGATCTGTTGATGGTGGGTCGTGGTTCATTGCTGTCAATTATTTTCAGGGGTAGTTGGGTCTTTTCCAAATTGATTGATTCCTATACTATGCCATTTTGCCAATATTTAGAACCCCTTTATAAGCCTTTTAACCCATAAATTTACCCCATTTATTTCATTCTTCCAAATTCCCAAAAGAAAACCAATTCCTCTCCAAATATTCTCTCTCTAGAAACTTGAAGAAGAAGAAGGATTCTCCTAGGGTTTCAGGCTATCGTTCCAATTCCTCCATTGAAGGCTAGCATTTGGACTCAAGGTATGATAGTTTTTTTCCATGGATTCCTTTCATCCAAGGAGTTTCCAAGTTCCTCTATTTCAATTGGTAGAATTCCCCAATTAAGTTAGGGTTTTCTTCAAAGATCATGGGTTCTTATCATTATTTATTTAAATGCTTTAATTTTGATCTTTTATGCATGAATTGATGAATTTCAATGCTTTTATGATGAATTCCCCTATGAACCCACGTGATCCTTATGTTTTCAAGTTATGAACTATATGTTGAGGGATTTTAATCTTAAAGGAAGAGTTTTATGAAATTGAGCCTGTATTAATAATTTTGCATGAATTTATGATGGAATCCATATCTAGCCCATGTTTTCTACGAGTTCATGATTGAGATTGAGTTTTGACCTCAAGAAGGTGAAGGTAAATTATGGACATATGGATTGTTTCATGAAATCTATGCAAATACTTTAGGGTGCCTTAAGAGTAAAGTACCAATTATGATTATGTTGCTTTGTGAAATTTTATTCTCACTAAAACACATACTAGCATGATGTGAAAGGTTTTATCACATAGAAAGGATTCTTAGGTTGAAAGTCTTTCTCACCTAATTGAATCAAAGGCTAGGAGCTATCTTAATGAATCTAGCTTGAATTGGTAGGCATTACCTTTTCATGAGTAATGAAGTAAAGTAATAAATGACTATTTTTGTGCGAATTTATGCTTAGCACCAAGTGCATATTGCATATGAGATGGAAGCTCTTACGTAGTAGAGTTCGAGTTTCCAAAGTAATCTCATGAGATGGAAGCCTTCACGTAATGGAGTCCGGGTTTATAGTAGCAATCTCCTTATCCCATAACTATGTGCCCACATTGGTTGATTAGCTAGTGGATCCACTTATGCTAGAAGTTCAAGTTTCTACCTTCGGCAAGTAGGACACCTCTTTTTATTGTAGGGTAGACACCAGATTCCATGTTATAGATCACATGGTCTCAATGTCAGTTATGGCTAATTCCCCATAAGTAATAATGAACTAAGGTTACTCAAGGAGTATCACATATGAGTTCAAAATTTTTAAGGAAGAAGTTAGCTTGCATTGACCATGATTTATGACTTGTGTTTTATAACTCTTTCATATTATGTTTTAGCTTGGTCAATTGCATGTCATGAAATGAAATGTCCTTTTAGCATGTTTTAAATGTTTGATGCATGGATATCATACTTGGTACATTGTTTTGTACTAACACATACTTGCCTCCATTTTTTTCTAAATGTAAGGTCCTACAAGCAGGTTTCTGAGTCTCATGGCTAGTAGTTGAGTTCATAATTTTCCCGAGCTTCGATGAGTCCTCATGCTTCGAGGATGGAGTTATTGTTTTAGTTTAATTTTTGTATTTCTCTTTGGGGTATGATGTATGGGCTAGTCCCAATTTCATTCTTTTGTATTAGATGGCTATGATGAGACATGAGTTTAGAATTCTCCTTTTCATTTACTAAAATGTTTTGGACTTAGACTATTGTTTTACTCTTATTGTTTTATGACTTATGTTATGAGAGCTAAGTGGCTTGTATGGAGTCCTTCAAAGTTTTATACGCCATGTTACATCTAGGGCATACCTCTGGGTCGTGACAAACTTAGTAATCAAAGCACAAGGTTTAGAATGGTCCTACGATGTCTCATAAGCCACATATAGTAGAGTCTTGTTCATGAGTGTGAAGCATACCACATTTATGAATGAGAGGCTACAAGATGATTACGAAACTCCACTTCTTTCATTAGTCTTAAGTCGTGTGATAGAGTTTAACTCTATAAATTCTCTCTCCTAATCCATATCTTATGTTCTTTAGGATATGGCTACCCGAAGAGCTTATACTAGAAGGAATGCGAGAGAGAATGCGGAACAAGAAGCTCATCCCCAAGCTCCTCAAGTTCCAAACGTTCCTTTGGTCAAGCATATTTCTAATGCAGATTTTAGAGCTGTTTTTCAAGTATTGGCTCAAGCAGTTACGACCCAAGCCAAAAGGGAGGTTGTGGTTTTCGTAAGCCCAAACGTGAATTCGTCAACTTCAAGAGTAAGGGACTTCACAAGGATGAATCCTTCGGAATTTCATGGTTCCAAAGTTGAGGAAGATCCTTAAGAGTTTATCAATGAGGTCTTTAAGATTTTGATGATCATGGGAGTTACGCCGCTGGAAAAGGCGGAGTTGGCCACCTACTAATTGAAAGGTGTGGCTCAAATTTGGTATAATCAATTGAAAGAAGGGAGACCGAAAGATGCGGGTCCTTTTGATTGGGAGAAGCTTTAAGTCACGTTTCTTGATAGATTCTTTCCCCTTGAAATGAAGGAACCCAATGTGCTAGAGTTCATTAACCTTCGTCAAGGGAGTATGAGGGTAAGGGAATATGCTCTAAAGTTCACTCAATTGTCTAAGTATGTTCCAATGATGGTTGTCGATTTAAGGGCTAAGATGAGTAAGTTTGTGTCGGGTATGTCCGAAATGGTGGTAAAAGAGTGTCGAACCGCAATGCCCATTCATGGTATGGACATCTCTCGTCCTATGGTACATGAATAGCAAATTCAGGAAAAGAAACTCAAGGAAAGGCGTAGGGAGGAAAAAAGGGATAAGACCGGTGTCACGCCCAGAGGCTACCCCCTTGATGTAACACAGGAACTAGGATCACGCGTGACCCCAAGCTAACCTTGCTGCTGGCATATCATAGCATTCTAAAATAACTAAATAAAGAGATACTGTGCGAAAGCTAAAACATTAGTTAATTGAAAGATGGGGAATACCCAATACTGATCTGAATATGTAAATAATTTCTAAGAGTTTAGTGATACTGAAAAATCACTCAAAAGCTAATGTTGAAACTAAGACTATGTCTAAAAAAGCCTCTACGGACTAGAGTTACTAGGACATGCCCCAGCTAACCCTAACAAAATAGAAACTAAAATGAAAGAGTAAATGTAAAAACATGTCTAGTGTCCTCGAAGTATGAGGACTCACCACTGAAGCTGTTGGATACTGATCAGCAACCAATCTATGTGTTATCTGAATGATGAGTACCTGAACCTATATCATGAAAGGATATAGCGCAGAGTATGCGTCAGTACTTGTAATGTACTAAGCATGCATGATACAGAATATAGCTGAACAAATATAACTGAGCAATAATATAATATGAACGGAATAATAATACTGAAATATACTAAAAACTGAGCTAAATGCAATGACCAAGCACTAATCATGAATTTACATGCTGAGATTGAATACTGAAGTATAACTGAAAATATCGTCTAATGCACTAGAGTCTGACTGTGGAAGCTACTATTAATCGACATAAAACCATGTCAGATAAACGTGCAGTCTGATGTATACACCCTATTGAGAGGACTCAATACACCTTGCCAGGGGTATAAAGGCATGACTGGCGTGATCACTAAATTTGATGCCCAACAGAGAGGACTTATAACCTACGGGGGCACGTAGTTCTGGGACTATAAGGGTACGTTGAACCCTAGTCCAACTTGGTACTAAGCCTACTCCCAATTGGAATGTGTATGACACAACTTAACTAAAATATTGGATTAGCTCATTATACTAACATGCTAACTGAGAATGCAACACTTAAGTACTGACAATGAAACATTCTAAATGTGAGACATGCATATCCATTTATCTGACCTAGCTATTGTAATTCATGAACTAAACGATTCTACACAACTAGGGTTTTAAGTTTCATGCAAGGAACTAAGCAATGATTCCATGAAAACATGATAATCTGATTAAGAATACTATAACAACTAAATCACAACCAATATCTATGGTTTTAGAAACCCTAGGTCTAAGCAAGATCTAACGAATCAAGAATCTAACTGAATTATAGGGACCTAGTGGATAAAAGGAACCCACTAGTGAAATCCTACATACATGGTGATGAAATTCACGAAGAAATCTTTCGACTAGGGGCTGGAAATGAAGAAACCTTTCTGCGTTCTTGGAAGCATTTGGTTGACGTTTTTCTCCTCTTTTGCTGTAATATTTTATGAATTTTTGGAGAATAATCATTCTGGTAAGTTCTGACTAAGTTACTAGGCTTAAACTAAGTAAAACGATGTAGTTTAAAGGTAAAACGGCATAGTATAAGTGCCTACCGCATAGGGGAAAAGACCAAAATGCCCCCGACTTCAATCTAATGAAGCCCATCCATGGAAGGAACGACGGTCCGTCATTTAGACTATCGGCCATCATTTGGGTTCATCGTTCATGATCTACTCAACAAGGCTTCCCTAATATGAGCATAACTTTTTACTTAGAGATGGAATTTTAGAAAACTTAATGGCGTTGGAAAGAGGATTCAGTTATCTTTAATTTGATAGGTAATGGGCCACCTAATTCTTTTTGTGCTAAGAGTTACGACAGTTTGAAGTTGACCCATTAACAATTTCCCTCTAACTGGCTACTGCCCTCACCTACGGTCCGTAGATCCAACCACAGACCATATTTTTCGATCGTTGGTAGGATCAGAGACTATAAAGATTTGGGCCTTAACGATAGAACCCCATCTATGGTCTATGGTCCTACCTACGATCTGTGGGTGGTTCCGTTGGTATTGGCACTAGACATTCAAAAAATTGGGATTTTCTTCATTTTGAGATCAGAGGTGTTACATTATCTCCCCCTTGGGGGCATTTTTTCTCGAATGAAGAATAAGCTAGCTGAGTATGGAGGGAAGGAGCTGCAATCCCTACCACTAAGTACATGAAACTGATATCTAACTGAACTGAGTTCCAAGAACATAAAATTATGCTAAAAATTCAAGCATAACTGAAAAAACAAGATACTAACACTGAATTTGTGCAAGAGTAAACTGAGGGACTAGAGAGGAACTATTACTTCAAGCTGAAATGGAATTGGAAGGAAAGAGATAAGGATACTTGGCCTTCATGGTTGCTTCAGCTTCCCAAGTAGCTCCCTCGACGGATAGACTCCTCCACAAAACCGTCACTGAAGCACCTTCTTTATTTATCAACCTACGAACCTAATGGTCAAAAATCTCAACCGACTCCTCTTCATAAGTGATACTATCCTTCACAGCCACACTCTCTAATAGTACTATAGATGCTAGATCACCCATGATAAATCCAAGATTTGGACTCATTTAGGGCTTTATTTGGAGAGATTTAGTGTCGTCAAATGCTTATTTTGTGCAAATAACTTATGTAAAATCATTGATTTACAGGTATTTGGATTCAGGAACAAAGCATGGACACAAATTTGCAAAAAAAAAATGAAACGAGTTGAAAGAAGGAAGAAAAAAGGACTAGTGATGGCCAAATCCCTTAGGCGAGTTGTTGAGTGGCCATTTGAACACCTAAAGTTCCAGTGTGCCTAGCCCTGAAGGAGAAAATCAAGTTGGCGCAAGAAAAGAGCAGTCGGCGGATCGCCGAGTGAATCCGTGATGCATAACTAGATCACCCAAAGTTACCAACCTGGAGGATGCTGAAGGCCAAAAAAAAATAGGCGATGGAATTGACCAAAGGGCAGATCGCCGAGTTGATCAGCGACCCCAACTTTCTGTGTCGAATGGTCCTTCGCAGCATATTTTTGGCGACTATAAATACGTTTTTTGAACATTAAGTTGGGTATCAAGTTTTATTCTGAACAATCTTTAGAACTATTTTCTAGTTTGAACTCTGAGTATTGAGACAAGTTTTCCTTAGCTTTGAAGAATTGAAGTTTTGCACTTTTGAGAAATTGAAAGTGGGTCTTTCAGATTCTTCAATTTGGACCTTTGTAAAGACGAACTTAATATTACCAGTTGATGGAAACAAAATTTGGTAACGAATTTTATCTTTTTCTGATGTCTAGCTAAAACCTCAATTCTTGGGGTGTGATTATGTGATTATGGGCTGATTTAGTTTATGGGTATTGCTGATTGTTAGTTTAAATGTTGTTTAGAAGTGATTTCAATCATTAATTGTGGTTTAACTTAAAGAATAGTAGTTGCAAATGCAGTTCTACCTTCGTGTTTTTGGCTTGCTCAAGAGAGAGGTTTTAAAACCAAGATTATTGATTGATGGTCTATGGGTGTTGGGTTTTCATGGGTTCAGCTCGAGAGAGTGAACCCAAAACCCATTTCCACACATTCCGCTCGAGAGAGTGAACGGACTAAGGCATAAGTTGTTCTTATTTTGTATTCTTGTCGATGTTCAAGAGAAATTGACATTATTCGGGGTAAATTGTTCGAGAGAAAGTTTACCTCCTCTATATTCTAGCTTATTCACTAATATTCAGTTATTTCCTAACAGTTGCACTTACCCATTTGTCTACATTAGCCTATAATCGAATCACGTCTCAAGAACCCGTCTCATTATTATTAATATTGTGTTATTTGTTGTTGTTGTAGAGGATAATTTCAAACCAAAACCACCTGTTATTTGACATTCGTGTCACCCCCTAATTTGAATTGTGTTTTTATTTGTAAATGTCTATTCATTTGGCTGATTTGAACATATTCTTACTTTTCTATTGAATCTTAAACACGTACCACTCACTATGGGATTCGACCCCAACTAATTTAATTGGATTATGTGCTAACTAGCTATCGTTGACACTTTGAATTTGATGAAGTGTCCTTGAAACGTTAATCAAAATGGCGCTGCTGTCGAGGAGTGGTGTTGGTTAAGATTCTTTCATTAAGTTGATTTAGTTTTTTTAGTCATAGTTGAATCTACTTACTTTTAGTTTTGCTTTGTATGTCGCTCGTTTAGAGCAGAGAAATTGAGCACGTCTTGTAGAAACGATGACCAAATGGATCACCCACATTTGAGATTGATGATTCTTAGGGATGACATCCTAACATTCAAGCAATTGGAGGGTGAGACCTTTTATGAGTTGTGGCAAAGATTTAAGGCCCTATTGCAGCAGTGCCCAACTCATGGAATTCGAGATAAGATGTTTCTTGAATGCTTCTACAGGGGTCTTGGTCCCAAAAATAGAATAGTGCTGACCAAATTTCTCCTGGTGGTCTCATACGACTACCTTATGCAATTGCAGCCCAACCCCTTGATCACATGGCCAAGACCAACAAAGAGACTGAAAAGGACCAAATTTTGACCACACTGTTGACTCAATTAGATCTCGTGGCCAAACTAATTATGAAATTAGAGGTATCATACAAAAAGAATGATCGGTACATTCCCTTTCATGAGAGTAGAAAGTCTAAGAAGTACGAGGGCGGAGAAGTAGAAGAGATTCTCTTATTCATTCTTCACAAAGTCGAAGAACACGACAAAGTGTTGAATGAGATAAAAGAGAATGTCTCACTGCTGAATCAGATGACTGCTTCCCATTCCATATTTATTCAGCTATTTAAGACTTAGATGGGTCATCTGTTGTCTCATCTCTACCCCACAAATCAAGATTGAGTGGGAACTTGCATTGTGCCACGACGTTAAGTAAGGTGCTTCTTGGGAGGCAACCCAAGTGTTTAACGCTTTATTTTTATTTTTGAAATAATCGTGTGTTGATTGTGTAAGTTAAACTGTGGAATATGTTTGAAAAGTGGAAATTGGCGATCAAAATATCAAATCAATGACTCGCCAAAGAGGTCGGCAAACCTAAATTGGATTGTCGTTGGACTCATGGAATTTTGGTATTGGAGTCTGCAAAACTCGATGTGCCCAGGAGCAAATCGGCATGTCGCCGAACGGGTCGGCGATCGTGACTTTGTCCTCCATTTGGACCACTACTTTAACTGGAGGTCCTATAAAACTCGGCGAGGTAAGTGCCTACTCGTCATGTCACCGAGTAGGTTGGCGAGCAAGACTAATGTCACCGAATGGGTGAGAATTGGATGGTTTTAAAGGCCAAAGGTTTAAACTTTCAAACTCTTTCAGATTCCCTCACTTTTCAACCTTCCAAATTCACACCCGTGCCATATTTTCCTATTATTTTCATGTTTTTACCAATTCCTAGTCATCATTTGTGTGTTTGAAGTTGGATTCTTTGTCGCCTAGCTTTTCAAACCTCGTATTCGGTATAAAAAGTTGGTTTTCCGAACCCCAAACTTGTAATTAGTGATTTTACTCATTTGCAATTGCTCTTATCTTAGTGATGTGTATTGGGCCTCTCTGATTTCATTGTTATTGTGCTTGTGTGCATATGTGCCTATTTTAATTTGAATATCTTGCCTAAATTGTTAATATTGTTGATTTCCCGAATTGTCATGCTAAAATTGATCAAAATCTTGTTAGGTTGTGTTGTGTTGTTGTTGGTTCTAGTTGGGTGAAGTCTAAGTAACCCACATTTGTGGTAAATGACGTACTTTTCCCAATGATGGAGCGGTTGATGTCATTCTTAAGGGTGAAAGTCATCAAATTGCTAAATTTGGCTAAACCGGGAGAAGTCTTAGTATTGTGGGGGCATAGGTGTAATGGGTCTAAGTCTAATTGAGTGAGTGAATGTTTTGATTTTGTTTTTGGGGCCTGCGGGGTTGAATTTGGAAGTTATGGTTAAAAGTAATCACATTGGGCCGTTTGGCAGGTTGCCTTTAATTTCATGCTAAAATTGGGTTTGGGTTCTGTAACTTTCAACGAGAGGCCTGAGTTTGTCGAGTGCACTCAGCAACTCACTGATTGTCTTCTTGATCACCTTTTCTGTGCTCTTAACTCCTAAAATGCCCTGTAACTTTTGGCGAGCTAGTCCTTACTCGTAGAATGATTTCAGCGATTTGCCAATTGGCCCTTCCCATCGCCGACATGCCAAGTTTTTTGGGAAATTTTGAGCCAATCCTTTCGGCAAGCCCGATCTGGCTCTCAAAAGTGATTCGGCGACTCATAGATCGGTTCGGTGAGTTTCTTTGCAACTATTTTCTGCAACTTTGTTTGAACTATTTCTAACTCTTTTTGATGTTTTTGCAGATATGGCTAGACCAAAAGTGGCCGGTAGAGACATGCCACCCAGCAAGAGGGCTAAGGGATAAAAATCTACGATAATGCAGTTGCATCTAAGGCTAAATCTACCAAGTTGCCCATAACAGGTGAGAAGGGAAAAGAAAAGGGCAAGGCACCTACACCTGCATCATCGGAGGTCAGTTTTGATAGTGACATGATTTATGCCACTCACCTCACCACTTCTGAGAGTGAGGGTGAACACCAAGATCCTCAGGCTATCACTTTTGAGCCTGAGGATGATGAGTTACTAGCAGCCCAGAGAGCGGAGCTGCGATCCAAGAGGATGAATGATCCATCTATTATCAGGACTCCCCAGGCCAACACTACTCCTCATACTCCCGCACAGGTTGTGGTCCTAGCACCACCGGTACAGGGTCCTCCTCCCCGGTTTATGAACAGACTAAAGACTGAGGGATTGAGGACCATCATAGAAGAGAATAGATTTTCTACTTATCACATCATAAACAGGTACCCAGAGATCTTGAGATGCCTGAGGTCACATAAATTCTGGCTATTCACTAAGCCTCATGGCCCGTAAATTCCAAATTTGGTCAGAGAATTCTACAGTGTCTGCAGTGCCCTAGTGCCACAAGGGAAGAAGCCAGTAGCCAAATTCAAGCCGGTTGACTATGTGGTCATCAAGGGTAGAAAGGTAAAATGTGATAGTGATGCTATCAATGCAGTCTTGGGTGTTTCAACACGAACTGGGGATGACTACCAATATCTGATCAGGACAAAGATGTTAGAAAACATGAAAAAGTGGTTGGCTCCTCTAATATCATACGGTACTCCCAAATGGCTTGATATTGGAGTACCCATTAAGAAGAGGACCTAAACATAGAAGAAAGGTTCTGGTTTGTCTTCATCATCAATAACATTATGTCATCCCAGAACGAGTCGATTCTCCGCCATGCCAAGACAACATGTATGGGTTGCATCATTGATGAGACAAGGCTGAACCTGGGGATGATTATGGCACATGAGATGGTCATGAGGGCCAAGCAGCGCCAAAATTCCCTTCAATTCCCGGTGTTTATTATCGAGTTGTGCAGACAAGCTTGGGTGCCTAAAGATGAGAAGAAGGATGTGGAAGTGATTCTCACATCTTTTACTGACATTCGGAGGATTGATGTGGATTATTTAAAGGATGAAACAGAGAAGAAGAAGAAGGTAGACCTGGTGGATACCTCCCCGGTTGTTGATAATTCAATAATACCTGCAGAGGTAGTATTGCCTACTTTGGCCCCTCGGCCTTTAGGTATATCTAGTGTTGTCCCTTTTATTACTCCCAGTTCCTCTCTTGCTCCATTGCCTCCCAGATCTAGTACTGGTGTTGTTGTTGGCCGACCCCTGCTCACACAGGCTGCATTCCTACGGATAAGACAACTAGCACATTTTGCCGATAAGCGTGCCTCAAGGCTTGAGGCTACCATTCCTAGAATGATCTAGAAAGCCCTTGTTAATGTTGTGACACCCCTGAGTTCTACCATTGATGCCCTTACGACAAGGATAACAGTATGCGAGTGTGGCCAAAGGGCCACTGAGGAGGTGGTGGGTCCTAAAGGCCGCCATTGCTGCGTTGAGGAGAGATATGGACCAACTGAAGTCCACCGACATATAGATCATTTTCGGGACAGTAAAGATCCCTGATGTGCCAGTTAATCCAGATGTGGCTCCAGCCACCACCAGAGATAAGGTTCGAACTGAAGAGGTAGCTGCTGTCGAATCTAAGGATAAGACCGATGAGGAATTGCTTGTTGCTGAGACTATGGAGGCCATGGTAGATGCAGTTGTACATATATCATTAGCAGACACACCCATGGATGACCTTACTAGACCTATTCACTACAAGAAAAAGCTTTATTTAAAACCAATATTTAGGGACGAGTTAATAATTCCATCTTTAAAGGTGTATGTATTGGGACGAGATTTTAATTTGGTCATTAATTTCTTGTGTTATTGTGAAGGTGCTTAATGTGGTCTCTAGAGAAAGTATAACCTGGTCCCAACATAAAATTTAAGGGTCTTGAGAAATTTATTAAGGCGGGAAAGTACTGAAATATTTTTAAAAAAATATTTTCACCAAAACTAGGTGCCAAAATGTCCATTACTGATTAAAATTGTAAACAGAAATCAAAAAATAAAACATCTCTGTTTCTCAAAACTTAACGTGAAATAGAACAACCCTAGCAGAGATTTTTCCTAAGAGCAATCTTCACAATACAGCGATCTAAGAGCAGCTCTCTACTAAAAATCTTTGTATTCTCAAAATAGAGAAAGCACTTGTCTGCCTAGAAGCAGACACAACAGCTTGTTTCAGTCATTCATCTGTATTTTTTCAGAACAAACAAAGTACAGGTCTGTTTAGCACCGATCTCAATCTCTATCTTCTATTCACTCAAATCTCAGGTATTACTCCACTTCTTTATGTTTATTTGTTTCCTTCTTTTAAGCTGATTTGTTGTTTGTTTTGTTCAAGTTATAACTTTTCTTGTTTAAGTTAGTTTGTTCGCTGATCACACTAGCTGCTGATCATTATTTGTAAAAAATGATTCAGTTTTATAGTGTTTTATGATCCCAAAAATGAAGGGGATCTATCCTTAAAGAACTAAGTGTTCCTAAAGGTTCAGAACAATAAACTAAACTTGAAAAGGGGAACTAACAAGTAGACGAGCTAAAACAATTTGATCAATATCGAGAGAGTTGTGTTCAAGTTGTGAAATCCATTATGAATTACTAGTGAATCATTTAAGCTTTTAAGCCTAATAGAGAAAGTGAGAAAACTGATTGTTGTATGTTACTATTGGAAAAGTGAAAAATTGATAGTTTTGTTTGGTTCCAAAAACTAATAAAAGATGTAAAACGAAATAAAACTGATGCAAATGACCTCATGTGGTGATGCACATAGAAGGTTGAAAAAGTGATAGTTTCATTTGGGTCTGAAACTTGGAAAATTTGATATCTTTCAAGAAGATACATTCTAACAGTTTGTTAATACATTATTAATCCTTTTATTCTAATAGGTTCTCTTTATAGTTGTATCTCAGTTATTTCTCCTCTTTACGAGTTGTTTTTTTCTTCTCTAAATCTAAGAGAAGCTCTCAACTGAAAATCTTTGATTTCTCAAAATAGAGAAAGAACGAGTCAGCCTAGAAGCAGTCGCAACAGGTTGGTTTCAGTGTTTCATCTATGTTTTTTCAGGACAAAGAAAGTACATGTCTGTCTAGCACCAATCTCAACTCAATCTCTATCTTCTATTCACTAGAATCTTAGGTATTACTCCACTTTTTCTAGTTTATTTGTTTCCTTCGATTAAGCCGATTTGTTGTTTGTTTTGTTTAAGTTATAACTCTTCTAGTTTAATTAGTTTTGTTCGCTGATCACACTAGCTGCTGATCATTATTTGTAAAAAAGTTTCAGCGTTATAGTGCATGTTTTATGATCCCAAAAATGAAGGGGATCTATCCTTAAGGAACTTACTGTTACTAAAGGTTAAGATCAATAAACTAAACTTGAAAAGGGGAACTAACAAGTAGAAGACCTAAAACAATATGATCAATATCGAGAGAGTTGTGTTCAAGTTGAGAAATCCATTATGAATTACAAGTGAATCGTTTTTAAGCTTTTAAGCCTAACAGAGCAAGTGAGAAAACTGATTGTTGTATGTTTCTATTGGAAAAGTGAAAAATTGATAGTTTTGTTTAGTTCTAAAAACTAATAAAAGATGTAAAAGGAAATAGAACTGACGCAATGACCTCATGTGGTGATGCACATAGAAGGTTGAAAAAGTGATAGTTTCGTTTGGGTCTGTAACTTGGAAAACTTGATATCTTTCAAGAAGATACATTCTAACAGTTTGTTAAAACATTATTAATCCATTTTTTCTAACAGGTTCACTTATTTCTTTCTAGTTCTATCTCAATTATTTCTCCTCTTTGTGATTTGTTTTTTTCTTCTCTAAATCTAAGAGAAGCTCTCAACTGAAAATCTTTGATTTCTCAAAATAGAGAAAGAATGAGTCAGCCTAGAAGCAGTCGCAACAGGTTGGTTTCAGTGTTTCATCTATTTTTTTTCAGGACAAAGAAAGCACAGGTCTTTCTAGCTCCGATCTCAACTCAATCTTTATCTTCTATTCACTTGAATCTCAGGTATTACTCCACTTCTTCCAATTTATTTGTTTCATTCTATTAAGATGATTTGTTGTTTGTTTTGTTCAAGTTATAACTATTCATGTTTAAGTTACTTTTGTTCGCTGATCACACTAGATGCTGATCATTATTTGTAAAAAAAAGATTCAGCTTTATAGTGTGTAATGCTCCCAAAAATGAAGGGGGTCTATCGTTAAAGAAGTAAGTGTTCTTAAAGGTTAAGAACAGTGAACTAAACTTGAAAAGAGGCATTAAATACTAGACGAGCTAAAACAATATGATCAATATCGAGAGAGTTGTATTCAAGTTGAGAAATCCATTATGAATTACAAGTGAATCGTTTTTAAGCTTTTAAGCCTAACAAAGCAAGTGAGAAAACTGATTGTTGTATGTTACTATTGGAAAAGTAAAAAATTGATAGTTTTGTTTGGTCTAAAAACTAATAAAAGATGTAAAACGAAATAGAACTGATGCAAATGACCTCATGTGGTGATGCACATAGTAGGTTGAAAAAGTGATAGTTTCGTTTGGGTCTGAAATTTGGAATACTTGATATCTTTCAAGAAGATACATTTTAACAGTTTCTTAAAACATTATTAATCCATTTTTTCTAACAGGTTCTCTTATTTCTTTCTAGTTGTATCTCAGTTATTTCTCTGCTTTGCGAGTTGTTTTTTTCTTCTCTAAATCTAAGAGTAGCTCTCAACTGAAAATCTTTTATTTATCAAAATAGAGAAAGCACAGGTCTCCCTAGAAGCAGACGCAACAACTTGGTTTCAGTGTCTCATCTATTTTTTTCAGGACAAAGAAAGCACATGTCTACCTAGCTCCGATCTCAACTCAATCTTTATCTTCTATTCACTTGAATCTCAGGTATTACTCCATTTCTTCCAGTTGATTTGCTTGCTTCTATAAAGCTGATTTGTTGTTTGATTTGTTCGAGTTATATATAACTCTTCTTTTTTAAGTTACTTTTGTTCGCTCACACTAGATGATGGTCATTATTTGTAAAACAGATTCAGTTTTACAGTGTGTTATGATCTCAAAAACGAAGGGGATCTATCTATTATTTCTGTAGACATGTATCTCAGTTATTTCTCCTCTTTTGCGAGTTGTTTTTTCTTCTCTAAATCTGATTTGTTGATTCCTTCCTTCTTACATCATAGTGTATCGTGTGTTCCTAAAGAATCGATCATATTTTCACAACGAAATTAACTTGATCTAATGAAAGATGAAAGAAGTATAATAGAATTGATGCAAATTAATTCTTGTATATGATGTTTATAGTAGGTTGAAATAGTAATAGTTTAATTTAGGCTTCAAAACTTTGCAAACTCAAGAATTTTCAAGATACATTCTAATAGTTGCACCATATCTTCTTCCATTTTTGTGTAACGGGATCACTATTTTTGTCCTAAAGAAACTAAACAGTGAACTATTATTGAACATAGACACTCACAGATTATGAATTAAGACAATGTTCAGAGAGAATATAGAGGGAGTTATTCAACTAAAGAAATCTATTCTAAATTACAAGTGAATTATTGTTTACCTATTAAGGCTAATAGAGCAAGCTGTAAAGTGGTTGCATTTATTAAAACTGATCCAAATGTGTAGTTACCTGCAACTAATTCCTTAAGGTACTAGTTACAGAATCACAAGTTGTGTGCATTTTATGATTTTTCTTATCATTCATATTTTCTTAATCTCTTTTTATGTATTCTCCAAGGTTATGGCACCTTGTAAGCAATGGATGCAACTTTCTCTTGATAATCGGGTCGACCAAGCCTATTTAGATGGTGTGAAAAAGTTTTTGGATTATGCTTTTCAGAGAACAGGAAAACAGGATGAAATATGATGTCCATGTTACAAATGTTGTAATACAACATTAGGAACTCGTGAGACGATTGATACAACATTGAAAGTATATGGATTAATTCAACATTATACTTTTTGGTATCACCAAGGAGAACATTTAGGTGAGCTAGTGTCATATTCTGAAGATGAAACTGATGATGAAGTAGAAGGTTATGAGAGTGAAGATGAAGTACATGAATTGTTGAAATATTTATATCCTAATGTTGATGAAGCATTCACCCACACTAGTTATGAAGATGTAGTTGAGGAGAAGCCAAATGTTGAAGCTAAAAGATTTTACAAATTATTGAAGGATTTGGAGCAGCCACTATACCAAAATTCAAAGGCTTCAAAGCTTTCCTCTTTGATTAAATTGTTTCACATCAAGAGTATGGTCTGTTGGAGTAATGAGTCTTTTAGCATGTTATTAAAAATGTTAAAAGAGGAGTTTTTGCCTAATGGGGCTGATTTGCCAAATTCATATTATGAGGCAAAGAAGATTATTCACGATCTTGGGCTTTCTTACAACAAAATAGATGCTTGTACTAATGATTGCATGTTATATAGGAAGGAACATACCTTACTTGATTCTTGCAAAATTTGTGGTGCGTCAAGATGGAAAATGAATAAACATACCAGGGAAACAAGGAATAAAAAGGGTAAAAACATAGCCTCAAAGAGTTTGTGTTATTTTCCATTAAAGTCTAGGCTTCAAAGGTTGTTTATGTCTACAAAGACATCTTCTCTAATGACATGGCATAAGGATGAAAGAATTAATGATGGAATAATGAGGCCCTCAGCTGATTCAATGGCATGGAAGTCATTCGATGAACTTCACCCTTCATTTGCAACCGAGTTCGACTTGGACTTGCTAGTAATAGATTTAAGCCATTTCGCAATTCAAAAAGCTCACATAGCATTTGGCCTGTGGTTCTTATTCCTATAACTTACCACCTTGGTTGTGTATGAAACAAGAAAATTTTATCTTGTTAATGCTTATTCCTGGTCCAAATGGTCCTGGAGATGAAATTGATACATATCTTCAACCTCTGATAGAGTAACTAAAGGAGTTGTGGGAAGTTGGTATTGAGACCTTTGATGCATCAACTAAACAAAATTTTAAGTTGCATGCTTCTTTATTGTGGACTATCGATGACTTTCCAGCATATGAAAATTTATCAGGATGGAGTACAAAAGGAAAATTGGCATGTCCATCTTGTAATAAAGACACATCCTCTATTCGATTGGCTAATTGTAAAAAACAGTGCTTTATGAGTCATCGACGTTACCTTCCCAAGGATCACAGATGGAGGAATGACAAAAAGTAATTTGATTATACAACAGAGAAAAGGCTCCCACTGAAAACATGTTCTGGAATTGAAATACGTAATCAAGTCCAAGATCTTGAAAGGCAACCATTAACAAGGGATCCTAAGAAAAAGAGGAAGATATCACGTGAAAAGCAAAAGGATTATTGGAACAAGAAAAATATCTTTTTTGAACTTTCATATTGGAAATTTCTCTTGTTGCGACATAATTTGGATGTCATGCATATTGAGAAAAATATATGCGATAATATTATGGGGACAATCATGAATGTCAAAGGAAAGACAAAGCACACAATTAAAACTCGATTAGACTTGAAGGAGATGAATATTAGGCCAGAATTGCACCCTATCAAAAGAGGGGAGAAAGTTGAAGTTCCAACTGCATGCTACACATTGTCGCCTGAAGATAAGCACAAGTTATGTCTTTTCTTGAAGAATTTAAAGGTCCATAATGGGTTTTCATCTAATATTTCTCAATGTGTAAACTTGAAAGATCACAAGATATCTGGATTAAAAAGTCATGATTGTCATGTTCATTTACAACATACACTCCCTCTTGCTCTTCATGGTATGTTGTCCAAAGAAGTGTGTGAACCTCTTATTGAGTTATCAACTTTTTTTGTGTTCTTGGAGCAAAAGAGTTGATGATTGATGACTTGAAACATATTGAAGCACAAATTCACATAATACTTTGCAAGTTAGAAAAGGTCTTCCCTCCTTCTTTTTTTGATGTCATGGTGAACTTGCTAATTCATTTAGCAGGTGAAGCTGAGATTGCTGGACCTATTCATTATCGGTGGATGTATCCTATTGAGCGATGGTTATATTTTTTGAAATCCCTCATTGGTAATATGGCATGTTCAGAAGATTCTATTGTAGAGGGCTACATTGCAAATGAATGCATGACCTTATGTTCAAGGTATTTGCATAGTATTGCCACAAAATTCAATCGGCCTGAAAGAAATTATGACGGGGGCTTAAAAAAATCAAATGAGGGTTTATCTATATTTTGCCAACCTGGAAAAATTTTGGGAGCTAAAGTTTCATGTGAGCTTGAAGCTTATGAGTTGGAATAAGCACATATATACATTCTGAAGAATTGTGATGAAATCATACCATATCTTGAGTATGGAGAGTTCTTTTATATCGTCTTATATTTCTTATTTCCTTTAAGGTGATATTGTTTCTACATGAAATTTATGGTTAACCTCAATTTTGTAGAGAGTTTGCACAAAATCATATAGATACTGCTCAAAACTTGTCAAATACAGAATGGGACCGAGAATTTATTGAAAGGTTTAAAGATAGGGTGAGAAATATATAAACAGCAGATTCAATATCTTAACTTTTAACTAATCGTTCTAAAGTATTCAATGCTATCTTGTTTCTAGGTTGCACAATTGCATAAAACAGATAATAGTCGACTCATGGAAGATTTTCTCGCATTTTCACATGGTCCTACTAAATATTCAACACATTCTAATGGCTACATTGTCAATGGATACAGATTTCATATAGAAGATCATGATCAAATGTTAAGGACTCAAAAACTGTGGTGTTGTTGTAGTTGGCGAGAATGATAAAGATAGTGAGAATGTTGATTACTATGGAATTTTAACAGATGTGATTGAATTGCAATTTATGTTGAATAGAAGGGTGATTTTGTTTTGTTGTAACTGGTCTGATGTGTATGACAAAATAAAAGGAATTAAAAGAGATGAGTATGACTTCGTGAGTGTGAATCCGAGTAGATTTTGAAAACAAATGAGCCTTTTTTTTAGCGAACCAAGCATCTCAAGTGTTTTATGCTAGTGATAATTCCAACAAAGGTTGGCATGTAGTGAGGAAGACTCAACCTAGTGATTCCTATGAGATGGGGAAACAAATCGATGATGAAATTGTTGTAGTTGACTTAGAAAGTCCTTCACAAAAGAAACGAAAAACAACAGATCGATGAGGTTAAGTATCTTTTCTGAACTAATAGACATGATTTTTTATATTACTACATTGTCGCACATGATTCTTGTTTGGGAGGAGGCGATCACAAGATTGATTTCTCCTTTGATTCTTGATAATAACTTACTGTTAAAATTTCTATTCTTCATTACTTTGATTTTATCCTTTGGTTCACTAGTAACTACCAACATATCTCGCCGATTGACCCGTATGGTCCAGCTCGAAATCGTGTTGCTTCTTTGCATACTTTATCTTCGGTCATATCAGCTGATAAAAATAAAATTAAAATTAATCCTCAATTAAATATTGTTCAAACAAATGATAAATCATCTGATAGTTCTGATAAGGATATTCCTTCTGCATCTGAAATGGATTTCAATCTTAATGATACTTAATGATGAATGTACACCAAATCGATTTTAGTCCAGGTTCACTAGCAAGAAAGTATATTCAAAACGAATTTGCAAGTGATAAATGGAGCCAGTTTAAAACTTGGTTTTTTGACACTTACAGCAAAGAAGATCTGCATAATATTTCACAAGAATTTTATGAAACTTGTGTTTTGCATAATCATATTATGTTCTTCGTATCTTGGTTTATAACCACTTATTTACCTTTATTCATCAAAGTCTTTGAAAGATCTTATAAAGATGAATCAGGTAATATTATTAAGGCTATTTATCTGCCTCAGGCACCATTTATACTTCCTAATAATACAGGGATCACTTTCACTGCTTTCCAAAAATTCATTGAAAATGATGTGGCTACGATAAGTATTAACGAGATTAATAATCTCATTTCTCAAAATAAATATTTAGGTCTTTATGTGAAAGTTTTAGGAGAACATATTAGCTCCCTTGATAAAAAATTGGATGATCTGATAATTTTAATTAGTCAGATAAAAAATGATTGAAAACCTTCTGAACAGAATTCTTCGTCAAAACAACCTGATGTACCTATTCAGAGACCTCCTGAGATTCTGGATTTTATCTTTAAACCACTTTATGATCTTGAAAATCTTCTTGATAAAAAGTTTTCACAATTTGGGGCAAAACCCATTAGTTTATCTGAAGATTTTGCAGATGAGATGGAAACCACCTTTGATTTTAAAATTCAAGTGAATTAGAAATTAATAAACTTCGTGGTTATCCAAAAGGAATAATGGTAATACTAAATATGCTCATCAACCTAGCATGCAAATGTATTATTATCCCCGTCGTACTCCTTAAGACGTTTTGATAGAAGAATGTGATTGGAACCAAACTAATACTTCTTACAGTGGAAGTGAGATTTATGAATGGAATCTCGACAGTTTAACTGATAGGCAATTAACAATACTTGTTCATAGAATGCTTATGTATGCTACTATTTGCAAAAGTGTTAATAACACAGATAAAACTATTTGCAAGATGATAATTGCAGGTTTTACTGGTCAACTTAGAGGCTGGTGGGATAATTATATGAGTACTGAGGCAAACTGCTATAACTAATGCCAAAGTAGTTAATGATGGTATTGATAACCTAGGATATGCCTTAGTGAAAAATAGAGAAGACGTTATTTATACCCTGGTCTAGACTATTCTAGAACATTTCAATGGTAGATTTACTAATCAATATGAGACTGTTCGTTCTTTACTAAATGCTCTTCGATATAGGCATTTAGGAGAATTCAGGTGGTATAAAGACACCTATCTTAGTCGGGTAATGGAACTACCTGAAAAAGGTATTGAACACTGGAAAGCCAAGTTCATAGATGGCTTACCTCCCTTATTTTTCAAGAGAGTTAAAAAAACTCTGAAGAATTCGCAAGGAGCTATTCCTTTTGGCAATTTTACTAATGGAAAATTAACAGGAGCTTGCACCCAAGAAGGTATTAATTTGAGCAATGAATTGAAACTTTCTAGACAGCTTAAAATGAATAAGCTTAGAGAAAGATCTCAGTTAGGAGACTTTTGCGTTCAGTTTGGGTTACCATATGTAGGTAAACAGACCAAACATAGAAATTCTAGAGACTAATCCTGAAAAAAACTTATAGAAAGAAAAGGTCTAGACAAAGATCTAGGGAAGAACGGGAAGAGCGACAAGCTCATCGTAAATCTAATAGATTTAGTAAGAATAGATCTAGGCGAGATCTCGCTAAGAATAAGTGCTACAAATATGGGAAATTTGGACATATAGCACCAAATTGCACCAAATTGTAAGTTTGAAAAGCTTAAAACTCAAGATTTAGAGGAGGATTTGCACGATAAGGTCTATAGTTTCTTATACACCTCTGGTTTTGAGTCTGATTATGATGATGACAATTATTCTGAATCAGGTTCTAAAACTTATAAACCTGAAACTTCTGGTAATACTCAGTCAACAACTATATATGCTTGTAAATGTAGAGGTGATATTTGCTCTTGTGAACATGATGAATTTTATAAATTACAATCTCAATTTGAAGATTTGAATATGAATACTATTACTTCTGATAATGTGATAGAGATGATAAAATAAGTTACTGATACCACGTTGCGTGAAAAGATTATTTAGCTCGCTGCTAAAAATAAGGCTAGCTCATCTAATATTGTTGAAAGATCAAAAAATGAATTTAAATATTCTGCTCCTTATTCTTTATCTGAAGTCAATAATAGACTTTCTAAACAGCATGTTGTTATTCGTGATACTTCTTTTGATAATCTAAAAGGAGAAATTGAATAATTAAACCAGGAGATTAAATATCTTAAACAAACTCAGATTATTTGTGATCACCGCCTTACTCATATTGAGTCTGCTAAAGGAAAAAATATTGTTGAACAAAAAACTCTTTAAGAACCTATTAATATTGATCCTAAACAAAATATGTTCGTAGGAATGATGCAGGTGGTTACAGCGCATAAATGGTATATTAAATGTACCATATTAATTGATAATACTTTTTCTATAACTGATGTTGCTATGATAGATAGTGGAGCTGACGTAAGCTGTATTCAAGAAGGCCTTGTGCCTACCAAATATTTTGAGAAAACAACTCATATGGTCAGATCTGCTTCAGGACATGCTTTAGTTATAAAGTATAAACTACCTAATACTCGTATATGCCAAAATAAAGTCTCCATTCCACATTTCTTTTTCTTGGTGAAAAATCAGTTATACACTCCTATTATACTTGGAACTCCTTTTATAAATGTGATTTATTCTTTTACTAACATAACTGCTAAAGGATTTTCTACTACTTACAAAAATCGAGATATTAGTTATACTTTTATCACTGATCCTATTTCTCTTGATATTAATGCTTTGATTAATATGAAACAAAATCATGTGGATTCCTTACAACTTGAATTGTTTAGCATGAATATATTTGATGTTTTGAGATCAACCAAAGTACAAGAAAAGATTAAATTAATATTTGAACAGATTGTCGTTGATATTTGCATTGATCATCCTAGTGCTTTTTGGAACCGAAAAAAGCATATTGTCACTCTTCCTTATGAAGATACTTTCTCTGAGGATGATATTCCTACAAAATCACGTCCTTGTCAAATGAATGATGAATTGGTTGAATTCTGCAAGAAAGAAATTGATAATTTTTTACAGAAGGGTTTGATAAAACCTTCAAAATCTCCTTGATCATGCACTGCATTTTATGTCAATAATGCAGCTGAAAAGGAACGTGGTGTTCCCAGGTTGGTAATAAATTATAAGACATTAAACAAATATTTGAAATAGATTAGGTATCCTATCCCAAATAAAAAGGATTTATTGTAAGATTATATGACGCCAATATATTTTCTAAATTTGATTTAAAATCAGGTTATTGGCAGATTCAAATATTTAAAGAGCACTCTTATAGAACTGCTTTTAATATCCCGTTTGGACAATACGAATGGAATGTTATGCCAATTGGTCTGAAAAACGCTCCTTCTAAATTTCAAATAATTATGAAAGATATTTTCAACCCATATTTGGACTTCATCATTGTTTATATTCATGATATTTTGGTTTATTCAAAAACTCTTGAAATGCATATTAAACATTTAGACATTTTTAAGAAAATAGTTATACAAAACGGTTTGGTGATTTCTAAACCAAAAATGAGACTATTTCAAACTGAAGTAAGATTTTTAGGACATCTTATTTGTCAGGAGAAGGTTACCCCTATGCAAAGATCGATTGATTTTGCTTCTAAATTTCCTGATGTCATTACAAACAGAACGAAATTGCAGAGATTCTTGGGAAGTTTAAATTATATTTCCCCCTTTTACAAGAATTTATCTCGTGATTTAGCCCCGTTATACGACAAGGTAAAAAAGGATCATAAAGCACCTTGGACTGATAGTCTAACCAACTTGGTCAAAAATATTAAATTTCGTGTTAAATTTGTGCCTTGCCTAACTCTTGCTAACCCAGTTTGGCAGAAGATTGTTAAGACAAATACGTTTAATATTGGCTATGGAGGAATATTAAAATAAATCAATTCTCATGATAAAACTAAATATCTGATTCGACTTCTTTATGAAATATGGAGCGATACTCAGAAAAAATATGCAACGGTAGCACATGAAATGTTCACTATAGTTAAATGTGTTTCCAAATTTCAAGATGGTTTATATAATCAAAAGTTTCTTATCAATACTGATGCTCAATCAGTCAAATATATGTTTGATAAATATTTTAAGCATGATGCTTAAAAATTAATGTTTGTTAGATGACAACCACAATTAGCCCCTATTGATTTTGAAATTCATTATAAAAAGGGAAGTGATAATTATCTCCCAGACTTCTTATCTAGAGAATATCTTGCTTCTTAAACAATGGGTTTTTTAGCTTTCTTCCCTGATAAAGATTTAGTTACTATTTTAAATGCAGTTCCTCTTAATAGAGATTTACAGGAAAGTATATTATGGAGAACCATAGACAGTATGATGATGGATATCGTCGCCAATTATATGATGGAAGAAGCACTCTATGAGAACTATGATTATTATGAATGCTATAACCTTCTTGATTACTAAAACAAAAAGTTTTGTTTGAAGGATGGAACCCCCTTGGGTAACTACGGGTCGAGGAAAGGGAAATAACCCAAGAGGAAGGGGAAGATACTCCCCAAGTTCATCAAGATCGTCATATGGATCTTCATCCAACACTCCAATTATTCAAAAAGGAGGAATGAGTCTATTTAATTTAAACTCAAAAGCTCAAGAGGCAGCTTCATCAGTACATCTGGAAGATATTCCAGAAAATAATCCATTATATACCCAACTACATGCATATTTATCACAAAAGCAAAGTAATACTTTTGCCTCAATAACTAAAGATGATGTTGATGATATCAAATCATATGAAAAGAGAGAAAAAAAGAGAAGTGACATTCCTCTTAGAAAACTATGAGATACAAAGAAAAGTAGAACCATGGAAGATATTCCAACGATATTTACTCAATGAACTTTATTTCCTGGGTGAGTCATACAAAACTCGGTCATATTATGAAACTCTCCTGATAAATATAGGGGTTGATTTTCAGCACTTTTCAGATTATAATACCAGTGAGAATGTTTATAACTTCTCCAAAATGATTATAAAACAAATCATTCCTATTGAAGATTGGGGTATTTCCTCGATGACAGAAAGGCAGTTTAGCCTTAACAAAGTCTCTATGAAATTTACATATTGGGACTATATTCAAACTTTTAATAAAGTTCTCCATTATAATGACGAAAGACACAAACATACTTGGTTCATTAAAGTATGTGCAAAGATATTTGCTAATTCTATTCCAAATTGGTTTTTAATTTGGTGGACATACCACGGGCCAACGATAAAAATATTGCCCGAACAATTTCTCAAGTTATACAGAGAATGGGTTAAGGTGTGTCAAGACCTTAACTATCTATATCACCAAGAACACACTTGTTATATGCAATAAATCGAACAGATATATTTCATTATAGAATTTTCTGTTCGCTGGATTCATAAATGGGCTCCAGAAGTGGATTTCACTGAAGAACAAATCCCCTGTTTATATCGGACTTATTACAATAATTTTTGGGATAAATTAATGAAAAAAGACCCCCAAAAAAAGTCATTATATGAACAAGAACTACTGGAATGACTGCCAAGACAATTCAAGATTATAAATCAATTCCTAATAAAGGGATAATTGCTGACACTTCAGTCAGACATATGGCAAGAAAAATTTCTTACCAAGATGGAGATGATCAAAATGAAATGATTAATAATTATTTGGAAGGAGTCAAGAGAAATCTTCTTCTTAATATAACACACTACACAAGATCAGACTCGTCTATGCGCAGTGAAACAAGTGATGATACTCACGAGGCTCAACCATATGAATCATAAGGGCCAGTTTCAGAAGACACAATAAAGAAAGTAGAAGATTTCCTCTCAAAGCAGAAAAACAAAATTTAATAGATAAGCATTATCAACAGTAGAAACACTGTTGCAACAGTAGATATACTGTTTCTAGGACCCGCATAAGGGGACCCTTTACTACTATTCCTTAATGCTTTTTAGTTTCTATAAATAAGTTTGTTTTATTTTGTAAGAAGGCAGGTTTTTGAGAAACCATTCTCTCTCTTATTCTCTTCTTTTGTAAAGTTGTGAGTTTGTCAGAGACTACCGGAGTTGTTGAATAAAGTTTTAAGGTACTATTATACTTCCTTTCTTTTCTTTCATTTAATTTTATTACTTTTTCCGATCTAAGCCGAGACTATGTTCGGCTAAAAAATTATATCTATGTGGGATAACTAACTTTACTTTCATATCTACCATGAAAGATCTAGACTTTATTTAAATATGCATAAATTTATGTATGATTTCTTGACTTGGTTCCTAGATGGTGGTACAGTCAGATTCAATACAACAAGTTAGTGGCTTTGTCTTAGTAACTCCGTCTAGCTAGCCGTGGTCTCAGCCCGATAAGGAGTAAAAGGGAGTCTTGTACCCGGTTAGAACTGCTAGACACATAGGCTCACAAATGATACGTATTTGAATCTCGACAGACCCTTTGCTTGGGTAAAAGAATTAGATCCTTTCATACAATAATTGAACTATATATAATTTGTATGTATTTTGATTTAGATTTCTTCCTTAAATTCGGATGTTAACAAGCTGGATTGAAGATGACTGCACGAACTACCGCCCGTCTTCTAAGATCCTGTTTAGTTGGAATAGATCTAGGCGAGTTCTCGCTATGATTCAGTGCTACAAATGTGGAAAATTTGGGCATATAGCACCAAATTGTAAGCTTGAAAAGCTTAAAACTCTAGAGTTAAAGGATAATTTGCACGATAAGGTTTATAGTTTCTTATACACCTTTGGTTCTGAGTCCGATTATGATGATGATGATTATTCTGAATCAGGATCTGAAATTGATAAACCTGAAACTTCCGGTAATACTCAGTCAACAACTATAGATTCTTGTAAATGTAGAGGTGATATTTGCTCTTGTGAACATGATGAATTTTATAAATTACAATCTCAATTTGAAGATTTAAATATGAAAACTATTACTTCTGATAATGTGATAGAGCTGGTAAAAGAAGTTACTGATAACACATTACGTGAAAAGATTATTCAGCTCGCTGCTAATAATAAGGCTAGCTCGTCTAATATTATTGAAAGATCAAAAAATGAATTTAAATATTCTGCTCCTTATTCTTTATCTGAAGTCAATAATAGACTTTCTAAACAGCATGTTGTTATTCGTGATACTTCTTTTGATGATCTAAAAGGAGAAATTGAACAATTAAACCAGGAGATTAAATATCTTAAACAAACTCAGATTATTTGTGATCACCGCCTTACTCATATTGAGTCTGCTAAAGGAAAAAATATTATTGAAGAAAAAACTCTTTAAGAACCTATTAATATTGATCCTAAACAAAATATGTTTGTAGGAATGATGCAGGTGGTTACAGCGCATAAATGGTATATTAAATGTACCATATTAATTGATAATACTTTTTCTATAACTGATGTTGCTATGATAGATAGTGGAGTTGACGTAAGCTGTATTCAGGAAGGTCTTGTGCCTACCAAATATTTTGAGAAAACAACTCATATGGTCAGATCTTCTTCAGGACATGCTTTAGATATAAAATATAAACTACCTAATACTCGTATCTGCCAAAATAAAGTCTCCATTCCACATTTCTTTTTCTTGGTAAAAAATCAGTTATACCCTCCTATTATAATTGGTACTACTTTTATAAATGTGATTTATCCTTTTACTAATATAACTGCTAAAGGATTTTCTGCTACTTACAAAAATCAAGATATTAGTTATACTTTTATCATTGATCCTATTTCTCCTGATATTAATGCTTTGATTAATATGAAACAAAAGCATGTGGATTCCTTACAACTTGAATTGTTTAGCATGAATATATTTGATGCTTTGAGATCAACCAAAGTACAAGAAAAGATTAAATTAATATCTGAACAGATTGTCGTTGATATTTGTGCTGATCATCCTAGTGCTTTCTGGAACCGAAAAAAACATATTGTCACTTTTCCTTATGAAGATACTTTCTCTGAGGATGATATCCCTACAAAATCACGTCCTTGTCAAATGAATGATGAATTGGTTGAATTTTGCAAGAAAGAAATTGATAATTTGTTACAGAAGGGTTTGACAAAACCTTCAAAATCTCCTTGATCATGCACTGCATTTTATGTCAATAAAGCAGCTGCAAAGGAACGTGGTGTTCCCAGGTTGGTAATAAATTATAAGCCATTAAACAAATATTTGAAATGGATTAGGTATCCTATCCCAAATAAAAAGGATTTATTGTCAAGATTATATGACGCCAATTTTCTAAATTTGATTTTAAATCAGGTTATTGGCTTATTCAAATATTTAATGAGCACTCTTATAGAACTGTTTTTAATGTCCCGTTTGGACAATACGAATGGAATGTTATGCCATTTGGTCTGAAAAACGCTCCTTCTCAATTTCAAAAAATTATGAATGATATTCTCAACCCATATTTGGACTTCATCATTGTTTATATTCATGATATTTTGGTTTATTCAAAACTCTTGAAATGCATATTAAACATTTAGACATTTTCAAGAAAATAGTTATACAAAACGGTTTGGTCATTTCTAAACCAAAAATGAGTCTATTTCAAACTGAAGTCAGATTTTTAGGACATCTTATTTGTCAGGGGAAGGTTACCCCTATTCAAACATCGATTGATTTTGCTTCTAAATTTCCTGATGTCATTACAGACAGGACGCAATTGCAGAGATTTTTGGGAAGTTTAAATTATATTTTCCCCTTTTACAAGAATTTATCTCGTGATTTAGTCCCGTTATATGGCAGGCTAAACAAGGATCATAAAGAACCTTGGACTGGTAGTCTCACCAACTTGGTCAAAAATATTAAACTTCGTGTTAAATTTGTGCCTTGCCTAATTCTTGCTAACCCAGTTTGGCAGAAGATTGTAGAGATATATACGTCTAATATTAGATATGGAGGAATATAAAAACAAATCAATCCTCATGATAAAACTGAATATCTAATTTGATTTAATTCTGGAAAATGGAACGATGCTCAGAAAAAAAATGTAACGGTAGCACCTGAAATGTTAACTATAGTTAAATGTGTTTTAAAATTTCAAGATGATTTATATAATCAAAAGTTTCTTATTAAAATTGGTGCTCAATCAGTCAAATATATGTTTGATAAAGATTATAAGCATGATGCTTCAAAATTAATGTTTGCCAAATGGCAGACACAATTAGCCCCTTTTGATTTTGAAATTCATTATACAAAGGGAAGTGATAATTCTCTCCCAGACTTCTTATCTAGAGAATATCTTGCTTCTTAAAAAATGGGTTTTTTTAGCTTTCTTTCCTGATAAAGATTTAGTTACTATTTTAAAGGCAATTCGTTTTAATATAGATTTACAGGAACATATATTATGGAGAATTATAGACGGTATGATGATGGATATCGTCGCCAATTATATGATGGAAGAAGCACTCTATGAGATATTTGATTATTATGAATGCTATAACCTTCTTGATAACTAAAACAAAATGTTTTGTTTGTAGGATGGAACCCCCTTGGGTAACTAAGGGTCGAGGAAAGGGAAATAACCCAAGAGGAAGGGGAAGATACACCCCAAGTTCATCAAGATCAGCATACGGATCTTCATCCAACACTCCAATTATTCAAAAAGGAGGAATGAGTCTATTTAATTTAAACTTAAAAGCTCAAGAGGCAGCTTCATCAGTACATCTGAAAGATATTCCAGAAAATAATCCATTATATACCCAACTACATGCATATTTATCACAAAAGCAAAGTAACACTTTTGCCTCAATAACTAAAGATGATGTTGATGATATCAAATCATATGAAAAGATAGAAAAAACGAGAAATGATATTCCTCTTAGAAAACTATGAGATACAAAGAAAAGTAGAACCATGGAAGATATTTCAAAGACATTTACTCAATGGACTTTATTTCCCGGGTGAGTCATACAAAACTCGGTCATATTATGAAACTCTCCTGATAAACATAGGGGTTGAATTTCAGCACTTCTCATATTATAATACCATTGAGAATGTTTATAACTTCTCTAAAATAATTATAGAACAAATCACCTATGGAAGATTGGGGTATTTCCTCGATGACAGAAAGGCAGTTTAGCCTTAACAAAGTCTCTATGAAATTTACATATTGGGACTATATTCAGGCTTATAATAAAGTTCCATTATAATAACGAAAGACGCAAACATACTTAGTTCATTAAAGTATGTACAAAGTTATTTGCTAATCCTGTTCCAAATTGGTTTTTAAATTGGACGACATACCACGGGCCAACGATAAAAATATTGCCCGAACAATTTCTCAAGTTATACAGAGAATGGGTTAAGGTGTGTCTAGACCTTAACAATCTGTATCACCAAGAACACATTTGTTATATGCAATAAATCGAACAGATATATTTCTTTATAGAATTTTCTGTTCGCGGGATTCATAAATGGGCTCTAGAAGTGGATTTCACTGAAGAACAAATCCCCTGTTTATATCAGACTTATTACAACAATTTTTGGGATAAATTAATGAAAGAAGACCCCCAAACAAAGTCATTATATGGACAAGAACTATTGGTCATGATTTCCAAGACAATTCAAGATTATAAATCAATTCCTCATAAAGGGATAATTGTTGACACTTCAGTCAGACATATGGCTAGAAAAATTTCTAACCAAGATGGAGATGATCAAAATGAAATGATTAATAATTATTTGGAAGAAGTCACGAGAAATCTTCTTCTTAATATAACACACTACACAAGATCAGACTCGTCTATGCGGTGTGAAACAAGTGATGATACTCATGAGGCTCAGCCATATGAATCAGAAGGGCCAGTTTCAGAAGACACAACAAAGAAAGCAGAAGATTTCCTCTTAATGCGGAAAAATAAAGTTTAATAGATAAGCATTATCAACAGTAGAAACACTATTGCAACAGTAGATATATTGTTTCTAGGACCCGCATAAGGGGACCCTTTACTACTATTCCTTGATGCTTTTTAGTTTCTATAAATAAGTTTGTTTTATTTTGTAAGAGGGCAGGTTTTTGAGAAACCATTCTCTCTCTTATTCTCTTCCTTTGTAAAGTTGTGAGTTTGCCAGAGACTACCGGAGTTGTTGAATAAAGTTTTAAGGTACTATTATTCTTCCTTTCTTTTCTTTCATTTAATTTTATTACTTTTTCCTATTTAAGCCGAGACTATGTCCAGCTAAAAAATTATATCTATGTTGGATAACAAACTTCACTTTTATATCTACCATGAAAGATCTAGACTTTATTTAAATATGCATAAATTTATGTATGATTTCTTGACTTGGTTCCTAGATGGTGGTACAGTCAGATTCAATACAACAAGTTAGTGGCTTTGTCTTAGTAACTCCGTCTAGCTAGCCGTGGTCTTAACCCGATAAAGAATAAAACGGCGTCTTATATTCGGTTAGAACTATTAGACACATAGGCTCACTAACAATACGTATTTGAATCTCGACAGACCCTTTACTTGGGTAAAAGGATTAGATCAATGCATACAATCATTAAACTATATATAAATTTGTATGTATTTCGATTCAAATTTCTTCCTTAAATTCGGATGTTAACTAGCAAGATTGAAGATGACCGCATGGACTACCGCCCGTCTTCTAAGATCTTGTTTAGTTGGAATAGATCTAGGCGAGTTCTCGTTATGATTACGTCTACAAATGTGTAAAATTTGGGCATATAGCACCAAATTGTAAGCTTGAAAAGCTTAAAAGTCTCGAGTAAGAGGAGAATTTGCATGATAAGGTATATAGTTTCTTATACACCTCTGGTTCCAAGTCCGATTTTGATGATGACGATTATTCTGAATCAGGATCTGAAACTGATAAACCTAAAACTTCTAGTAATACTCAGTCAACAACTATAGAGGCTTGTAAATGTAGAGGTGATATTTGCTCTTGTGAACATGATGAATTTTATAAATTACAATCTCAATTTGAAGATTTGAATATTAATACTATTACTTCTGATAATGTGATAGAGCTGTTAAAAGAAGTTATTGATAACACATTACGTGAAAAGATTATTCAGCTAGCTCCTAATAATAAGGCTAGCTCGTCTAATATTGTTGAAGAATCAAAAAATGAATTTGAATATTCTACTCCTTCTTTTTTATCTGAAGTCAATAATAGACTTTCTAAACAGCGTGTTGTTATTCGTGATACTTCTTTTGATGACCTAAAATGAGAAATTGAACAATTAAAACAGGAGATTAAGCTCTTAAACAAACTCAGATTATTTGTGATCACCTCCTTACTCAAATTGAGTCTGCTAAAGGAAAAACTATTGTTGAAGAAAAAACTCTTGACAAACCTATTAAATTGATCCTAAACAAAATATGTTTGTAGGAATGATGCAGGTAGTTAGAGCGCATAAATGGTATATTAAATGTACCATATTAATTGCTAATACATTTCCTATAACTGATGTTTCTATGATACATAGTGGAGCTAACGTAAGTTGTATTCAGGAATGTCTTGTGCCTACCAAATATTTTGAGAAAACAACTCATATGGTCAGATCTTATTTAGGACATGCTTTAGATATAAAGTATAAACTACCTAATACTCGTATATGCCAAAATAAAGTCTGCATTCCGCATTTGTTTTTCTTGGTAAAAAATCAGTTATACCCTCCTATTATACTTAGAACTCCTTCTATATATGCGATTTATCCTTTTACTAATATAATTGCTAAAGGATTTTTTGCTCCTTACAAAAATCAAGATATTAGTTATACTTTTATTATTGATCTTATTTCTCGTGATATTAATGTTTTGATTAATATGAAACAAAAGAATGTGGATTCCTTACAACTTGAATTGTTTAGCATGAATATATTTGATGCTTTGAGATCAATCAAAGTACTAGAAAAGATTAAATTAATAGCTGAACAGATTGCCGTTGATATTTGTGCTGATCATCCTAGTGCTTTTTAGAACCAAACAAAGCATATTGTCACTCTAAAGTCATATGGTCATGCACTGCATTTTATGTCAATAATGCAGCTGAAAAGGAACGTGGTGTTCCCAGGTTGATAAAAAATTATAAGCCATTAAACAAATATTTGAAATGGATTAGGTATCCTATCCCAAATAAAAAGGATTTATTGTCAAGATTATATGACGCCAATATATTTTCTAAATTTGATTTAAAATCAGGTTATTGGCAGATTCAAATATTTAAAAAGCACTTTTATAGAACTGCTTTTAATGTCCCGTTTGGACAATACGAATGGAATGTTATGCCATTTGGTCTGAAAAACGCTCCTTCTAAATTTCAAAAAATTATGAATGATATTTTCAACCCATATTTGGACTTCATAATTGTTTATATTCATGATATTTTGGTTTATTCAAAAACTCTTGAAATGCATATTAAACATTTAGACATTTTCAAGAAAATAGTTATACAAAACGGTTTGGTGATTTCTAAACCAAAAATGAGTCTATTTCAAACTAAAGTCATATTTTTAGGAAATCTTATTTTTCAGGGGAAGGTTACCCCTATGCAAAGATCAATTGATTTTGCTGCTAAATTTCCTGATGTCATTACAGACAGGACGCAATTGCAGAGATTCTTGGGAAGTTTAAATTATATTTCCCCCTTTTACAAGAATTTATCTCGTGATTTAGCTCCATTATACGACAAGCTAAAAAAGGATCATAAAGCACCTTGGACTGATAGTCTCACCAACTTGGTCAAAAATATTAAATTTCGTGTTAAATCTGTGTGTTGCCTAACTCTTGCTAACCCAGTTTGGCAGAAGATTGTAGAGACAGATGCATCTAATATTGGCTATGGAGGAATATTAAAATAAATCAATCCTCCTGATCAAACTGAATATCTAATTCGATTTCATACTGGAAAATAGAGCGATGCTCAGAAAAAATATGCAACGGTAGCACATGAAATGTTAACTATAGTTAAATGTGCTTTAAAATTTCAAGATGATTTATATAATTAAAAGTTTCTTATTAATAATGATGCTCAATCAGTCAAATATATGCTTGATAAAGATTTTAAAAATGATGCTTCAAAATTAATGTTTGTCAGATGGCAAGCACAATTAGCCCCTTTTGATTTTGAAATTCATTATAAAAAGAGAAGTGATAATTCTCTCCCAGACTTCTTATCTAGAGAATATCTTTCTTCTTAAACAATGTGTTTTTTAGCTTTCTTTCCTGATAAAGATTTAGTTACTATTGTAAAGGCAGTTCCTCTTAATAGAGATTTACAGGAACGTATCTAATGGAGAATCATAGATGGTATGATGATGGATATCGTCGCCAATTATATGATGGAAGAAGCACTCTATGAGAGCTATGATTATTATAAATGGTATAACCTTCTTGATGACTAAAACAAAATGTTTTGTTTCTAGGATGGAACCCCCTTGGGTAACTAAGGGTCGAGGAAAGGGAAATAACCCAAGAGGAAGGGGAAGATACTCCCCAAGTTCATCAAGATCGTCATACGGATCTTCATCCAACACTCCAATTATACAAAAAGGAGGAATGAGTTTATTTTATTTTATTTTATTTTTTTCAGCAAATATGACAGAAGATAAAGTATGCAAAGAAGCAGCACGATTTCGAGTTGGACCATAACCAGGGTCAATCGGCGAGATATGTTGGATGGCAAGTAATCTTCTATCAGAAGAGAAAGACTGTATATTATAAGGGACATTTATTTCATCAAACTGAATACAAATCTTTCCATCAACATTTTGAGTAGTATGAGAATATTCAGAATTAGTGACAGCAGCAGTCGTCTATTCTGGAGGTATAACCGAGTCTAAAGTCCAAGTAGTAAGAAAATTAATTTCTTCTCATTTTATAGGTCTTCTAGTAGTGACCTTAGACTTAGCAAAATTAGTTTCCACTAAAATAGTTTGATCAGATGTATCATATAATTTACATCTAGGATTCAAAGTAGCAAATAATTTAAAATAAATTCTATAAAATAAACAAATTCATTCAGATCCAAGTGCATAATTATAACCATGTGTTTTAACATTTAAAGTTAAAGCATCTAATATATTAGAATCAGTTAAAGATAACTGCAAATTAGGTTGAGTATTGAAATATACTGGGCCATAAGCTACCATAGATTCAATCGAACCCATCAAAGATTGCCGAAAGTTTAAATTTCACGCATCATGTAGAGTAGCTAATAACGTTTCTGGTAACCCTTTAAGAGTTAAAGGTTTAAAAGTGATTTGTACCATGCCAATATGCAAGAATTTATATTGATTTTTATAAACATCAATATCGTGTTTATTCAATAAACGAATAGTATAGATGAATTTAAAGCTAGAGATTGCTCAGTAATTTTTATCAATTGTTTATTAGAGATTTTATCAAACCAACCATAATCATAAATGATTTTTGTATCAATTTTCGAAATAGTCCATTTGTTTAAGAAATCAAGGTTTTGAGGTATATCTACCTCTTCCAAACGAGTACTTTTAGTACTAGTATCTCTTAAATCTATGATTAAGAGAGTATATCTATGCCAAAATACTTCACATCAATCTCATACTTACCATGAAAGTTCTAGGCTCTGATACCAACGAAACAGGATATCATAAGAGGGGCGGTAGTCCGCGCGGTCATCTTTAATCTAGCATGTTAACATCCGAATTCAAGGAATAAATCCAAATCGAAATACATACAAATTTTTATATAGTCTAATGACTATATGGAAGGATCTGATCATTTTACCCAAACAAAGGGTCTGTCGAGATTCAAATGTGTATTGTTAGTGAGCCCATGTATCTAGCAGTTCTAACTGGGTATAAGGCGCCCATTTACTCCTTATCGGGCTGAGACCACGGCTGACTAGGCGGAGTCACTAAGACAAATCCACTAACTTGTTGTATTGAATCTGACTGTACCATCATCTCGGAACCAAGTCAAGAAGCTATATATAAATTTATTCATATTTAGATAAAGTCTAGATCTTTCATGGTAGATATAAAAGTGTAGTTAGTTATTCGACATAGATATAATTCTTTAGTCGGACATAGCCACGGCTTAGATCTGAGAAAGTAATACAGTAAAGAAAAGAAAGAAAAGGAAGACAAATAGTACCTTAACACTTTATTCCACAATTCTCCAGTAGTCTCCGGCAAACTCACAACTTACAAAACAAGAGAAGAGAAGAGAGAAAGAGAGTACAAAAAAGAGAGAGTGGTTCTAAAACCTGCCTCTTCTATAAACAAAACGAGCTTATTTATAGAAACTAAAAGGCATCTAGGAATAGTAGTAAAGGGTCCCTTATATGGGTCCTAGAAACAGTATATCTACTGTCGATAATGCTTATCCGCTAAATCTTATCTTCAAGTTTTGAAAGGAAATTTTCTGCTTTCTTCAATGTGTCTTCTGAAACTGACCTTTCTGATTCATATGACTGAGCATCGTGAGTATCATCACTTGTTTCACTACGCATAGATGAGTCTGATTGCGTAGTGCGTTATATTAAGAAGAAGGTTTTTCTTGACTTCTTCCAAATAATTATTAATCATTTTATTTTGATCATCTTCATCTTGATTAGAAATTCTTCTAGCCATATGTCTTACTGAAGTGTCAGCAATGATTCCTTTATGGGGAATTGATTTATAATCTCGAATTGTCTTAGAAATCAAGTCCAATAGTTCTTGTCCATATAAAGACTTTGTTTGAGGGTCCCTTTTCATTAGTTTATCCCAAAAATTATTGTAATAAGTTTGATATAAACAATGGATTTGTTCTTCAGTGAAATCCACTTTTGGAGCCCATTTATGAATCCATGGAACAGAAAATTCTACATCTTTAAACTCTCTTCGATCTTGAAAATCTTCTTGATAAAAAGTTTTCACAATTTGGGGCAAAGCCCATTAGTTTATCTAAAGATTTTGCAAATGAAATGGAAACTACTTTTGATTTTAAAAATCAAGTTGATTTAGCAATTAATAAACTTCGTGGTTATCCCAAGAAGAATAGTGGTAATACTAAATATGTTCATCAACCTAGTATGCAAACTTATTATTATCCCAGACCAACCCCTCAATATGTTTTGATAGAGGAACGTGATTGGAATCAAACGAATACTTCTTATATTGGAAGTGAGATTTATGAATGGAATCTCGACGGTTTGACTGATAGGCAATTAACTATATTTGTTCATAGAATGCTTATGTATGCTACTGTTTGCAAGAGTGTTAATAGCATTGATAGAACTATTTGAAAGATGATAATTGCAGGCTTTACTGGCCAACTTAGAGGCTGGTGGGATATTTATATGAGCACGGAGGCAAAAATCGCCATAATAAATGCTAAGGCTGCTAATGAAGGTATTGATAACCTAGGATTTTTCTTAGTAAAAAATAGAGAAGACGTTGTTTATACCTTAGTCTTAACTATTCTTGAACATTTCAATGGTAGATTTACCAATCAATATGAGATTGTTCGTTCAACCAAACCTAGAGATTCTAGAGACTTTAATCCAGATAAACTAACATTTAAAGTTAAAGCATCTAATATATTAGAATCAGTTAAATATAACTGCAAATTAGGTTGAGTATTGAAATATATTGGGCCATAAGCTACTGTAGATTTAATCGAACCCATCAAAGATTGCCGAAAGTTTGAATTTCGCGCATCACGTAGAGCAGCTAAAAATGTTTCTGGTATCCCTTTAAGAGTTAATGGTTTAAAAGCGATCTATACTATGCCAATATGCAAGAATTTATATTGATTTTTATAAACATCAGTATCGTGTTTATTCAACAAACGAATAGTCTGTTCAGACGAATTTAAAGCTAGGGATTACTCAGTAGTTTTTATCAACTGTTTATTAGAGATTTTATCAAACCAACCATAATCATAAATGGTTTTTATATCAATTTTTGAAATAGTCCATTTGTTTAACAAATCAAGGTTTTGAGGTATATCTACTAAAATTGATTTGGTGTACATTCATCATTAAGTATCATTAAGATTGAAATCCATTTCGGATACAGAAGGAATATCCGTATCAGATGATTTATCATTTGTTTGAACAATATTTAATCGAGGATTAATTTTAATTTTATTTTTATCAGCAAATATGATAGAAGATAAAGTATGCAAAGAAGCAGCACGATTTCGAGTTGGACCATAACCAGGGTCAATCGGCAAGATATGTTGGATGGCAAGTAATCTTCTATCAGAAGAGAAAGAATGTCTATTATAAGGGACACTTTTTTAATCAAACTGAAAACAAATCTTTCCATCAACATTTTGAGTAATATGAGAATATTCAGAATTAGTGACAGCAGCAGTCATCTGTTCTGGAGGTATAACCGAGTCTAAAGTCCAAGTAATAGGAAAATTAATTTCTTCCCATTTTATAGGTCTTCTAGTTTGAATATACATTACACTTTTGATTCTAAATGGACTCTTACTATTCATAAACTTATCATTCTAGATGTCATGAAATAGAATATGTTTGATTTAAACATTAGATAAAAAATAAAAAAAATCCCTAAAAATGTGTAATAGATAATTACCATTGATTCTCTCATATTAATGTTATTTTCCTCACCTATTAATTATGATATAATTGTAAAAAGAATAATAGTTAATAAAATGTCATTAATTAGTTAATAAAACAAAATTAATTAATTTATAAATAAAAAATAATTTGTTAATACTTATAATTAAAATGTTATAAGTAGTAATATTTTAAAAAAATAGATCTAAAAGTTGTAATATTAACCTTTAAATAGATGTGTGGCATGATTTTTCCATAAAAATATAATTTTAAAATAGTGAAAATAATAAAATGATGATAATCATAAAGGTTACAATAATAGTAATAAACAAAAACCACTAAAGTCATCGCTTGGGGTCCCATAATTTTAGGGTGGCCCATTTTTTTTAAATAATTATAAATGTTATTTTTAAGAAAAAAAAGTATATGTATTATGAGTGCTATGATTTCTACTAAGGAAATTGTATATGAGATGGATATAGAACCTGAATTTCGTAATAAAGAATTTGATGAAAATATTGATAACGAAATCACAAAGTCCCTTGAAATTAGAGTTGATTACTTTATATGTAGTAGATCAAGCTAAATTTTCACTTCAAATAGATTTGAACCAATTGAATCATATAAAAATATTTTTTGTTTTTAGTTGTAAATTAAGATCACTAGATGATGAGAATTTAGAAAAACATTGTCATAACCCTAAACTTTCTTTAACACATAATTGTTATTCTGATATTGATGGGTTAGATTTATTTTTTTAATTAAAGTGTTAAGAGAAATAATACTAGTAGAAGATAATGATCTAATTAAAATATTCAATCAAATAAAAAGACTTGATTCTTTTTTAAATACACATATTACTTATAGAATAATGTTAACAATCCGGTAACAATTGCCTCAAACGAAAGAAGTTTTCTGAAACTAAAATCGATTAAATCTTATTTAAGTTTAACAATGTCTCAAGAGAGGTTGAATGGATTAGCTATATTATCAATTGAAAAGGAATTATTCAAACAAATCAATTATAAAATAGTAACTAATGATTTCACATCTAAAAAGGGCAGAAAAGTAGATTTTAAATAAAAGTATATATGATATAAAAAAATTAGGGTCTCGTTCTTAAGTTTCGCTTTAGGCCCCCAATCATATTCAGTCGGCCCTGCAATTGGGGACCAGTAATGGTTCTCCAGTGCCAGCCACGTCTAGGGTGTAGGCTCGGGTCGTGACATTAATTAAGAAGATGTTTCAATATAAAAATAAAAATAGAAATAAAATCATATGCATATGTAAGCATTGTATATGTTTATAAATATTTAGGACAAGTTCTTAATTAAATAATCAATAAAAACATATCATATATATATATATATGTTACCTTAAAAGCATATAAACTCCTAATTTGAATGTTAAATTACTATAATATCCCTAATTTAGGTTGTGACTTTTTCTATGAGTTGTGACTTTTCCAAAAGAGTTGTGACTTTTTCAATATGTTGTGACTTTTTCAAAGGATTGTGACTTCTCGAAAAGGTCATGACTTTTCAGATAAGACACAAAAAAAAAAATTGTTCATACTACCCTTGTTGACTATAAATAGAGGGTCTTCCCCACATTTTTCAACCACAATTTTTTTTTAATCTTCTACTCTTCTTCTTCTTGCATTTTAAAAAAATTCATGTGATTTATTATCGTTGAGTGAGTTTGAAGTTTAGCGGAATATGGGGTACCACTATTCTGATGAAGTAAATTGTTCTCTCCTAACAAGGTATATTTCATAACCTCGAGTACTTGAGGAACATAATTTTGATGATATAATAATTATTTTTTTACTTAATATATACATCAGTATGTGGTGTTCCAATATATGAAGTTAACATGATGTAGTCTAAATTCATTTATTTTTGTTAACAATTTCTCTTGTGATGTAGCTATATGCTTCTTAATAACTTTTTCCAAAATTATTAGACTTCTCAAGAGGTAATTAATTGTCATGATTTGTTTTTTTATGCTCAAGACAAAATAATAATTTTATTTATCAATGCTACTTATGTGATTTAGATTGTCAGGAAGTTTGCTTCAAAATAGTTATTACTATATAAACATTGCCCTTTTGTTTTACTTATTTATTATTTCTTAAAATTTTAGTATTTTAGACGAAGAAAAGTTCATATGACTTGTAATAATGTCATTGGAAGTTTGTATTAGTTTAATTTTTTATTATTTCTTTAATAACTAATTTTTATGAGATAGATATTTTCATATATTTGGGTAGGTATTTGTATTTAAATTAAAGTATTATATATGTCACGAATGTATTATCAAACTAACAAGATTTTCTAACTTCATAATATATTATTTTATAGTGTTCCGAGTTCTTTTTTTGAAAAAAAAAACTCACAACAAATGTGAAAATATGTGAATATATATGAATCATTTAAAATTTATCATTTACAAAATAAATTTTATATTCAGTAATATAAAATAAATATTTTCATTTTGTCCTTACACTAAATTGAATTTTAATAACTATTAAAAAAATAGCAACATTAATTAAAAATCCAATTTATTAGAAATTCAGCTATTGGACATTAATTCTTTAGTTGTAACATTATAAATTCTCTTAGTTATTACTAATTATTGCAAATTTTATTCACACTCTTTTACATTCTTTAGTTATAATATTATGAATTGTCATAGTTAGTACATTAATTATTTCTATCTATCATTTTTTCTTATATTAACCTTTGACCAATATTTTTTCATATTATTATACCGCCCCTATATATGTGATAACACGGTGTTGTTATTTTTCCTTAGACGAATCATGCTTGGTTGAATAAATTGAAAATTGTTTACAAGTATATGGAACATTTCTAAGCTAACTATGGACAGTCATGGGTTCATATTACATCTAAACAGTTTAACGTGGAATACACATGCAAAGCACATCTGGTTACATGTCAAGAAAAATACAAAACAAATATCGTCTATAAGGTAATATTAGTGATATACGACTAATTACATGATTGAACCTCATCAAATTGAAATAAACATATACATTATTACATTCAACTAATAAATTTTTTCATTGACCATCTTCATAGGTTCGCATAAATAAGAGATATATATGATGATTCACATTGAACATTCAGAAAAGAATCTTCAATATTATTTTGTGTAAAGGTTATTATTTAAATCTTCGCTTAAATAAGCAATATTATTTACTATAACATATATTTTCTGAATTGGTAAACACGTGCAACGCAACGTGTCGAAAAACTAGTGTATATATATATATATATATATAATCAATAAATTCTATTAACTTCATGTAGAAATATTTTTAATTATATAATCAAAAAAAATTGTTAACTTTAATTATCAAGATTGAATATATAACTTAAACAATCAAATAATTACAAATACTTATACAATGTATAGTTCTTGATTTGATAAATCATAAATAATCATTATTTAAATTATTTAAATATAATAATTAATAAAATTACTTAATTAGAGGTTATATTAATAGTTCATAAATATAAGTAATCATTCTCAAGTTATCAAATAGGCATAACACATGGATGCGAAACTACAACATTGGTACATGATTCTCTTGGCTATTAACTAGGGTCAATACATATGAAATATATGGTTTTTATAATTTTTAAAATGTATTGCTAGTCACCATGTCTAAGTGTTTTGAGTTTTAAATGTCGTTATTGGAATAATTTTAAATAATATTTAAATATAAAAAATTTAAAATAATTTTATAATGTGTCAATTTCTAACATATTGTTTGATCTTTATAAAATTTACTTTTTTGATTGTTTTATTAAAACAAATTCATATAGTGTAACGACCCATTAGGTCGTTTTGAGTACTAGAACTTTTATTTTATAAAAGACCTTACGATAAATTTTAGATGAGAATTTTGAGCTATTTATTTAACTACAGTTATTTAGTTGGTGGATTTTATTAAATAATGATTTTTTATTAGTTGGTGGTTAATGCATCAAGTCCATATTTTATTAAATACCCTTAACATTGACTCATTTATTAGAATAAAATATGACAAGAAAGGGAGAACAACATGAAGCATACCTTTACGATGAGGAACAGCGACCAACTGCCCAGGTAAACAAATTTTCCAATTGAACTCTCTGCTTGCCAATGTAGATGATCGCATGGATATAATATTAATATTACTAATATGATACTATGGGTAGAAGTGAGTGAAATTATAACTTAAATTAACAAATTTGGTTTCTGCACTGCGTCCTTATTATTATGGTTATTACCAATAGTTTGGTGGCTAAAGAGGAATGATGAGTGGCATTGAGGGACAATCATAGGCCAAGAATTGGATAGTAATTGCTGGAAAATAATTTTTAGGAATTGGTTATATCAATTGAGTCCTGCAATTTCTTTTGTTTCCCATGATTTGAGAGGTTACGTCCCTAGATTGGGTTTTAGTGTTTCTCCAGATCCTTCTCAGGGGCGACTCAACGTGATCGGGGGTCTAAAGCAAAATTTCAATTCGAGGCGTAAAATATAAACAAACTTCATATATATATATATATATATTCAAAATTTATTTTTCTTACACTATTTAGATAAAGATTATTAGTATTTTAATATTGTTTTTTCAGTTATTAGTTTTAGGTAAGATTCTATTAACTCAACATTGAAAAACATCCTTTCAGTAAGGCAATTATTATATGAATTGTTAACATAATTCTATAAGTAGTAATAAGTTGACAAATATTAAATAAAGATAAGAGTTAGAACCATAGAATTTGACGCAAGAAGTTGACGACTTGATATATCCCATTTTAATATGCTTTTAGTAATGCTTGAAACTAAAATTTAAAAAGAAATAAAAAAAAATTGTAACTCACTTTCTTCAACACTTTTCACTATTAATTCTTATTTAACAAAGTACAAAAGATGCTAAAGTGGGTAAAATAATATATATTTTAAAAAATTATACTTTTTAACATAAATAATCATTTTTTGTATAGAAATTTTAACTCATAATTTATTCTTGATAAAAATTTGGGGGCCTAAGGCAAAAGCCTTATTTTCCGAAGCATAGAGCCGGCACTGATCCTTCTTCTTTTATTATCATATTATGATTTAAGTTTTGATATATTAAGATATGTACTCCCTCTATCCCATTTTATGTGGCACCATTTTCTTTTTGGTTAGTCTAAAAAAAAATATCACATTTTCTTATATGGTAAGTATTTAAAGGTACAATTCCTTTTTTATCCTTGTTGGTCCCACTTGATCATAAAATAATACTCCAATACATTTATGAGGAGAGAGAAAAGTGAGTCTACTTTTTAAAGGGCAATTTAGTAAATATTTCAAAGTCTTCATTTATTTTTTAAACTTCGTGCCCGGTCAAATGTTACCACATAAAATGGGACAGAGGGAGTAATTAAATATTGGTGTATTATATTATATGAATTTTATTAAAATTATGATAATTAGAGGAATTATGACTTAACTCTAGGCTTGAATATAAGAAATAGGAAACTTGATATATTAATTGACCTCAAGCAGGGGCGGACCCACGTGGGTTCCAGGGGGTTCACCCGAACCCCCTCGGCAAAAAATTACACTGTATATATAAGGTAATTTTCTGTATTTATGTGGATATATATATATATATATTTTGAACCCCTCAATGACAAGAAGAAATAAATAGCCCAGCGGCAGGTTTCTTGAAAATTAAGCCTCATGTCGAGGGTTCGAATCCCTACATTAGATTTTTATTTTTATTTTTTTCAGTTTCTTTTTTTTTTAAGGTTTCAGTTCCGTTTTTCACGTTCTTTTTAGTTTTTTATTTTATAAAACATGTTAAAAGTGTGGTTTTAAACCCAAAAAAATTCAAGGGTCCGCCACTAAAACTATATACTACTACTTTCTTGAAATTTTGTTTTGTTGGCTTATATATACACATTTATACTTTTATTTTTCGAACCCCCTGAACGAAAATCCTGAGTCCGCCACTGACCTCAAGATTAGAAATTGATTATAGATTTGGGTGGGTCGTTGAGTCTAGGCTAAATATATAGTAATATGGATGTCTATGGACTCGTTAACTTATGAAGTATGCATACTTGATAGATTGGAAACGTTCAAAGCATTAAGGAAAGGAAAAGCATTGGAGAATTAGCTTGCTTCACTTCGGTTCTTTAGTGAAGGTAGGTTATGATTTATTCTATGTGATAGATAGACTCTTAATAACAATTGATATTCATTGAGTGATATTGTGAAGTTTTCTATGTACTTGGTTGTGGTGGTTAGGATAACTCATGTGTTGTTGTGATTGTTCAATAATCCCAAGACCGCAAAATCCATAATCTTGAACTTGTTCTATTAAAGTGATGCCTTGAATATAGAAGGCTTAATGAAATATTGTTAAGGAAGTGGAAAGAGATGACAAAGAATGACAAATGAATTAACTATATGGTTGGATCGGGTGCCACGAGCCGGCACAATATTATTGGATCGGGTGTCACGTTCCGACACAGTATTATTGGATCGGGTGTCACGTTCCGACACGGTATTATTGGATTGGGTGTCACGTTCCGACACAGTAACATTAAAGGAAAACATATTGAATTAACTTAATGTACTCAATCTCAAAGAACCCATTTCACAAATGAACGTGGTGTGGAGGCATGATTCCTCATATGTGTGTGTTTGATATTGTGACTGATTACATACTTGCTTCGGTGTTGTTGGATGAATTAAAAACTCAAGATTTTCAAGAAGTTTTACATTTTTCAAAGTAATTAATTGAGGATATAAAAAGTAAAAAGAATTTGTCATTTCTTGATTTGTCAAAATGAACAAGTAATTAGGGATAACTAAAAAAGAAAAAGTGAACAAATAATTAAGAACAAAAGAGTACATAGGCAAGGAAAAAATGGAAACGAAGATATAGTTTTAAGTATAGTTTAATTTATATTTACATTTTTAAATATAGTTTAATTTATATTTACATTTTTTCTATGAATTTCTTTGACGATATATTTTATTTTTCACTTTTAAAAATGTTAAATCTTCGTATTCAAAATTTTTAATCCACCGCTAATAGACATGTCATTACAAAATCAAACATAAACGTCCCACAAAGTTTGTAAGTAATTTCTTACCATCCTCGGTGTGCAAAAATCAATTCTAAAAAAATGATTTTAAATTCTTTTAAACGTAAAACTTAATCCATAAGTTTATATTCTTATAAAAAAGACTTTTTTAAGTATTGTAAAAAAAAAAGAAACTCATGTTTGGTGTGAAAGAAACTGTCTATATAATATAAAGGAATTATTTAATAACGAAAAAAACCCTAAAATACCCTTAAACTATTGACATGAAAGGCATTATAGAGCCGAAAGATAAACGAAGGGTACTTTTGTACCAAATTTGATAGTTTGAGGGTATTTTATGCCCTTTTCCGTATAATAATAAAAGAGTCAAAAATACCTCTCGACTTTCATTTATTAGTTGATTTTATCATTACTGTTATAATAAAGTTGTTCTTCTACAAACTTTATATTCGTGCCCCTCAATTGGATGGAAAACTCCAAATCACTAAAAATAACATGGAAAACTGGCCCATTTAATCACTAAAAATAACATGATTTTCACTTATGCTATTTCAATCAAACAAGGATACATTTAGTTGTTTGAATAATGATTTGTTAGTTTTTCTTTGTTATACAAGGAAGACTTTTTCTGCCAAAGTAGTCAAATTTGTTAGTTTTTTTTGTTATACTTCTAACAGTTGTAATTGCTCCTTAAATAATGGGAGTGAAAATCGACCAATGGCAGTGCAATGACGGCAATTACCATTTTTCCGGCCAACAAGGGGCTGAATGCTTCATCCTTTGAATTTTATTGAGGAGAAGAATTCCCAGCTTCATCATGGATCAATTGAGCTTGGTAATTTCGAGTCTCCTTGGTTTAACTTCCTTGTCTAATTTTCCCTATTTTTAACGATTTTGAACCTTTTTTCCTAAATTCTAGGAACACTGACCAGATTCAGATGAGGCTTTTGTGATAGTAGGGTACATTTCATCGCTAAGAACCTTTTGACATTGATGTTGGTACCGTGGCCGGAGCTCCGACGTGTTTAGCATCAGTTTCACCGGCAACAATTACTCTATTGGAATTGGCTAAAGATGAAGATAAAGAAGAGTGGGTTATACGATTAGGTTGGTTGGATTGAGTTTAAATTAAGTAATTTAAGTAAAATTGAGTTATTTTTATTGAATTGAGATTTTTCATCCAATTGAGGGGCATGACTGATAAGTTTATAGAAGGGTGATGGTAAGAACAATTTTATTTTAATAATAAGGGTTAAGTCAATTAATAAATGAAAGTTTAGGGATATTTTTGACCCTTTTCTCCTAATAATAATATCGAAAGTGGATACTCCGACTGTCACAAATTATTTATCCACCGCTGAATTGACATATTTATTAAGAAATCAATAATTGACTTAGTGAATTATCATTTTACCCCAATTAATTATAAAATAAATAAATAAAAAACTTAAAATTTTCAATTTTTTTTACCTTTTTTAAAGTAGTTAATTAAGGATATAATAGGTAAAACAAATTTATAAGTATTTAAGAACAATTAAAAAAAGAAAAATGAACAAATAATTATGAAATACAACATTGTGGGCCCCACGGTCGATAGATATAGTTTTGCGTGGATGATAGCCTCAGAAGTAAAATCTGAACATGAGACTAAAATTGAGTATTCATATCATCATTCATAAAAAACGAAGAGAGATTTTTCTTTTTCTTTTTTGGGTTAATTAATATATTAGTATGGCATTGGTTGTGTCAAGTGTGCAATTCCAACCTCGAGTAAGAATTGTATATTGTGTAGGAAAAAGGCAAAATCGAGAGGGCATTATTGTTTGGAAAAGGGACTCAAACCCAAACCCAAACCCAAAATTCAAAACCCAATTGTGTTTGCGTAAGCAGAGGCAGCGATTGAGATGCGTGTACTCGGGTGAATATTCAGAAAATGAAGTTGATTCTCGGAATAAGTTGGTGGAATTTATTAAAAATGTATTTCCGGGTGGAAATTGGTGGAAGCTTTCATCAGAAGATGTAGATGTTGGAGGAACATCAAAGCCTGTGACTGTTGTACGTGCTCTTAACAGAATGTGGGAATTGATAGCTGAAGATCGTTTCCTCATTTTTGCTGCTTTTACTGCTCTCATTGTTACTGCTGTACGTTCTTCTAATTCCTAACCCTTTCAAAATGATAATCCTAATGCTTTCAAATCATCCTAATCCTTTCCTTTCATCAGTTATCAGAAATTTCTATACCGCATTTTCTCACAGCATCCATCTTTACGGCACAAAGTAGCACTATCCCACTGTTCCACCGGAATGTGCGAATCTTGGTTGTGCTATGCATCATTTCCGCAATATGCAGGTCAACACTACTACTTTTTTTCTATATATTTTTCAAAGTCTCCTTCTAACATTTTTCTTCATCTCCAGTGGTGTGCGAGGTTGCCTTTTTGGCATCGCAAATATGATCCTGGTCAGTCTTGTTTCTATTCACTTAAACAAATCCTGCTTTTAGTTGCCTATAAAATTTATCTTTTTTTTCTTCACTGCTAAAGCCATTTAATCAAATATATATATATACTAATATTTTTTTAAAGTTAAAAGTCTCCAAGAAACAGGATAGCTTGTTTAATTGCCTTGTACTTCATCTTCCTTTGCAGGTCAAGCGAATGAGGGAAAAATTATATTCCACTCTTCTTCTTCAGGTTTCAGGAATCCTATTTCGCTTAAACATAAATAACCCATTACTTTGCTTCTCTAAGGAACAAGTGACATCACTTCTATATGAAAAGTAGCTTTACCTTTTTTGTAGGATATATCCTTTTTTGATTCTGAAACAGTTGGTGATTTGACAAGTAGGCTAGGGGCAGATTGTCAACAAGTGTCTCGTGTAATTGGAAATGACCTAAATCTGATTTTACGCAATGTTCTCCAGGTAAAATTTCCTAACATGTCTAATGTTTTCAGATGTTCATTTTTGAGTTGGTAATTTACTTTTATCGTTCTCAGGGAACAGGTGCTTTAGTTTATTTGTTGTTTTTGTCCTGGCCATTGGGATTGTGCACATTGGCTATCTGCTGTGCACTATTCACGATAATGCTATTATACGGCCAGTAAGTTTTCCTTGGTGTTTTACTTGTATAGTATTATATCTTAGAATCTTATTTACGAGATGGAGTTAGACAATCAGTAGAACATGCATGGTTTTAATCTATTATAAATGAGAAGTTCCAAGAATAATGGTTCTTACTAAAGACTTTTGGTCACTACTGCTTTGAGTTAATGTAAGGACCCGATTATTTAGACGGTTAGAATAGGAATAGAAACAAGAATAATGTATATCATCCTACTTAGAATAAGTATAAGAATAGGAATAGGAAAAGTATATAGAATCCTACTTTTCCAAGTATTGTAATGTCGTGTCCTAGTTGGAAAAGAAGGCTAATGTAGTGTCTATAAATAGGGTCTCAATGTAATAATGCATGCCTATTAGGAAATTGAAATCCAGACAATGAGTAAATTTGATGTTCTATTCCTCTTAAAGATGGTAAACCTTTAGGAATATCATCGTGAAAGACATCAACATAATCCTGCAAAATTTTAGAAACAACATTAGGCAAAGGATCTAAGTCGTTAGAATAAAATAAAATAATAAATTTTAGATGAAAAATAATATGAGTTTATATTTAAGAAGTTGAATACTTAATATCAAGATATAACCATTAGTTGCTTCAACATAGTTGTTGTAATACTTGAAACATGAGAAAACATCAAAAGAATGCCCAATACCTTCACTAAAGAGGTGATTTCTCAAATGATGACTCAACTAATAATTATTATTTTTGGAAGTCATATTTACTGAAGAAAATTGGAATAAAAAAGAAATGTGTCTCTGTAGAAAAGTAAATGTAACTTCTAGTTGACTGATCATCAAAGAAATCAACTCCTTAATTAAATGGCATTCTTCAACTCTTATATTTAACGGGATATTATGTACTCCCTTTGTCACATACTAATTGTCCACCTTACTATAAATAGTTGTCCCAAATTACTTGTCAATTTACAGAACCAAGATAGAATTTATTATATTTGTTCCCTTTCACCCTTACATTTAATTCTTTTTTAAACTGAAAATAAGTTATATGTAAACTTCCGAAAAAATTCTCAAGTGTTAAATTAGTAAATCTATCCTTCTTATTAATGATTTCTTAAGGGGTATGTAAAAGGATAAATGGACAACTAATATGAGATGGAGGGAGTATATGTAATAGCTTAACCAATATTTGAGCTTGGAAAAATTAAGAAAAGAAGGAGTATAAAAATTAAATTGTAGCATACATAAGTAAAAAAAGAGGTGGGTGGAGTGGGGGGCTTTGGATTCAAATCAAGAAGGAAGTGTAAGAGTTGTCAAAAAAGTAATTACCTAAAAGCAAAATGTTAAATTAGGTCTTAGGCCTAACTCACATCCCAAACGCTAGCTCAAAGGGGGGAGGATTGCCCAAGCCTTATAAGGAGTCCACCCATCTCATTAACGACCAATATGAGACTTTTGTCATTCTTTAACATCCCACCTTACGCGCAGTGCTTAGCATTTAGTGCGTGGGCAATTTTGATTTTGGGGGCCCCAACATTGGGTGAGATGGGCCCTGCTCTGATACCATGCTAAATTAGGTCCTAGGCCTAACTCACACCCCAAAAACTAGCTCAAAGTGAGGAAGATTGCCCAAGCCATATAAGGAGTCCACCCATCTCATTAATCACCAATGTGAGACTTTTGTCATTCTTTAACACAAAAAATGTTTACATTCACGGAAAACCTTTTCCATTTATAGGTCAAACATGTTAATCAATATCAAAAAATTTATCTTAACTCTATTTTATTAACCTTCTATGTACAGTGTATTTTAACCTCAAAGTCTACTATATTACACAAAATTGGGGCCCAACGTTTGGGCCTAAAGTAGCCGTCTTATCTTCTTTACCCTCGGGTGGGCACTACTAGTAACTCATACTTTTAGACCATTTTTAGACTTCAACATACGGTGTATGCGGACCCATATGTTGTTTCGCATATGAACACTTGTAGCATGAAATTTCAACATCCTCAGAACTCCACATACAGTATGACATGCAAATCATATGTCTAGCATGTGGTCCGTATGTGGGTTTCACATCTCGATCACTGAAGCTCAACATTTCATCACCACATGCGGCCCACATATCACTTATGTGGCTGCAATTTTGGCTGTATTTTACCCCTATTTTCTAAACTTGCATTGTTTCAATTTCTTTTTTTTGGATAACTGAGAAATCTGTCTGTGACCCGCCCTTTGGACCAATCACAACCTTCTAACTCGGTGGATAATGGTCCTGCTCCTCTACCCCTCTCCACTTTGCATGATGTGGGGCTTGAACCTGCGACCTAAGCCACAAATCCTCCACATTTTGCCACTCGAGCTAGGCCTTGGGGGCTCAATGTTTCAATTTCTTTTGAATCCAAATCCGTAATTTTACCATTCCAATCTATAATTATCGACTTTTTACCTGCGCACATTGATTTTCTACGGAGCATGGGTTAAGTAACCCACGTTAAAAGAATTCAAACTTAGCCTGGAAGTACTGAATGTTACAACTAGAAGGAGTAAAGGATCAAGAATTAAAAGGCTTACCTCCATCCTTGAACTCCAATTTTCCCTTAGCCTTTATCATCTTGAGTTTTAGGAGTAGTTTTTTCTTCTTGTTCACTCAATTCCTCCTTGGAGTAGTAGTAGGTTGATTTCATCATGACCTACCTTGTTTTATTTTTCTTTTCTGTTCTTACATCCAATTTTACTAACCGAGCTGAGTTTACATATTGTAATTTTATTCCATCAGCTATCCCTCTTTTTAAACAATTAAGGAATCTAGCCATAGTGGTTTCTTTATTCTCATTATAATAAGCTTGGATCATAGTCATATCCATAACTTCAAAATACTCATCTATGGACATAGAATCTTATCTAAGAGTTTGAAGGCGTTGTTGCAGATCTTGTTATCAGTGTGATGCCAAAAATACCTTCTTCGTTACTTTTCTCATCTCGGCGTAAGTAGCATGAGGCAGGTCTCCAGGTCTTCTCAATCCATACTAAATTTCTTCTACCAAATTACATCATAGTCAGTAAATTCAATCACAACGAGTCTAACTTTCTTACGTTTAGAATGATTATGGCAATCGAAGATGACTTCAACTTTTCTCTCTCGTTCAAGGTACAAATCTTGATCTCTTGGTCTCCTTGAAAGTCGTATCTTCTTCTTGATACCTTTAAGATTGTCATCTTCAGCTCTAGCTCGTGGTTCCCTCTTTCCAGACCTTCTTTGGTAAACTTTCTCAAATTCATCCTCACTGTCTCTAAATTGCTCCTCTTGTTAGATACGAGGAGCTCAAACAACTTGTCTTCAATCTTGAGGCCTCAGGTTTTGATTGATTCTCCTCTACTTGACTATGTTACTGTGCTTGTCCTCCCTATGTCCACTAGGGTGGTCGTGGTCCTTATTCAGGGCACCTCATTCAAGTTGGTGTAATTTTGTTTGCTTAGTTCGGCCTCCTTAAGTGCCATCGTTCATCACTATTTCTCAATTTGTTTTATCCCCTCTCTTGAACTCACTCTTTATTGCCATTTTTGGCCAATTCACTGTTGTTCTTTTAGGATTTATATATAACCCTACTTTCCTTTTCCTATTAGTCATGGAGGGACTCAACAATATGATTATGAATGCAAACAGAGAAGAATGGCTAAGAGGTTTTGAAGTAGCTAGAGCCGGAAGGGAATCCCTAAGGATAACTCATTTACAATATGCAGATGATACCCTGATATTCTGTGATGCTGAAGAGAACCACCTCAAAATTTTGAGACTAATTCTGGTCTTGTTTGAAGGAATGTTTGGACTTCATGTTAACTAGAGAAAAAACTTCTTGTATCCAATTAATGAAGTGCCAAATATGGGTAATTTGAAGTTAATTCTTGGTGGTGAAGTGGGTGCTCTTCCAACTACCTATTTGGGTATGCCTTTAGGGGCCAAATCCTAGTCTTTGGAAATCTAGAATGGGGTGATTGAGAAGTGTGAGATGAAACTAGCATGGTGGAGGTCTCAGTACCTCTCACTTGGAGGAAGACTGAGAACCCGTTTGGATTGACCTAAAAAAAGTAACTTTTTAAAGTGCTGGAACTTATTTTTAAAATAAGTAGTTATATGTTTGGATAAAAGTGTTGTAGTTGAAAAAAAAGTTGTTGATGTGTTTGGCAAATAAGTGCTTGTAAACACTTTTTTTTATCAAAATGTCTGAAATACCCTTATAGCTGTTAACATGATAAAAAGTTGATTAATTTAAGGTTTTTATACTTAAAAAAAATTAAAAAAAATTTAATTAATAATAATAATAATAATAATAATAATAATAATAATAATAATAATAATAATAGTAATAATAATAATAATAATAAGTAGTAGTAGTAGTAGTAGTAGTAGTAATAGTAGTAGTAGTAGTAATAATAATAATAATATTAATAATAATAATAATAGTAATAATAATAATAATAATAATAATAATAATAATAATAATAATAATAATAATAATAATAATAATAATAATAATAATAATAATAAGTAGTAGTAGTAGTAGTAGTAGTAGTAGTAGTAGTAGTAGTAGTAGTAGTAGTAGGGACACCTAGCTAAGTCATTTTTTGATAATTGCCAAACACTCTAATAAGTCATTTTTTGATAATTGCCAAACACTCTAATAAGTCATTTTTTGATAATTGCCAAACACTCTAATAAGTCAAAAACTGACTTTATAATAATAATAATAATAATAATAATAAGCAGCAGCAGCAGTAGCAGTAGCAGTAGCAGTAGCAGTAGCAAAGTCATTTTTTGATAATTGCCAAACACTCTAATAAGTCAAAAACTGACTTTACCTCAATGATTGGGAAATTCCAAGAGTCACAAAATTCTTCAGCGTCATTGAACAATTTAGTGGCTTGGAGACAAGGAAGGACAGATTACAGCAGTTGAGGAACTGTAAAGGGACTTTTAAAGTAAGTGCAGCATATAGGAAGTTGAACCATCCAATTACGCAGGCACCCAAATGGCCCTGGAAACACATTTGGAAGGCCAAGATCCCACACAAAGTGGCCTGTTTTGTGTGGTTACTGGCTGAGGAAGTTGTGTTGACACAGGAAAATTTGATGAAGAGGGGAATTACACTATGCTCTAGATGTTTTTTTTTTGTGGGGAAACTGCAGAAACAGTCAATCACTTGTTCATCCAGTGCAAGGTCACTGGCCAATTGTGGAATCTATTCCTAAGGTCAAAAACATCTCATGGGTCAGACCTGGTAGAATTGTAGAGGCCTTATACAGTTGGGAAGAAGCAGGGTTACAAGCAAAGAACAAAAGCAACTGGAGAATCATTCCTGCTACTATTTGGTGGACTATCTGGAAAGAGAGAAATCTTAGAGTTTTTGAGAATAGGGGGAGTAATATGCAACAAGTAAAATTGAATGTATCCTAACTTTGTGTTTTTGGTGTAATCAGATCTACTCTAATGACACTGTCTCTATCATTGATGTTTTAGACTCATTATAGGGATAGGACAGTGCCTTTAGAGTTCATTATATAAATATGGTTTTCAGTACAACCAATGTACTAATTTAAAGAAATAGGAACAGTTACCAATCTCAAATTTATATATAAACCTACTAATAACAGCCTTTTAGAAGTAAAAATATAGAAAGAAATAAATTTTACCAAGTGCTAGAAAGATTAGGTTTGGCAAGACTAGAAATAAGACCAATTTGTAAAAAATCAATAAATTTATCCCCCCCCCCCCCCCCCTCCCCTCCTTTTTTTTTTTTTCAAATTTCCTTCTTGATGTTGGAAATCAAGAATCATAAACAGACCGTAAAATTGCAAAAGTAGTTTAATTTTTAAGTTAAGATTCTCAAAACCTGAATTTCGGCAAAGTCACGTCGCTTAATCTTTATGCAATTGAACCTTGATATTTTTTTGAAAAAGATTTCTTTAGGCACAAGTAACTAGCTTTTTGTTATGATCTCAACTAACTGATAAAATGCTTCCGTTAAGAGTCGAAGTCCGGAAGGAGTATAAGTCTTAACTGAGTAAATAAAAGAATGAAGGGCCAAGATTTATTTCAGTTAATTAAGCTCAAGGGACGAGATTGTGCCACGTGGACAGATGGTTATATATACACATCACAGAAGAGAGAGAATGCTAACTGAAATCTGGTAATTCTCAACCCTTTCCTCGTGCTCTTTTCTCCCTCTCAAATTCTCTGCTCATCTCATCTCAATCTGATTCTTTCCTCTCTTCTTCTTCTTCTGCAGATCAATTCTTGAATGGAGCTCAATATTAATCTCATTTCTTTTACTAGTTAGAATTTCCCTGTTTGTTTGAGTACCATTTCTCTGTTTTTGATAAATAACAGAAAATTCCCAAAAAGTGTTGAGTTGATTGTTTAATTTCTATATTTGAATTTTTGGTCTCAGTTGAGATCATAACACTTTTTTTGGGAGCAAGTCACAATTTTAAAATTTTTTTGTACTTCAGGCAGATTTCACTTTTTGAAGTTTTTTTTTTGGCTTCTTGCTCAAGAAACTCCCAAGTATGAAATCTTGATAGAAGCTCAGATACCACTTGATTAGAATTGAGTTAGTTGCGAGAATAAGATGAATAAATATGTGGTAGCTTAAATAGTGAAATTAAAGAAAACAAAGTAAAGTTAGAATGAATTCAAGAATTCCGAAGATGATAGGCTAAGAACCCTAATTGATAGTAGTACACAAAAATTATCGGATTAAGACTAATTATGTTACTACTAGGTTTTAATCAAGCACTTAGATAGCAAAAGTGATCCAGACCCCTAATTGAATAATTATAGACAACAATAATTACAAGACTTAGTCTTGTAAGGTTGGACAAATGAGAACCAAAATATCAAGTTTAAAGAATAATCTTACCTTTTAAAGGATTGTTCTTGTAAGGTTGCAAGATAAATATCAATTAGGCAGCATTCAAAGGTGTAAAAAGGAGAAACTCTCACAATTGTATTGATAATAATGTGTAGCAAAAATAATGAAAGACGCTCCTATTTATACTAGAATGGGTCATGTAAACACTCTCCCAAGAGGGTTATGATTCAAATCCTGTACTACTTTGGATAACAAGTCCTTTAGGTAAAGGAAAAGTAATTAAACCTAACTATGAAAAGACATAAGGGAACTTTGAATAGTAAACTTGGAAAACATGTGAATAACTCCTAAAATGAAATAAGGAAACTTTGACTAGGAAACTAGGAAAGCATTTAAATTGTCCATAGCTATCTAGAAACAAAAATTAGGAAACTTTAGCTGCTCCTTTCCACGTCTTGGGGTGTGAATCCTCCTCCCTTTTGGGCTGATTTTGGGCGCCAAGTTGGCCCCTCTGTGGGCTGATTAAATTTAGGCACTTCGCTTGGCTAGTTCTTGGAGCCCATGTTGGACATAGACCATAAAATAAGTGTAGCTCGTAGCCAATTCCTCTCCACAAGACTTGAGCTCTTCTTCCACAATAAGTACCTTTTTAATCTCCCATTGAAGTCCAGCCACCTTATCTTGCATCTGTTTAGCTAGAGACCTTGTGAATGGCCTTCTTGGTGCTTCCAAAGCTTCATCCTTGTCCTTGGAGTAATTAGTATTCTCGGTTTTCCCAAAAAGAAAGGGCCAAGTTGGTCTTTGGTGAACATGGAGTACTTACCATCCACAATGATGTGAATTCTTGTTTTAGTTTTTTTTTATGACAAGGGAAACCCGCTGCTGTTGCCCTTTGGGTGCGCACAGGATAAAACCCCCGCTCCTATGCAATAGCTCACAAACCACATAGGAAAGGTAACCCGCACTAGGCAAGCCCGGTGCGACGAGCTCGACCCAGAAGGCAAACCCCTTGCTTTCGCTGGCAAGGGGTTTCGAACTTGAGACTTTAGTATTGATTTCTCTTCTTTAAATCACATTTTTATTTAGCGTACCTGATAAATTATGCTACCCTCTCTTAGTAGCAAATGAATCTACTAGAATACTTTGTTCAAGTAGGTGAAGAAAACTTATACTTGAGACTTGGTGCAATTTATGATTTCTACTTCTTCTAACTCTCTCTCTTTGTGCCTGTTTCTTTTAACAGATACCAGAAGAAAGCAGCTAAGCTAATTCAGGAGTACACTGCTTGTGCAAATGAAGTAATCTTAAGAAGTTGATTGGTCCATTTTATCCCTATATGCTATAAGTTTAATATTCAATTATATCCATTTATGTGACATAGGTTGCTCAAGAGACATTCTCTCTCATGAGGACTGTACGAGTATATGGAACTGAGGAACAAGAACTGCAAAGGTAACTACTCGAAGAACGGATCTTTTCCTTTTGTGTTTTGATTAATATTGTCAGGAGTAAACATACGAACATATGCAAAATACAATTACATGCAGTTTTTTAGTATTTACCAGAACTTGAAAATAACCATTTTCTAGAACAGGTATGCACGGTGGATGGGGAAATTAGCTGACATAACCTTGCGTCAAAGTGCTGCTTATGGATATTGGAACTTTAGCTTCAACACACTCTATCACTCAACTCAGGTCAAACTCTTTCCATTGTTTAGCACTGGAGTATCTTTCTTCACCCTTCGTACCTTCCATCTTTTTTTTCCCTTGAGTTAATAAATGAAGAACTTTTTGTCATAAAAACATTTCAAATATCCATTCTAAAAAAAAAAAAAAAAAACATTTCAAATATCAGGGTGCTAAGTTCTGAATGCTGTGAAAAGGAAGAGAAATAAGAGAGACTATGACTTGATTATTCCCTCAAGCTATTGGGTTTAAATAACTATGTTACATGTGCTAAAAAGGAAAGAAAATCACTACATAATTACAATAAGAGTAAATCAAGCAATCTACTATATTTATATTGTATTATCATTATTATTTTATTATTATCTTATTCTTCAATTTTATCACTACTGTTGTTCTTTTGTTTGTTTATCTTACTATTTTGTTGTCAATATTTCTCCTTAGTATTTCCATCCGAGCTTCTTTCACCTTGTATTTTTCAAACCTGTTTTGAAATATTTTTCTTGAGCTGAGGGTCTATCAGAAACAACATCTTTACTTTACTAGATAGGGGTAAGGTTTGTATACACTCTACTCTTCCCATACACCACTTGTGGAATCTCACTGAGTGTACTATTGCTGAACTGCTATATTTACAATTCTTCTAGAATATTTTTGGATTCTAATACTCCCCCTTAAGCTGGTTCATAAAAATCATATGTATCAAGCTTGCTACATATATAACTCATAATTCATTTTATAAACTTAAATATTGTGTAGAGAAAAAAAATTACAAGCATGTTATGACAATTAAATTTGACATGTTTAAACAAATAAAAAAAAAAACTTTACCATAGTTAAGCATAAAACAAAGAAGACAAAATTAAGTGAGGGAGTTTACTTTTATTAATGCTTCACGATTCACAAGAATTTGTATCCATTTGTAAGATGGTTGTGGCACGTGCGTAATAATCATACGTAAAAAAAAGGGAAATAAAAGTTTAAAAAATGTTGTGATCGGGAATGTAACCCGAGACCTCTGGCATCATTTGAACCCCCTTGACCACTGAACCAAGCTTCAAGTCTGTTGAGCGGGTTCATTTTATAATATGTATATACCTAAAATAAAGATTTAACCTTATATATACAGTGTAATTTTTCCGCGAAGGGAATTCAGCTGAACCCCCTTGACTACCACGTAGCTCCGCCCCTGCAAGTAGGCCGACATGGATGCTATCAACTAGTCATGTTTTAGGTGATCAGCCTGTCCATCAGAGCCAACATTTATCGCATATACCCAAAGAAAACCAACTATAGACTTATCTGGAGGCAAAGGAACGAGCTCCCTAGTACCTTTAAAGTATAGCCATACATCTCCTCAATCATAGCTAGTCGCCACCCTATGTGAGAAAGACTTCACCTGTAGTCTGGAATAGAAATAGATGATACAAAGACATAATGAGCTAGTGATAAACAATGATAACTCAGATAAATATAGATATGATTAGGGTTACATGTAGAACAAATACCTTTCCAAGGGGTAATGGAAGAACTTTGTGAAGACAAGTCTGCATCAAGCAAAGAATTTGGTGTTGGGTGTGAATTGTCTAGGCAAGATGAAGGGTGTAGTCGAAGATGATAAGTCAACAGTGGTGGAGGTGGAGCTGTGGAAGGAAAGACAATGGCGGAATCCCCAAAAAATAGAATTTGTAAAACCTCATAAATGCGTAGATGTTCAGCAGAGGAGGATGTAAAGTAGGGTAATCGTTAAAGAAAGTAGCTTTGGCGAACATAAGGTACCATTGGAGGTTAGGTGAGTAGCATCAGTATCGCCTATGTACCCTTAAGAAACCAAGAAATACACACTTTTGAGCACAATGAGCCAATTTTTCGTTTCCTGGAGTGGTCTTATGGACAAACAAGTGCTTCCAAAAAGACACATGGTGAAAGAAAGAACAAGGGTGGCTGAGAAAACAAAACAAAGTGTGGAATCTGATTTTAAATGGTGGATTAAGTCATACGGTAAATCATATCACAAGATATGAGTATAGTGTCCCCCCAAATATGCAATGAAACATGTTCTTGTATGAGTAGGTTGCGAGCAGTCTCGCGACATGCCTATTTTTCAGCTAAAACAAACTGTTATCCGTCCCCCAAATTGAGAATTCTTACTCTAAGAACTCAGGGCTATGCTTTCTTAATATCGTCATTTTCTTGAGGTTTTCGACAAACTACTTTGATTCTCTGTTCAAGTTCAAGTTGGGTTCTCCAGTTGAGGTTTTCTTTTGACGCTCCGTTTAGATTTCAGTCGCTAGAGTTAATTCTTGGATTTGGAGATTTGGATAATTTGTTGCCTGAATTTGCCAGCTCTGATCAAAGCCTTCTCCGGTCGATTTCCGGCGATTAGGAGGACCCACTAGTCAGCTTGAAACAATTACTCCAAGGAGGAAATTCAAATGGTATCCATGGCTATTAGAATTGTGGGTTTAAGGGTGAGTTTAGTGTTGTCCTTGTTGGGGTGGTGGCGTGAGGGTGGTGATGGCTATTTGTTTAATGGGGAAGAAGAAAGTGAGGTCCACATGAAAAAAATAAAACAATTTCTTTTTAGGGCTTTCACACGCTTAAATTTCCATGGGATGCACCTCTGTTAAGTTGAAGTGTCTAGATGGTCACAATGGAAGTTGGGGTGTTCAACTGCAAGTAGAGTCCAAGATTCCAAGTTAAGATGTCTATCTATGTATTCTGCCTTCAAAAATATTCACAGGATTCTAACAAAACAATTTCATTTGAATGGTTCTCGATAGACTATAGAAAGAGATGATAGATGCTTCTAATTTTCAATTAGAGGCTTATTCATTATCATCATCTGCAGCTTCTACTTGTTTGAAATACAAAATAAGGTTTTCCAGTTAATTGTTTAAAGTGAACTCCAATTTTATGCTTTGAATTTTTTAGGTTATTGCTGTGCTGGTAGGAGGAATATCTATCCTGGCTGGTCATATTACAGCAGAACAACTTACCAAATTCGTATTATACAGTGAATGGTTGATTTATTCTACATGGTGGGTAGGGGACAATTTTTCGTCATTGATGCAATCTATTGGGGCAAGTGAGAAGGTTTTTCAATTAATGGATCTCGGTTCTAGTGGTAAATTCATTGACAAAGGTAAAAGTATTTTCCAAACTAGCTTCTTGTTTCACTTACGTACACCGTGTATTTATATTGAGTATCTTGGTGGGACAGGACATATTCACCCAATAAGTTTAAAAATACATTCTGTAATGGTAGCAAGAAATAAATGTATAAACCTTTTTGTCTTTTGTTGTTTAGATTTTGGAGTCCTGTATGTTTAAACATTTAAAATGTGATGAGAATAGAACATTTCAGTTGATATAGCATTAAAAATAAAGTAATAACTGATTCTGTTTTGTGAAAGGGATATTATCTTGAGATGGTTCAAAAGACAAACTACGATGTGGAATTTCACATTGATTTTTTGTAGTTCAATTATTTTAAAATGTCACTGTTTTGCACATTTGGATTGGAATTTCCAATGCTTGTTCTTCATTTGTTATGCTTTCCCTTTTTACTCCTTTGGTTGCTTATAATCTGTTGGCTACATTGTCTCAGTTATAAAATTTTAGCTATTAATTGGTTTATCAGTACTTTTAGGGGTTGTTTGGTAGGAGGTATTAGGAGAAATAGTCCATGTATTATGCATGGTATTATTTAGTACTATGTTTGGTAGAATTTTTGGGTCTAAGTATAACTAATCCATGGATTAGTTATACACCCTACATGGTATTATAGGAGGTATTACTAATACCTTCCATGTGGTGGTCGCCGACTTCGAACTCCATCCATGAAAAGCCGGATCAGATTTGGATCAGGGTAGTGGGTTTACCCCTCCAACTTTGGTCCCAGAAAGTCTTCCGAGAGATTGGGAATTTCTGTGGAAGTTGGATTCGTACTGAAGTAGAGACAGCTTCATAATCACTTGAAATGGGCGAGGTTAAAGGTGAGAGAGGTGATGGTGATTCTGTCGCTAATTCAGTACAGCTGGTTCATGAGGGTTTGACTTTCAAAGTTCAGATTTGGGTGGAGACGCCTGCGAGGGTGGTTTCCGATGAGAGAACTCCGGCTGTCCCAAACAACCAGAGGTCCAAAGTTTTGATTGGGTATAGAGGGGATGAGAGCCTTTTAGACTTTACAGAGGTTTCTGGACACGTGGGTTCCTCGTACGATCCAGCAATTTTGAAACAACCTGCTGTACCAGCATGTGAACCTTTGCAACGTTCAACAACTCCTAAAAAATCCAAACATGTAAGAAAGGGCGGAAAAATGGGCCCAGATCTGCTGGCACAATTCATTTCAAGTGGGCCTCTCATTGAAAACCCCTTCACTCAGTTAAATGATCCAATCACTGCAGAACTTAAAGCCATTTCTATTCCTCCATCAGCTTCAAGGTGCATAAAAATAAAAGGGACAGAACTGGAAGAAAATGCGATGGAGAAGGAAGCTGATACAGAAGATAATCTTGATAGAGAAACAGTGGAAGTGTCAGACAAGTGCCCAGACCTCCCTGATTCTCATTTACCTTTGGAAAACTATTGCTTTCAAGAACTTAACTCACAGAGAGGTGAAGAGAACAACTCTTTGACAACAATTGAAGATGTAGTTCCTTTAAACCAACGTAGTCCAGAGGAAGAAGATGATTCAGATTTTGACATGCCGATTTGGATCCACCAGAACATCATAAAATTAGCCAAGGATTTCGGAGTAAACATTAAGGGATGCAAAGAGGAAGCTACGAGGCTGTTCATGAAGATCGATAGTATGAGACAAAATAACACTGACAAGGGAGGGAAGAACTTGAATTCAACTTCAGTAGTTAAAGGCTCAAAAGAACTTAAGAGTCTAGAATGTGGGAGCAACTTCAGAAGTAATGGTACCAGAAGCAGGGGGGGTTACACATTAGCTAGTGATAAATGATAGTCAAGATAATTTCATGGAATGTGAGGGGCCTGAATCAGGCAAATAAGAGGTGTGTAATCAAGAATCTAATCCAAGGTGGAAGGCTTGATGTTTATTGCTTCCAAGAGACCAAGATCCAAGGGGATGTGAGAAACATTATTAAAGATTTATGGGCAAACAGAGGAGTTGAATTTTGTCAACCTGAAGCTAGTGGTACTAGAGGGGGCATCCTAATTCTTGGGGACGGGAAAGTTTGGACAGGAGAGGTTAGCAGTGTGGGAGCATACTCTATATCCTGCAAGTTCACAGGTAAAAGTCTTGACTTCACTTGGGTACTTACTGGCATCTATGCTCCAAATAGTAGAGAAGAAAGAGAAGAAGTTTGGTGGGAAGTTGGGTCAGCTAGAGGTCTGTTCAATGGCCCTTGGGCAGTTTGTGGGGATTTCAACACAGTTAGATTCCCCTCTGAGAAGAAAAATTGTTCAAGAATCACAAATTCGATGACTGACCTCTCTGATTTCATTGAAGATATGAGCTTGTTGGACCTTCAATTAGCGGGAGGAAGGTACACATGGAGGAAAGGGGACAAACATGACATTGCTGCTAAGCTAGATAGGTTTCTAGTGTCTGATGAGTGGAATGGAGGCTTCAAAAATATCAAGCAATCAATCCTGCAAAAGGTCACTTCTGATCACTCTCCAATTCTATTACAATGTGGGAATTGGGAGCCTGTGAGGTCCTATTTTAAATTTGAAAATTGGTGGCTGCAGACTGAGGGTTTCTTGGATAGAGTCAAGGAATGGTGGAGGTCTTTTGACTGTGAAGGAAGGCCAGATTTCATCTTAGCCTTTAAGCTGAAGGCACTTAAAGTTAAGTTGAGAGAGTGGAGCAAATCAGCACAAGGAAATGCTTTACAGAAACAGAACATAGTCAATCAACTTGCTGAATTTGAGAAAGTCCAGGAACAAAGAGCTGTTGGGGAAGAGGAGATCCACTTAAAAGCTGAACTTCTGCTAGAGTTTGAAAATATAGCTAAATATGAGGAGATTGCATGGAGACAGAGATCAAGGGTCAATTGGCTGAAACAGGGTGACAACAACACCAAGTTCTTCCACAGAACTGCCAACTCACACAGAAGATACAATAATATTGATGAGTTAAATGTGGGGGGTGAAGTAGTCAGGAATCCAGAAGAAATAAAGAAGGAAATTATAGCTTTCTATCAGAACTTATATTCTGAAACAGAAACTTGGAGACCTTCAGTTGGGTGCAGGATGAATCACAAAATTAATGCTGAAGATAACTTCATGCTTCAGAAGGAATTTGAGGATCAAGAGATATGGGATAGTGTCAAACTTTGTGCTAGTGACAAAGCTCCTGGTCCTGATGGTTTTACCATGGCCTTCTATACCCATTGTTGGGAGGTTGTTGGAAAAGATGTGATTGCTACAATCAAAAACTTTCATGAGAGGTGCGTCTTTGAGAAAAGCTTCAACTCTACCTATGTGGCTTTAATTCCAAAAAAATGGGTGCTAAGGAGCTCATGACTTCAGACCCATTAGCCTAATTGGTAGCATGTACAAGATCATCTCCAAAATACTCACCGAGAGAATCAAAATGGTTATGCACAAACTGGTGGACCCCCAACAGTTGGCCTTTATAAAAGGGAGACAAATAATGGATACCATTCTTATGGCAAATGAATGTGTTGATTCTAGAACTAGAAGCAGGTCCCCGGGCATACTATGTAAGCTGGACATTCAAAAAGCTTATGACCACCTCAATTGGAAGTACCTGTTGGAGACTCTTTCTAAAAGGGGTTTTGGAGGTAGATGGTTAAGATGGATGAAGTTTTGCATCAGCACTGTGAAATTCTCAGTTTTAATAAATGGCACTCCTACAGATTTTTTTCTCTTCACAGAGAGGTTTAAGACAAGGAGATCCATTATCTCCCTTTCTTTTTATTATCGCTATGGAGGGGCTAAAAGATATGTTGAAAATCGCTCAAGAAAAGTCGTGACTGAGAGGTTTTAGGGTATCCAGTAGAGTGGGGGCTGATCTGGAGATTACTCACATACAATATGCAGATGACACTCTTGTCTTCTGTGATGCTAACAAGAACCAACTCAAGATTTTAAGGGTAATCTTCGTTCTTTTTGAAGCTATCTCTGGGCTTCACATCAATTGAAACTCCAATAAATGAAGTCCCTGATTTACCCTCTCTGGCTAGGATTTTGGGCGGAAGGACATGAGATCTACCAACTACATACTTGGGGATACCCTTGGGTGCCAAAAGCAAATCTATAGAAATTTGGAATGGGGTGATTGAAAAATGTGAAAAAAGGTTGGTGAATTGGAAGAGCTAGTACCTTTCTTTAGGAGGAAGATTAACACTCATCAATAGTGTTTTGGACTCTATGCCTAGATATATGATGTCACTTTTCCCTATTCCTGATGGTGTTATTGACAGACTTGATGCTTTGAGGAGGAATTTCCTTTGGGAAGGAAATAGTGAAACCAAGAAATTCCATTTGGTAAAGTGGGATACTCTGATTGAGAGTAAACAGGCAGGGGCAGTGTTATGAAAGGCGCTCGCCTTTCGCCTTTGGCGACATGGCGAGGTGAGGCGAGGGGTCATCACCTTTTTCCGACGAGGCGAGGCGACTTCAGAAAGGTGTGCCATGGCGACGGAAAGGCGTAAGATGACGTGGTGTGGTGATATAATAGACGTCGCCTTTTTATTTTTTTATTTTTTTTAAGGTCTGACTTAATAAATAAAAGCCAAAATTAGGGTTTTTTTTGGGTATTTTTGCAAACTTGACCTTCTCAAGACGCTCCTCCTCTTCTCCTCCTATTTCGCGATTGCTGCTCCTTCGTGGAGACTTCTTCTTCGCAAATCGCAATCGCGACTGCTGCTCCTTCTCAGGTACAAAATCTTATCTCTAGTTCTTCTCTTCTAGTTCTTATCTTCTTCTCTTCTAGTTCTTCTTCTTCTCTACTCTTTAGTCTCTACTCTATTTTTTTTTTTGGTGGAACTACTCTATTTTATTTTATTTTGGGTGGAACTACTCTGTTTTTCAGTATTTAGAGTTTGAGACTATGCTTGGTTCTGTACTTCTATGGTAGACTGTAGTGCTCTGCTCACTGGGCTGGAATCTGCCTATATTTAAAAATAAATAAATTTGATCCTTCTTTAATTATTTCTTCCCTACTTAATTTAGTTTTATACTAATTAATATAGTATTTATTTGTCCATAAATAGTGAATTCAATGACGTGAGCAGTGTTTTGGATGGCGAGAGGCAACAAAAGGCGACAAGGGCCTGCCTCGCCACACGGCGAGGCGAGCGGTGAGACGCTCGCCTTTTTGAATTGAGGAGCCAATTAATACAAAAAATGTAAAATATTTAATTGCATATATAAATATCCAAAATCTCAATAACAATTACATTCATTAGCAGTGTCCCTCTTTTTGTTAGCATCTCACGTCATTGAATTCACTATTTATGGAAAAATAAATACTATATTAATTAGTATAAAACTAAATTAAGTAGGGAAGAAATAATTAAAGAAGGATCAATTTTTTTAAAAAAAATATAGGCAGATTCCAGCCTAGTGAGCAGAGCACTACATTCTACCACAGAAGTATAAAACCAAGCATAGTCTCAAACTCTAAATACTGAAAAACAGAGTAGTTCCACCCAAAATAAAATAAAATAGAGTAGTTCCACCCAAAAAAAAAATAGAGTAGAGACTAGAGTGTAGAGAAGAAGAAGAAAAGAAGAGAAGAACTAGAAGATAAGAACTAGAAGAGAAGAACTAGAGATAAGATTTTGTACCTGAGAAGGAGCAGCAGTCGTGATTGCGATTCGCGAAGAAGTCTCCACGAAAGAGCAGCAATCGCGAAATAGGAGGAGAAGAGGAGCGTCTTGCGAAGGTCAAGTTTGCAAAAATACCCAAAAAAACCCTAATTTTGGCTTTTATTTATTAAGTTAGACCTTAAAAAAAAAAAAGGCAACGCCTATTGCATCGCCACACCACGTCATCTTACGCCTTTCCATCGCCATGGCACGCCTTTTTGAAGTCGCCTCACCGGAAAAAGGCGATGACCCCTCGCCTCGCCTTGTCGCGAAAGGCGAGCGCCTTTCATAACACTGGACGTGAGATGCTAACAAAAAGAGGGACATTGCTAATGAATATTATTGTTATTGAGATTTTGGATATTTATATATGCAATTAAATATTTTACATTTTTTGTATTAATTGGCGCCTCAATTCAAAAAGGTGAGTGCCTCGCCGCGTGGCGAGGCAAGCCCTTGTCGCCTTTTGTTGCCTCTCACCGTCCAAAACACTGGGCAGGGGGGATGGGGATACATAATTTAAAAATTCAAAACCAGTGCCTTATGATGAAGTGGCTATGGTGATTTGCTTCCAGTGAGCAAGCTCTGTGGAAAGATGTAATACAGGCCAAATATGAAATGGAGGATCCCTGGATAACTAAAACGGTCACTAGCACTTACTGATCAAGCTATTGGAGAGCCATTAGAAACCATTGGCCAAAGCTCAGAGAAAACTGCAGTATTAAATTGGGGAATGGTAGAAAAACCTCTTTTTGGGAAGATAGATGGGTAGAACAAGGATCTTTAAAAACCTTGTTCCCGGATATGTTCACCCTAAACCAGCAGCAAAGGGCCACTGTAGCAGAGATATGGTCAAATCGAGGGTGGAATATGAGCTTTAGAAGACCTCTAAATGACTGGGAGATCCAAAGGTTGGTGGAGTTTTACAAGTTCTTGGGGTAGTTTAAAGGAACTATTGATGCACAAGATAGTTTGGGATGGTAGGATCACAATTGGGACAATTTCAGTGTTAGAAGAGCATACAAAAAACTTAATCCTTGTAACAGTCAGAGGAATGGGTGGCCATGGAAGTTGATATGGAAAACTAAAATCCCCTACAAAGTCTTGTTTTACTTGGCTCCTTGCTAAGCAGGTAGTTTTGACCCAGGAAAATCTATGAAAAGAAATATTCAACTGAGTCCTAGGTGCCATCTATGTGGTGAAGAAGAAGTAGAGACTGTCAACCATCTCTTCCTTCACTGTAGAATAACCAACATTTTGTGGAATGTCTTCATCAATCAGAAAGGCATGAAATGGGTTATGCATGAAACCCTCGGGGTTGGCACGGTGGTAATAGACTTGAGCCTTGGGGTTTGCTCCTTTCAAGGTCTCAAGATCGAAACCCACCGGGTGCAAACAATTTCGAGGGCCATCTGACTGGGTAAAACCTGAATTAACCGTGGTGCACTTGCGGGAAACTCCTTGCCGAGGGCCTGTGCACCCCCGGGATTAGTTGGGGCTCAAAGAGACTCGGACACCCGGTGCAAATCAAAAAAAAAAAAAGTTACGCAGACTCTGAAGTTATGGAGCAGTTATGCAAGCATTACCGGGCATAAAGAAAGATGGAAAATCATTCCACCTTGTATCTGGTGGTCAGTGTGGAAAGAAAGAAATCTCGAGATGCTTCCAAAACAAGAGCAATTCCATCCGTAAGATTAAGATGAACTGCTTAGTTTTGTTTCTTTTTTGGTGTAAACAGGAGTACATGGTAGATCTAGAATCAGTTAAAGATGTTTTAGGTTCCTTGTAAATTTTGCTATAGGATTAAAGATCTTCGTGGTATTCTCCACAATTGTAATTAGGAACCTGTAATTTGTTGTGGCAGGTTCTGGTTTTTGTTTTGGAATAGAATACAAGTTGTTACCTTCTCAAAAAAAAAATCATTTTATTTATTTTCTTGATTTTATGTTTTATATTTTTACTAGTAAATTTATTTAAATAAATTAGCTTACAAATTTTATTATTTAGAGAGAGTTGCTTGTTAATAAATAATTGCAATACATATCAATACAATATTTAAAATGTGAGTCGTTTAACATTTACTAATTGAAAGGCAAATATATCACCCCATGACGTTTGTGATCTTAATTGAATATATTATTTGTTGGTTTATATGTGGTTTCTAATTGTTTGTATTTTGAACAATTTATAAATTGCATACATATTAAAACTACAACTTGCAATTTTTATATGTGAATGTAGATGTCATTTGATTTTACTATTGTTTACCGTCTTTTCAATTTTAAAGTAGATGGTCTATCTATTCTAAATTGAAAATTGACGTTTTTAAGTGATTAATTTATTAAGATAACAATTGTTTGCCCTCAAATAATTCTAGTGAGAAAATAGCAAACATGACAAAATTGTTCTTCTCCTAGCTACTTAGAAGGCCGTAAAAATATAATATTGTCCGACAATTATCTACCTTGACCGATTACATAAAATAGAAAATCTCATAATAATGCAAGGGTATAATTGGAAAGAGCTTTTTGTAGAGTTTTAATCCAAACACAAAATGAGGTCAAAAGCAATGATCCAAACACTTTGATAAAAAATACATCATGTACTACTAATCCCTGCATTACTAATTCCTGCGTTACTAATCCCTGCATTACTTATTTTTCTACCAAACGACCCCTTAGTACACTGCATATCCCTCAGGCAATCTGAATCTTCTAATGCCCGAAGTATATGTAAACTGAAACTAGGCACAAAATAGACTCACCAATGTAGGAGTGCATTCATCCTTTGGCTTTCTCCAGAGGGTCCAATCATGTTGAAAGAATGATTTTATGCTTCAGTATTTCAGTTATAGGAAATTGTTTTCCAATGCTGCAAATAGAATACTTTTGAGGGATAAGTCCTAACTCCTAACAAATACCATAAATTCCCTCTGTAGACTTAAGTTTCTTAGAGAAGCTTTATGAAATTTGTCCATCTTTTCTAAGACATGACTTTTATGGAAGATGTTTTTCAAAGGTGACGATGTGTATATCATGGGGGTGAAGGGGGAAGCAGTGGTTTGGTATAGAGGTACAGATTGTTTAGGGGTTCATAAAAACGAGTGCTCTCAACTATAGATGGATAGAGTGTACAATCACTTTACTTCTGCTCATAAAGGACGTTAATTGCTCTTTGATGCAAAGTTTCATCCAAACTTTATTACCGACAGCTTAACATACCTAAATAAAAACTTTTGATCGTAAGTGTAAATTGCCCTTCAAGTGCAGCATGAAGTTAACTTATATAAACTGAAATAGCTCCATTTGTGCAACACATACTCTGAAAAGAATGTTTCCCAAATGCTGCATATTTTCATCCTGCTTTGTGGATTGTTGTAGGAGCCAAGTTGGAAGGATTAGCAGGACGCATTGAATTTGTGAATATTAGTTTCTACTATCCTTCAAGAGTTAAGGTATACTAATCTTTTTGATCTCTCAGCTTGTCGCTCATTATCCGAGAACAACTATTCCTCTTGACGAAACTCGAATACACTCTAACACTTAAAACCTTTTCTTATTTTCATCTGTGTATTAGTAGAACTTTTTTATCTGATAAAAGATTAAAATATTCATGTTCTCTGTCTTTGCCTCTAGTAAGAGGGAAATGGTCTTGTTGAAAATGTGTCCCATGATATTGCAGAAATAAAATAGCTAAGATGCATTATCTCTAAAAGATTTCTTTTTCCGAAATTCAATTTATCAGTAACTAAATTTTTAGGATTTTAAATTATTTTTATTAGAGTCCTATGTCGCTTGAATTTAGGAGTTAGTTTCCTCTTTCTTTGTTATTTGAAATTTGCCAATAAGTTAGTAGCATAGTTTTTTATGTTGTAGTTAGAAATTAAAGCTACAAATGTATGTCTCTGAGTTGTTAATAAAATAATTCCCTTTGACAACATTGCACTACTTTATAGAGCCATTTTCATGAGGGACCTGTGAGTGAGATGGATTCCAAAAATAGTTTTTCCCAAATAGCTCCTCCTGTCTTTGATGGGGAGAATTACCAACTCTGGGCAGTAAGAATGAAGACTTATCTTGAGGTCTTAGCTCTGTGGGAGGCCGTGAAAGAGGATTATGATGTTCTTCCATTGCCCAATAATCTCACGGTGGCCCGGATCAAAAGCCAAAAGGAAAAGAAAATTAGTAAATCAAAGGAGAAAGCAACTCTGTTTGCTGGGGTGTCTGCAACAGTTCTTAGAAGAGTTATGACTCTCAAATCAACAAATATTTTTTGGCATTATTTGAAGAAAGAATACACAGGAGATGAAAGAATAATAGGCATGAAGGGTGTTGAATTTAATAAGGGAATTTGAGTTGCAAAAGATGAAGTAATCTGAGACCGTTAAAGAGTACTCAAACCGACTTCTCGGCATTGTTAACAAGGTAACATTGCTTGACACAAAATTTAAAGATTCAAGAATTGTTGAAAAAATTCTTGTTATAGTGCTTGAAAGATTCAAAGTATCCATAACTACCTTGAAAATCACAAAAGATCTGTACAGGATTACCTTAAGAATTGCTAAATACGTTGTAGGCACAAGAGCAAAGGAAACTTATTAGGCAAGGTGGTATTATTGAAGGAGCCTTGGAGGCCAACCACAAGACTCAAAGCAAAGGTAATAATGCAAGGAAAAATTTACCCACCTTGTCAGCACTATGGCAAAAAGGTAATCCTCCATTTAATTGTTTGAAGAGGCGAGATGCATAATGACAAAGCTGCAACCCGCTTGGTCATAAAGCTGTGATTTGCAAAAACAAATCTCAAAAGTATGAAGCAGATGTCCAAGTCACCAATGAGGAAGAAAACGATGACCACTTATTTGTGGCAACATGTTTTTCAACCAAGAAGTCTAATTTTTGATTGATTGAAAGTGGTTTTACAAACCACATGATATATGTCACAAATCTTTTTAAAGAGTTCGTGTCTATGGAAATAAGAAAGTCCAAGTTCATGTACAAAAATAATTTCAGATGTCTTTTACATGCCTGCTATTGATAAAAATCTTTTGAGTGTTGGCTAGTGGATGGAAAAAGGATTTAAATTCTTATCTGAGACAAGTATTGTTGAATCTTTAATTCCACTAAGCTGGAGATTTTATGAGTTGAAAGGAGAGGTAGAAACTTTTCATTTTATCCTAAAGAAGATGAACAGAAGCCAGAATTTGTTGATATTCAAGTGCTGCAACTTGGATACATGGATCAAAACTAGCTACTAGACCAAAGATAAACTGACAAATTTATTCACAAGGTCAGTTCCAGCCAAGACTCCAATCTATAATTCAGGATCCAAGGAGGAGTGTTGAAAATATGTCTCAAGAGAGTGCAGAAATAAAACAACTAGCTGCATTATCTCTAAAAGATTACTTTTTGCAGAAATTCAGTTTATCGCGCAACCATCTTCTAGGATTTTAAGTTGCTTTTATTAGTGTCCTATGTGGCTTGAATTTAGGAGTTAGTTTCCTCTTTCTTTGTTATTTGATATTTGTAGATAAGTTAGTAGCAATTCTATGTTGCTCGGACTCTTCAAAAATGCCAACGGGTGCGTGTCGGATTCGCCAAAAATAGTGTATTTTTGAAGAATCCGAGACGGGTGCGGCATCAAAAGTGAAGAGTCCGCGCAACTAAGAGTAGCATATTTTTCTATGTTTTAGTTAGAAATTAAAGCTATAAATGTGTGTCTGAATTATTAATGCAATAATTTCCTTTGACAACATTGCAGTATTTTCCTTCATTATTTCCCTAATTCCTTTGTTTAAAAACCAACTTGCCTCCTATGGCCATTTACAAAATTGAATGGGAGAAAATGACCTTTTTCAAATCTCTTATGTGTAAGAGGCAAGATCTCTGGTAAATAGGACGTAAAACTAAAAACAAATCTGTTAAGGAACACAAAAAACCAATTTACCCGAAAGGAAGTGGCATCATCATTTTTTCTCAGAGATTATTGATGCTATGTAAGGCTTACGCTGCTGGTCACCATGCTTACTGGAATTGGAAATGTTTGACTACCCATAAATTGCATGTTTTTGGTTAAAATTATAGTTCCCATTCCTTTATTCATTTCTTTCTTGTAAAGCATCTTTTGTCGCCTGTTGAAATTGATTTTGCATCCAGCAGTTCTTATATAGGTTGTCATCATGAATGCACACATGAACTTAAATAATTACAGTGCATAGATATGGTAGTTATGTTGCCCACTGCCTACCTTGTCTAAGAATTGTATGCACAATTTCCTTGTCTCAGACTATACTTTGGTCACTTGAAAATTTTGAGTATGAAGCTGTTGATATTTTGATTGTGAACAACTTCTTTATAGTTTCATTTTATCGTTGATTTCATGTGTGTTCTTTCTAGTTATTCTAGAATACAAAATTTCGAGGCTACAATTAGAAAAGCTTACACTTTTCCTACGGAACAGGTGCCGGTACTTCAACATATTAACTTCGTGGTGCATCCCGGTGAAGTAGTAGCACTTGTGAGTTCTTTAATTTCGGGCTGCCAATCTGAATATCCAAATTTTATTCTAGCTGCTAGATTCCATATTTATGCATGCAACTTCTAAGATCAAATGACATAATCTCGTTGTCCCATCTTATGTGACACTTTCTGTTCTAATCTGCTCCAAAAAAGGACAACTCTATATTTAAAAATAATTTAGCTTTAACGAGAATTGCCACAAAAAACTATGACATGCTTAAGGCTACAAGTTTCAAAAGCCTTTGGTTCTTAAACTTTGTGTCTCCTCTTACACCTTCACATAAAAAGAGACAGAGGTATTATCATTTTACCCCTTCCTTTGGAATTGTGGAATTGCTTCCCTTTATGATCCTCATGATTAAATTTGTTGCTTTATAATTTCTCGAGAAGAAGGTAATTTGTCTATTATGGCCACAAGGGTGTGGCACAAAATGGTTGCGGTTTGTAGAGTAACTTCCAGGTTACTTAGTCCAAATTACGTGTCTGGGAACGAGTTCAAGCATGCATCATATGAATTTGTTTATCCTACATCAACAAAACCTTCTCTACTTTTGAAGATAGACTGGAAAGCAAGCTCAGAGAATAGCTAAGTGGAAGTCAGAGACTCCCTTTTTTAGGAACTTAGACTACCTATGTGCTAGTAAACTCCACCTATGGCCTATGCCAATTTGTCTTATTCGGATGAGTTGCATTTCATTTTCCTTTTGTTAGTTTATCAGTCAGGGCCAAATTCTTCTTCCTAAAAATTCCTTATTTTCTTTCATCAGCAACAATAACATCAACAATTGTGTCTTTAATCTCAAACAAGTTGAGGTCGCCTCTATGAATCCTCATTGATCATGTTTTTTTCCATTTAAATTCAACTCATATCATCATCATACCAAATATAATAAAAAGTAAAAGTAAATTAAATATATATAAATGATAATAATAATAATAATATATTAAAAAATCTCCATATTTTTACTTACATTTAAATCTACGATAAGTTCAAAATACTCAATAGAAAATAAATAGGTTCAAAATCAACGTACTAACCAAACTAATAGCCTGTTTGACCAAACAAGCTTCTGGAAAGTCAAAAGTGTTTTTTTTCCCAAAAACATCTTATTTTAAAAGGTTGAGGTGTTTGACTAAGCTTTTAGGAAAAAAATAAGTGATTTTGAGTAGTAGCAGAAGCTATAAAAAGTAGTTTCCCCATAAGCACTTTTGGAACATGGGCTAAGCACAAATTGCTGCTCTAATATTGCCAAAAGTACTTTCCCAATTGAGTAGCCAAACATAAACTGCTACTCTTCCAAAGTACTTTTTTTAAAAGCACTTTGAACAAAATACACATTTCAAAATAAACAAATTTCGGAAGCTTGGTCAAAATGCCTTAAAACCTATTTTCCAACTAGTAGATATCACTCCTACAATTTTTTTCTTCCATTGTGCCTTATCTTTAGCTAAGTCTTTATTGATTCCAAGAAATTGTAGGTCTTTGAAGACTCTACTTCATCTCTTCTTAACACCTTAACTTACCATACATATAGACTAGTGCAGCCAACACAAGATATGACCATACAATCTTAAACAACCTTCTCTCATTTTATTGTCAATCTGTACTACTTGAACACTCCGGTGAAGGTGATTATTTTTAATTTTATCTAATCCTATATGACTCTACACATCGATCTTAGACAACACTCATCTCATGGATATGTTGGACTTTTTTTAAAACTGGTAACTTTAAGATATGTTTGACTTTAACAGCCCAATAGTTTTTGAAACTGAGTTTTTTTTAATGGCCCAACATTATCTACCAATAACATTGTTGGTCGTATAATTGTTCTGTAGAGCATACCTTTCACTTTGGTAGGCACCATTCTAATACATGACACTACAAGAGCACTTCTCCGTTTAAAACATCTTGTTTTAATTCTACATTAACATCTTCATCTATCATTCCATTCTTCTGAAACAAGTCTAGATATCTAAATTCATTTTCATTTTTGGCACCGCAATCTTGTCTTGTCTTGCCTCAATTTCACTCTTCCCATGATGTCTAAACTTGTACTGCATGTACTTGTACTACTTTACTTATCCTAAAACTCCTTGCTCTCTAAAGTGCTCCTCCATATGATCACAATCGAATACACAGAACCAAATAAAAACAAGTAAAGGATAGGATTAGAATAGAACGAATATATGTGTGCCGTCAGAATTAAATAGAATTGTGTATATTCTCCCAACTATTTTTTAGGGGTATAGAATTGTGTATAGTTTTATTTCTCATTAATTTGAAACATGACTGAGAAGTGAATGTCATCTGTTGTTTAGGTTGGCCTAAGTGGTAGTGGAAAAAGCACTCTGGTGAACCTTCTCCTCCGGCTGTATGAGCCAATAAGTGGGCAGGTAATTCTTGTCATGTTTGATATAATAATATATTGTTGAATTATGAAAATATAAAACAAAAGGGAGCTCAATGGTAAAGTTGACTTAGGTCATGGGTTTGACCGTTTGAGTAGTGGAATGCCATTGATGCTTGTGTCAGGGTAGGCTGCCTTATTACACACCCTTCCCAGTACCCTTGTGAACTCATGATGCTTTGTGCATTGAGATTCCCTTCTTATGAATATACAAAATTGACCCTTCTTGGGGAATTTGCAGATGCTTAGATCATACTATTAAGAAGCCTTGAGAAAAGCAGTGACCTTTTGTTCCACCTTGCTTTCTCAAATAAAAAGAACTTCTTTTCCTAACTACTTGTTTTGGATTTGAAGATATGTATTGATGGCTACCCGATTAGAGATTTGAACATCAAGTGGTTGAGGGAAAGAATTGGATATGTGGGGCAGGTTAGCCTCATATACTATTATCCTAATTTGAGTTTTGTATGGCTTTATAATATCATGTTACTAAGATATTTTGAACAGGAACCTAGACTTTTCCGCATGGATATCAGCTCAAACATAAGATATGGCTGTAGTAGAGATGTCAATCAACAAGATGTGGAATGGGCTGCCAAGGAGGCCGCTGCCCATGATTTCATTTCATCTCTACCCAATGGCTACCACACAATTGTTGATAATGATTTGCTCAGTGGAGGCCAGAAGCAGCGTATCGCAATTGCTAGAGCCATTCTTAGGGATCCAGATATTTTAGTACTTGATGAAGCCACTAGTGCTCTAGATGCAGAGAGTGAACACAACATTAAGGTAGATCTTCTAAAAGTCGTTTAACTGATAGAGATTGTTGAATTGTGTACTAAATATGCATTTTCAATCCCCATAGGGTGTGCTTCATGCTGTCAAAAGAGAACTGAACTCAAAGAGAACTGTCATTGTGATTGCACACCGGTGAGTTGTCTTTGTTCTTTTCAGCAGAACTGAATACTAGCTTTACAACACTGGTAAACTGCTATCTACAGGCTTTCGACAATACAAGCTGCTGACAAAATAGTTGTGATGGAAAGCGGAAAAGTTGTTGAGGTAGATATTATGGCTTTTAAACATATCATAGGGAGAGCAGCATTCAGTCTCCTTTCTTGTTTCGACCGTTCTATGCTCTCTGATTCAACCTGTGCAGTTCTAACATAGCAGCATCACATTAAGCAACCAATAAGACCAGTGCATTTACCATCATCGGAGTGGTCTACTCTGGATTTTTTTATGACGCCAAAGTTTGTGTACTTGTAAACAAAAGGGCTATTAGTCTATAGTTGTCCATTTAGTATCTAACAAGTTGAAACTGAAGTGTGAAACCTTGCAACCAGGAGGTTCACATTCTTATTCATATCTACCTTAATCTTATACTAAAAAATAGAGCTGCCTAATGCTTAATTAAGTTTCGGTCATGTAGTATGTCTTCTGGATTTAATCAATCTAGTAATCTCTGACTTGGATGATCTTACTTTTGCTACATTCAGATTGGTAGCCACAAAGAGCTTCTCCTCAATGATGGCTTGTATGCTCGATTAACCAGAAGACAGGCTGATGCTGTGGCATGAATTCTTGCAGTTGACCGACATAAAGGCTTGGGTCGATTCTTTGGCCTACTAAGTTCCTGATTGGACACTAGAGATGGCTTGGTATCTTATATTTCACACAGCAAATTTAGCAATGCATATGCACTAGATTAGATAGAACCTTCTGAATGAAGAGGACAGACAATATGGGATTAGTTGCAGATCTTGCAGTTGGACCATCTCAAATTTTCTCAAGGGAGCAGGTTAGCTTCAAAGATTTTGCTGCATCACTGGCCAAAGCTATAAACAATTTGAGTTTTGATGATGCTTAATGTATAACTTAGTCAAGGGGTTTGAGTGATGTACAACATGTCCAAAGGGTTGCAGGGACTTTTACGACAAAGAGCCGATACTGTTGATCCATGTAAATGTCTTGATAGCATGTCATTCTGGTTCAATCTACTAGAGCTGAAATTGAAAGGAAACCCAAGCTCTTGTCATGATAGAGAAGCATGTTTGCTTGGAAAAATCACACCACACATCTATTTATTTTAAGGGTTAATATTACAACTTTTAGATCTTCTTGTTTTTATATTACTACTTATAACATTTTAATTACAAGTGTTAACATATTATTTTTAATTTATATATTAATTAATTATATATTATTAACTAATATATATTATATAATGTTATATAATTAATAGGTGAGAGAAATAATATTAATGATAGAGAATCAATTTGTAATTATCAATTACACCTTTAAGGGATTTTTTAACTTATCACATGTCAACCCACACCCCACCCTCACGTTACTCTCAAAATATCTTTTCCATAAATGCAGTAATTTATAATTGACAAGATAAATCTCCCCCTTGATTTTCTCCTAATTAGTTGATTATTATTTTGATTATTTTATTAATCCCAAGATATATATTGATTACTATTCAAATACTTTTTATTTATTAATGCCTATTGGGGGCTATAATTTTAAAAATAAATAAATTTATCACTGTATGTTTTAACATGTAATTTTCTCTCTTTAATCTTTTTTTTTTTTGCTTTTCTTGATGTTTTTTTTTAAATTTTGATATTGTTTTTTATTTTTTTAATCTGATTTAAAAAAAATAAAATAAGAATTCTAAATTTTGAAATTTGATTTCGTTTTTTATTTTATTTAATCTGAAACTTGATGTTTCGCGAAAAAAAATCGTTTTACTGAAATTTTGAACTCGTTTTTGGTGTGTTTTTCTACATCTAAAATACTTTTTTTGTGGGTGAAATAAGTATATTTAATTTTGAAATTTGTTATATAATTATTTAATTAATTAATATGAGATCATAAAATCTTTAATAAGGAGTTCTTAAATTTTAGCCTAGATATGGTAAAAAAATATTCACACTTAAATACGAAATATAAATTGAAGAGAGAGAAAAATATAGAACTTGTATTAATTATTGTAGTTTAGACTTTTAATTACATGTTATGATTTTTGGGTGGTGTATATTTCTTTTGCTACAGTTTTTGACAACAATATATAATATGCATTGTTTTACATTGTCAGAATTAATCTTCCTAGATTTATATCAGTTGGATATCAATTTCATACAGTTTTTTTTTTTTTTTTTGTTCTAAAATTTCAAGTTGGATACCAAGTGTTTATAAATTGGATACAACATTAACTTGTTTTAGATTGTCTAATTTGGTTGAAATATCAGTTACATTTTATTTTTTCATTTTCAAGTAGGATATCTGTTGGATACCAAATGGATACCAATTGAATACAACATTAACTTGTTTAGGTTGTCTAATTTGGTTGAAATCTCAACTACATGTTGGTTTTTCAATTTTCCAATGGGATATCAATTCAATATCAATTTTGTACAAATTAGATCCAATATTAACTAGTTTTAGGTTGGCTATTTAAGTTGAAAACTCAATTACATGTTATTTTTTTCAATTTTACCATTGGGATATCAGTTGGATACCAATTGTATACCAATTTCATACTAAGATTTGACTTAATTTTTCCAGTCAATATTAATCGCATACCAGCATTACATAGTTTTTGAGTGTACATTTGAAAAACACTGAATACACAAATGATTAACTAGCACACATAATAAATATTCTGAAAATATAGTTCATTAACATAAAAGACAAAATAAATCAAAACATGAGTTTGTCACAATAAACAACCAAATAAAAATAAAAATAAATTATATCTTTTTTCAGAAGGGTAATTTGAACACGTTTTCCTGTTGTGTCCCTTCCAATGACATGTACTACACGTAATCTTAAACCTATTGAATTTCACATCAGCAAACCATTTACAACGTTCAAGTTGTGGTCTCCATACAGTTCTTTTTGAACTGGGCGACAATAATTTATGCTCCGACACTTTTTGAATTGCATATTTTCCTGTTTCATCATAAATTATTGTGTCAGTATTACATCATACAAAAGTACAAATAACTTTTACATATGTTATATCAGTATACAACTTTCATACCATTTTTATGCGTACAAAATTCATACAAAAGTAGAAATATATATGCTATTTTAAAACAATTTCATATGTTATTATAGGATACAAAAGTAAAAACACATATGTTATATTAGTATGCAAATTTCATACAATTCTTATTCACACATTTTATACCTATTTCATGCCAAAAGTTATCAATTATTCATCTCAGGATTATGCCACTAGAATGCCAAAATAATTCCAACTTATAAATATTAATTTTCATTTCTTAAATAAACAGTATACCAAATTCTTTAGATTATTATTCCCAAAATTCATTACAATATAATGCCAAAAAAAATAATTCAATCAAACCAAAAATTGTACCAAAAAACATTATGAATTGTCATAGATGTTTGGTATTAGTAGTATACAAATTCCAAAAAAAATTTATCTATTTTTTTTTAACTAGAAGCACACCAAAAAATTAAAAATCGGTCAGACAAATAATGAACAAATTCAATGTTCATACCAAAATATAATAGTATAAATTTTTTAAAAAAATGCCATAATTAAAATTATTATACACAACAAAGAATCTGAAATCAGTATAAAATTACATACAATTAGTATGCACACTTTTCATACCTATTTCATGTCAAAATTATATCTATTTCATGCCATAAGTTGTCACTTTTTCACAGCAGAATCATGCCACTATAATACCAAAATAATACCACTTCTAACTATTAATTGTCATTTATTAGATAAATAGTATACGAAAATCATTCAAATATAATTCTAAAATCATACCAACATGATATAACCAGTATACCAAATTCAAATAAATTTTATGTAATTTTTTGGGCAGAAACATAAAAAAAATGAATGTTCAAACCAAAATCTATACCAACTTCATACAAATTTTATGTAATTTCAAAAAATGAATATTCGTACCAAAAATGCCATAATTTAAACTATTATACATAAACAGAATCTGAATATTTTTTTTTCCAGTATCACTGTTCATAATTTTTTTACGTTTGGTTTGTATTCCAATACAAATAAAATATCGCAAAGAACACTAACCTGAAGGATCCCATCTACCACCATGCTTTATTAATACTAATAAGAAGCCGTCCATTACAAGAAAATAAAAATATTAAATAAAAACGAATATGAATTAGATAAGAGTGACAACTTATTGAGAAAATATTGAAAAGAGAGAAACCTTCGAACAAAAGAAAAGAAATCTCTTTAAACGAATTTTAACTATTTTAAGCTAAAAAGGGAAAACAAATATTTCTTTTTTTATGAATCTCCTATTTATATGCCTCCTATTAATTATCATTAATTTTTTCAAATTATTTACTACTAATATATCTGTTTTTACCTTATTTATTTTTCACAATAATTAATTTTTACTTATATTTTAAATCATTTTTTATTTTACTAAAATGTTAAAACCTGCCATTTTTTCTTGATATAACTTGAAAGATAAAAAATAATGTTATGACTTATAATTATTAGTCTTATATATGTCAATTATAAAATTTCACTATTTGCTTTACTAAATGATTGCCTTAGATATTTCAAATTAAACTTGAAGATGGTTTATTGGTCAAATTAAATGAAATATGTTGCACATTTCGGAATAAGAACTAAACATGAAATGCATATGCTGCCATTTCCAAACTAAGTTCCAATTTAACATTTTTGAAATAATGCACACGACAACACTTTGTGAGGCCGACAACCCTATATGAACACATAAACCTTACATATACTGTATCATAATGATTGACAGTTGACATCCTGTAAAATAAGGAAAATGTGTCTTACAAACATGCCTTCAACTGGAATAATTGCACGTACATGAAAGGGCTATTGGCACAACACACCTGACTGACAAGGGTAAAAGTGACATATAGATGCCACGTAGCATTTGTGTACATGTGACACTTACAAGCAAACACATCAATCACATTAACTCACATACCCAATATGATTAAGCACTAAGTAAATCACTATTAATAACCAAATCACAACTAGCAAACTCATCAACCACAAAATATGAGAGGTGTCAAAAACCAACCTCTATTAGCAAAAGTATTGAGCAAACAAAGAGGAACAAGGGTTTGGGGCTTGTTTTCCCATAAATATGCTATCCACAAGAGCTCAACGAGAGTATTAATGCAAAATAACTAATTGACAATATGTACTGAATAGTTAGGAAGAAGAAAGAATGAGAAATTTTAAAAGAAAAAAGACATTTTAGGCATAAAGACCCTTTGTTTTCCCGCTGAGGTCCTAGTCAGCGAGCGACTAACTTCATCAAAGCTTTTCGGCGAGTCACCGATTGAGTTAGCTTTCCCATTTAGCCTTTATGCAATATAAACCTTGAATCTTAAGTTGGTGAGCTCGATCCAACTCACCTTACCAGTTGGGTGAATAACCAAATGTTCAGGAGCTCACCTAAAATGACAGAACCATTTCTAAGTTTCTTTGTAATTCACTTGGCGTGCTGAATCTTCCTCGCTAAACGCATTCGGTGAATCACCTTGCGGGTCTATGTCGAACCAAAACTTGTCATGAGTAGCACCCACACTTAACCTCCTAAGTGAGCGAACCAACGAATTCAACCCCAAATCATATCAATTGTTCAACTACGAATAACAACAACACTGCAAAAGCTCAAAACTTATTAGAGTAACCAATCAAATAAACCTCTAAAGTCTATTACATATTATCCCCAAAACCTGAAAGTCATCACATCAAGGACATCTGTTCTCAAAATACCAAGTCTAAGAGTATTAAAGACACCAAAATAAATAAATAAGATGGTCTATGTCTGAAATTTAAGGACATCATGCCATGACTGAGAGAATCCAGCACGAGCTAGAAGGAATAGCTCACCTTGAAATTTGATGTGCTGGAGACTGGCTAGAGCTGAGGGCGAGTCGAAGTCAATGGTACACTTGCTGCACTCCACAAAAGAAAACGAAGAAAACATAAGTAGGGGTCAGTACAAGGAACATGTACTGAGTAGGTATCATCGGCCAACCCAAAAATAGAAACTAATATGCAATGAATAATAGTATAAAATCAACTATGACACTTAGCAGGTGGAAAGCAACAAATAACATGAACCAGTGACAACAACATTAAAGTAAGTACGTAATCAGTCAACAATATCAAGAACACACATGAGGACTCATGCCTCCGCAACAAGCTCATTTGGGAATTGTGTTCTTTGAGATTGAGTACATTACATTATATATATCATTTGGAACAGTTCAAAATCACCTTGAGAAGCTCTGATATTTCAGGTAACTTCGTTTCAGCCCTGACTTGCCTATACTCGTCGGATGACGGCGACGGCCGTGGTGGTCGTGGGGCAGCCTCCACCATTGGAGGTTTCTCCAACACCTAAGGAAGTCATTAATAATCTAGGGCATCCATCGAATACAACTTACGACAATGCTATTAAACCAATGAACTCATAACACAAGCCTATATTGAAACAAGTAGCATATCTACATGGAGAACCAAGGATAGTGCGGGAAGAAGAGGAAGTAGAATAGATGATCATCAATGAAAACCTACAGTTCGCGGTGATAGGAAAAGTTTCCTACGGGTGGCTGGAGATACAGGATTTAAGGAGATTAATACCAAAACAATGTGAACTGAAAGGGGATGTAAACATTGGCTTACTAAGTAATAGGTATGTTCTAATAACGACTACACTATTGGAAGATTATGTTACTCTACTGTCAAAACCACAGTTTTACATCACACAAAATTATTGGTCATATCCTATGAGGACCCATAATTAAGTGGGATCTAATGTTTGATCCGGAGGAGGAAACATCAATTGCGATTGCGTGGATATCGTTCCCAGCGCTCTATCCCAATTTCTTTGGGAAGGAAGCAATATTCTCGTTGGCATCGGCTGTTGGAAAACCTTTACAAGTTGACATGACAACTCAAAATAAAACATGAACAAGTTGTGCAAGAGTTAAGGTAGAAGTGGATTTAATGGGAGATTTCCCTATTAGAATCAACGTGGGAGTAAGGAAGAAGACAGGGGAAGTAGTGGAGAAGTGGGTTGCAATTAAATATGACTAAGTACCAAAATACTGCAAAACATGCAAGCTATAAGGGCATAATGAAAATGAATGTTTTATCATTCATCCAGAGTTATACCCTAAAGAGGAGAAGGAAAGTAATGCTGAAAAATTGACAGGGGACAAGAAGGAAGAACTGGAAAGAAGATCCAAAGGGAAAGAAAAGATGGTGGAGCATAAAGGAGAGATTAAGCAAGGTGAAAACAATAATTTGAAAGAGCAAAGTAGGATGAAGTTTGAGGAAGGGGATAGATATCATAACAGAGGTGGAAGGAGAGAACAAGTATGGCATCCAAGGAAACATCTAATGAAGGATCATAATGTTCAAACACATAACATGTATGAAGCTTTGGGGGAGAATATAGAAAAGGAAGAAGGGGAAATCAGTGTGATAAAAGAAGTGGAGGAAGGAAAATCAGTGAAGAGGAAAGAAGAGTTGCTGATCAATATGAGTCACAAAGTGGAGGTGGGATAGATAGGGATAAAATAGAGGAGGAGAATAAAGAAAAGAGGGATTGTGATGAAAAGAATGAAGAGGAGACAGAAGATAGTCAAGAAAGACAGGAGCATGATATCTGGGGGAAAATCAATCAGGAGAAGAATCGAATGAAGGTGATCATTTAATCAAGGAGAAAGACTCAAATGAAATAGGGACATCGAGTAGTACAAATAACTCACCAAAGGTTTCCTAGAGAGAAAAGAGCCAACAACAATTTAAAGGGTTAAGGGGACTGAATGAAGGGGTAAAGTCAGGAAAATCACCTGATTTGGAGGGAGAGCTACCCCCCAAAATTCATATCATTAAGCAGCAAGAAAAACAACATCAACAAGATACAGAGGAGGAAGACAAAATGGATGCAAATATTGTCAGTATAGGCAGAAGTGGAGACTTATCACCAAAGCAGATAGAAAGATTAAAAGAAAGAGACAAAAGAGGATCCAAGCATAATCAACCGTCACAAATAAAGATAAGGAGTAGGATGGGGTCTTCATTATCATCATATCAATGATAGACAAAGTCCTCTTTTGGAATATCAGGTCGGTTAAAACTCAAAATGTTTTTGAGAGAGTAGTTGACTTGAACAAGAGACATCACTATTCATACATTGCAATACTAGAGCCTTTTCAAAGTCCCTCCAAACTGGAAATTTATAGGAGAAAGCTGGGATTACCACATGCTAAGGCAAATTGCTCAGATAAGATTTGGGTTTTCTGGGAGGACAATTGGGAGGAGGAAGGTTCAACAAATACTTTTCAACAACTCACTATGAATTACAAATTAAAAGGCATACAATTTAGATTTTCTCTTACAATAGTCTATGCGAGGTGCAGTGCGATAGAAAGATTAGAGCTATGGGAGGATTTGGATTTTGTGGCAAATGCGAACCAGATTGTACCTTGGATGGTTGGGGGGGATTTCAACACAATAGTGGATGGTATGGAGAAATTGGGGGGGTCTACCAGTGTCTCATTTTGAGACACAAGACTTTATTCAATGTATTAATAACTGTGCATTGAATGAGTTGAAGTTTATAGGTAGTCGATATACTTGATGGAATGGGAGAATCGAAGAAGCTTGCATCTTTGAGAGACGTGATAGGGTTTTTGGGAATAACATTTTGATGAATCTTGCACCAGAAAGTGAGGTCCACCATTTAATAAGGCAGGGATCATATCACACACCACTACATGTAAGGTGTAATTCTGCTCAGGAACTAGTCAGCAAGCCTTTCAAGTTCTTGAATTTTTGGACTAAACATGTAGATTTCAAGAAGATAGTAGAGGAAAACTGGAGGAATCATGTTGAAGGATCCCCTTTTACCATTTTTCATACAAAGATGAGACGACTAAAAACAGTACTGACGCAGTGGAGCAAGGAGACATTTGGGAACATTTTAAAAAAAAATTACAACTTTGGAGGATGTGATTAAAGGAAAGGAGGTGAAATTAGAATTAGCTCCTACAGAGGCCAACATATTTGAACTCAGCAGGGCTAATGCAGAATTAAAGAGGTATCTGAAGATGGAAGAAGATTTTTGGAGGCAAAAGGCAGGAATGAGGTGGTTCATAGATGGGGACAGAAACACAAAGTTCTTCCATGCATATGTTAAAGGGAGAAGGAGGAAATTGAACAATAGAGAAATCAAAACTATACAAGGGGACACTATTAACTCACCTCAGAATATTGGAGAGGAAGCAGTAAATGTTTTCAAGTATTTGTTTAAGGAAACACGAGACAGTGGACTTTTCAATGCTTCAGTGTATCCCGAAAATGATCACAGAAGAGGAGAATAAAGAAATGGAGAGGATACCTACAAAAGAGGAGGTGAAACAGGTGGTTTTTAACTTAAATGGAGACAGTGTGAGTGAGCAAGATGGTTACTCAGGCTATTTCTTTCAATATTGCTGGGAAATCATTAAGGATGAAGTGTGAAATATGGTAAGGGCCTTTTTCAATGGTTTTGAGCTACCAAGATACATAACACACATAAACCTGGTCTTAATTCCAAAGAAGGAGGTAGTAGAGAATTATGGAGATTTAACCAATCAGTCTGAGCACTTTTGCCAATAAGATCATCTCAAGATTGATACATGAGAGAATCTCAAAAGTGCTGCCAAGGATTATATCAGTGAATCAGTCGGGGTTTGTTAATGGGAGGAGCATAACTGAAAATGTTCTCCTAGCTCAAGAGATCATAAGGGATATTAACAAGAGAAACAAACTACATAATGTGGTTGTGAAACTTAATATTGCAAAGGCCTATGACAGAGTCTCTTGGAAGTATCTTGTTCAAGTCATTAGCAGGTTTGGCTTCTTAGAAAGAATGATTGACATGTTAGTAAGGCTGATTAGTAACAATTGGTATTCGATACTCATGAATGGGAAGTCTTATGGTTTCTTTCAATCATCAAGAGGGTTGAAACAAGGAGACCCACTCTCACCTACTTTGTTTATTATTGCAGGTGAATTTTGGCACGAAACTTAAATGGTTTATTTGAAAATGTTGAATTTGAAGGTTTTGGGCTTCCAAAATGGAGCCCCCAAATTAACCATTTATCTTATGCAGATGATACTATACTTTTTTGTTCAGGACAACCTAAATCAATGAGGATGATGATGCAAGTACTAAGAAGATATGAGGGTGTCTCTGGTCAACTGATAAACATTAACAAAAGTGTGTGTTATCTACATGAAAAGGTGCCAATAAGGGTATGCAATAAAATAAGAAGGATTACAGGGGTCAAACAGGGTAGATTTCCATTCATTTACCTAGGATTTCCTATATTCTATGGTAGGAAGAATAAAGGTCACTTTGAAGAATTGATCAGAAAGTAGCAAAAAGAATGGCCCTATGGTAGAATAGGTTTCTTACATTTGGTGGAAGGTATGTTTTAATAGCACATGTTTTACAGTCAATGCCAATGTTCTTATTATCATCAATGAACCCTCCAGCTTGTGTCATAACTCAATTGCATAAACTGCTAGCAAGATTTTTTTGGGGAAATGCTAATGGAGCCAAAAACAAACATTGGGTGTCATGGGACGCTTGTGTTACCCAAAGGAAGAGGGAGGTTTTGGTTTTAGATCATTACATGATGTATCAAATGCTTTATTTGCAAAGCTATGGTGGATTTTTAGGACTTCAACATCCTCACTATGAAGTAGCTATATATGGAACAAGTATTGCAAGAAGTATCATCCAATTATAGCTATAGGATGGTGTTCATCACATGTGTGGAGGAAAATGATTGTGGTAAGGGAGGAGGTAGAGCACAACATTTGGTGGCAGATAAAGGCAAGAACATCAAGTTTTTGGTTTGATAACTGGACAAGATTAGGGGCAATTTATTATATTGAAAGTGGGGAAGTTAGGGAAGCAGAAATTGAAGTAAAAGACTTTGTCATAGAGGAAAGATGGGATGAAGAAAACTTAGCTGATTACGTGTCGACATAAATGGTGGAGTATGTTAAGGATAACATTCCTCCTAATAGGGAGGATCAAAATGATAAAGCTTGGTGGATGGGCAGTACACATGAAAACTTTACTGTAAAATCAGCTTGGCATATAGTGAGGAAAAAGAAGGAGATCAGAACTGATTTTGATTTTATATGGAATATGGATTTGCCATTTAAGGTGAATTTTTTCCTATGGAGGGTATGGAAGAGTAGGGTCCCAACTGACGATAATCTAAAGAGAATGAAAATTCAGCTAGTATCAAGATACTGGTGCTGTGAGAAGAAAACTGAGGAAACAATGACTCATTTATTCCTAACAGCCTCCATAGCCAATAGGCTATGGAAGCAGTTTGCTGGTTTTGCAGGTATACACATGGATGGGATGCATTTGCAACAATTGATATTGCATGGTGGACACACAAATCCTCACCACAATTGCAAGGAGTTATGAGGGCTATGCCAGCTATAATCATGTGGACTTTATGGAAGGGGAGAAATAATCTGAAACATGGAGGGAGCTCAACCTTCAATGGGATGGTGATGCAAGTGCAAGATATGGTTAAAAAGCTAGTGAAAAGGTTATACCCTTGGATATATTTGGAGTCAACCCAATGGTCAGATATAACCAGAAGACTGAGGAGGTACAAGCCAAAGCAACACTATCATAGTGTGGTATGGAGACCCCCTGACATGCAAAAGCTGAAATGCAATGTAGATAGAGTGTCAAAAGGTAATCCAGGACCAAGTTCATATGGATTCTGCCTAAGGAATTCACAAGGGGATCTGATTTATGCAAGAGCTGCAGGAGTGGGTAATACCACTAATATTGAGGCAGAATCATTAGCAATTTATGAATAATTGGAGTATTGTTGGGAAAAGCAGTTAAGAGAGGTCATAATAGAAACAAACTCATTGAGTCTAGTGAAGATGATAAGGGGACAATGGAAAATACCATGGGAATTGGTGGAAAGAGGGGAAAGGATCAGGAAAAGGTTACAAGGACTAAATGCTACTATTATCCATACATTTAGAGAAGCTAACAATGTGCCAGATCTACTGGCAAAAGAGGTTGTGGAATCGCAAAATATAAAAGAGTATACAACCTTTGGGGATCTACCAACACACCTCAGGAGACAAATAAATAGCGACAAAGCACAAATACCAACATTAAGAATCAGGACAAGAAAGATAAATATTCAACATTGAGGATAACATAAGCATCAACATGGAGGAAATCATTAAGATGTCAGCAATAAATATGAAAGGAGCTTATTTACAGCACAACAACAGAAAATACAGAATGAAAGTTATGAAATTAGGCCCGAAAATACGAAGGTAGGGAGTATTGAGCTAGAAGATCGAACCATGGCTACCAGAAACCTTCATAGCATCACAGAGAGCTCCAATCAGTGTTTTTTCAGCCTATTGTGAGTAAACCCAGACCATCTATTAGATGAACAATTGATTAGGGGAAAACAAAATGAAAACAACTTAAAAATGAGGGGAAAAGAGATACCAGATATCAGCTTCTACCATGTCAAGACAAGATTGAGCTTGAAGAGAAAAAGGAAAAAAATGGGTTTCAGGCAAAAGAACGTCACTTGAGGAAAAGGAGGTGGAGATAATACTTTCCTAATAGGGATAGTCATTAGCTGATTTTAGGAACTTAAAAGTTATTTTGGGCCTTGGGCCATTGTTTACTTTGATAACTTTGTTTAGTTAATAAAAGGTCTCTGGACCAAAAATTGCTTTTTAAAAAATAAAAATAAAAATAATATATATATATATATATATATATATATATATATGTTTTCCCTTAATGTTATCGTGTCGGAACGTGACACCTGATCCAATAATATCGTGCCGGCTCGTGGCACCCGATTCAATTTATTGTGTCGGAATGTGACATTCGGTCCAATAATATTGTGTCGGATTGTGACATCTGATCCAATAATGCCATTAATTTATTATTTATTATCACCACTTTTCACTTCATTAATAATATTTCATCAAGGCTTCTTTATTCAAGGCATCACTTCGATAGAAAGGGTTCAAGATTATAAATTTCATGGTCTCATGATTTCAGAACAATCACAAACCACACAACCAAGCCACACAATCACACTATCAAGTACATAGAGAACTTCACAATATCACTCAATGCATATAAATCACTATTAGGAGGCTATCTATCAAATAAAATAAACCATAACCTACCTCCACCGAAGAACCAAAGTCAAGCAAACTACTTCTCCTATGCTTTTTCTTTCCTCAATGCCTCTGAACCTTTCTAATCTATCAAGTATATGTGCATAATTTGTAAGTTAACGAGTCTATAAACACTTGTATTATTTTATGTCTAGCCTAGATCCAAAAACTCACCTAATTCTATACTCAATTTCCTAAAGTTCAAACCTAAGGGTAAGTCTTAATTTCTCCAATTATCATAACTTTTATAGTATTTAAACAATACGATACACCTAATATTTAATGACCTATCTCAATAAATTAAAACTGAAATTATAGTGGGATAACATATAAAAAAAAATTTCAACATCAAAGACAGGTATATTCACTAGCGTTAATCTACCAATACACTAGGATACAAAATTTTCTTGCCTGAATTGAAATTGGTACATTCTTAAATAATCACACATTTAAGTCATCATTACCTCATCATTGCCATCATCATGGCAATCATTAGCCACTACCAATTTTCTGCCCCCAAAATGCTAACCCCAAAAGGCTACTCCTAATCTGTCAATTATTACTGTTAATTTCAATTCTAAACTTCTTTCCGATTCAAATTATTAAATTGATAAAACTATTCCTCCAGCAAACATTAATAATTAAACACTAACTAAGTTAGTATACAAATCCGATTGAATTGCAAGGTAAAGAACTGCAACGACAGTAAACAAATACGCATAGCACCCACAATATCATTCTTTCACCCAACATTATAATAATAATGATAATACTATAATTCATACCAATATTCCGAGTACAAAATTTTGGCGGATGATTTGCCTGAAGTCCAAGTTGCTCGCGTTCTTCTTTTGTTCACGTTGCTTTTTGTTATTCTCCTCTTCCGTTCTTTTCTTTTCTTCTACGGATTATTTTTACCCAAATTATTGTATGACTAATTATAAGAGTGGTGAAAGTGGCCCACTACTAGTTTTAATGCCATCTTCTTTAACCATCAACTAAATTAATTATTAAAACTACCCACTAATTTCATAATGTAATTATGAATAGTCCAAAATACCCATTTAGAGTCTATCGAAAAGTATTTTATAAAATAAAAATCTCTAGTACTCAAAACGACCAAATGGGTCGTTACAATGTCTCACCAACTTTGCATGGTCTTTGGAACTTTACTTCCTCCTAAACATTTCAACCCACTTTATTGAAAAATATTAAAAACTTGGGTTGCCTACCAAGAAGCACCATATTTAATGTCGTGGCACAACATGATCATGTTTTCAAACATCACTCTTTGGGTTGGCGACATTGAAAATTCCTTTTGGCGTCGAGTTCAAATGAGTTGAAATTTGGCACATCTGGGTCTCAAGTTGCTTAATTGACACTAAATGAGAAGTTACAATTTGAGTCAAGTTAAGGAAATCAGTCTTCAATTCTTTTAACACCTTGTCAGACCCTTCAACTTTATTGAAGATCCTTACCAATATATTCTCGATCTGAAAATTTTCTAAATCTGTTTGTTCCTTTGGTTTAGGTCGATCATGAGGAAGCCTATTTCAATCTTTCTCACCTTTACACTCTCTCTAGTTTGTGCGTCTATCACACCAATCCCATTCACGGTCTCTTCAACTATTATCTCGATCTTTGTTCCAACCTTGATTCCCACCTGACTTTGGGTAGATTGGGCAAGAACCCCCTATTTAATTGCCTAGGAATTGAAATTCCTCTTCATACTTGGCTTCAAATTTAGCATCCTCCAGGCTCAACTCACTACTAATACCAACTACATTTACCAACTTGAATCCACCCCCATGACATGCTTTGACAATAAATCAGTTGGGTCATTATTTTAGCCTTGTTCTCATCACGCTCTTGGTTCTTCTCTAATTACTCTTTTGTCAAACCCATATTGAGGGGAGACACTTAATCATCCCTTATGTGTCATGCACAATTGATTTTTATCACCTTAATAAGAAATGCTGAAGCAACTTCAAATGTGTCACGACCCAAGTCTACACCCTGGACATGGTCGACACTCGAGAACCATTGCTGGTCCCTAAGTGAACCCTCATCCTGGCTGGCTACAAGCGGAAGACTAACTCAAGCATACAAAAGCTTAAAACTGAAATAAATTCAATAAACTCGAATACTTAACCTTTTTAAAAGTCTGTACAATATTCAAAATAAAAGTAAATACAGAAACTCCTCAACTCTGTCTATCTATGAAGCCTCTACTATTATAGAAGGATATCGGGACAAGACCCACGTCATCTCAAAACTATTAACTGTAAGATAAAGGTGAAGTCCTCTGAAATATAAGAAGGCTCACCAAAGCTGACTGGAATATCACATGACCTCAACGAAATGCCTATTGATGATCCTGAATACCTGTATCTACATCATGAAACGATGCAGGCCAAATGGCTCAGTACGTGGAATGTACGAGCATGTAAGGGGAATTATAAAGCATAAACATGGGCTTGAGCTTGATAAAAAGGAAATATACTTACCTCTTCTCAACTCACTCAACTCAACTCAAGAATAAGATACTCAACTCAAAGATAGTTACTCAACTCAAAGATATGATACTCAACTCAAAGATATGATACTCAACTCAAAGGTACTCAACTCTGGATACTCAACTCAAGATAAAGCAATAATAAAAGTTGCAATATATGGAAAGCTTTTAAAACAGTAGAAAACAACTCAATGTATTGAAAAAAAATACTATAGTAACTCAATTTGTATGTAAGGATACAATCTAGTATATGAAAATACAAAGTAAACTCTGTGTATATAAGAATACAAAATATCTCTGTGGGAGTTTCTCTAACCTACAACCATCACTATGATCTATGTGATCATCTAAAAAAGTATGACCCTTTCTACTCATGTTGCCTACATGGTTTATGGGGGCTGGAGTTATCTGAACTCTCCTCCATATCGGTGCTCAATACTACTCCCAAAATATACTATCTCATATGTTTAAAAATATAACTTTTTCTGTGGTTTGAGATTATTACTCAAAAATATTTCTCTTAAAAGAGATGGTACACAAACTGCTTAAAACTCTTTTGGAAATCTCAGTTTCCTCTCATTTTAAATGTGAAAACATTTACTCTTAGGAGTACTTAGTTCCCATATATCATTTTAAAGAAAATGAACTCAACTCTGCTCTTTCTCAAAAACATTTCCAAATCATATTATAATATGATCATTGATGACTTGGGAAGTCATACTGCATAAACATTGATGGTATATCTAGATACCATGCTACTCATACATTCATGGCATACTCAATTATCATACTAATCATGTTTTGGAAAACTCGTTTCTCAAAACTCATCTTTACTTTCTCAAAGCTCAGCTTAAGAACTCAAGTGTTGGCTTTAAAAGGCATTTTAAAATTTATAACTCAAATCATTGGGTTCATGTGGAATTATGAACATGAACGACTTAACTCAGGGATCTTAATAGTAGTAAAGAACCTCAGTTCTCAGAACTCAAGACTCAATGATACTACTCTTCTCTAGACTACTCGACTCATAGGGTCATGCGAAATTATGGGCATGAACAACTCAACTCAAGGGCTTCATGGGTAACATGTATTAGTCCCATAAGTAGGAATATAATCTCAAAGGGATTAGGAATTCAATGCTCAAAGACTTCGAACTCGAAGATACTACTCTTCTCAAAATGCTTAATGTATAAAGTTCATGTGGAATTTATGGGCATGAACGACTAGACTCAAGGGTCTACATAACAATATGGAACTCATGTATACAACTCTTCTCATTCTCATACTTACTTCCTCAAAACTCAGTTTAAAACTAAAGTGTTGTCTTTGAAAAAATTCTCAAGATTTATAACTCAAAATAGGGTTCATGCTGAATTATAAACATGAACAAATCAATTCAAGGATCTTAATAAAAATATAGAAACTCAATAATTAGGAATAGAGTTTTTAAAAGAACCATGAACTCAAGAACTCAAATCAACTTATCTCAAGAAGACTCAAATCTAGGGGTAGAGTCCTAGATTTCTCTTTTACTGATTTGAAAGAAGACATAGGGTGTGAGGATGAACTAGTCCAACACTATGATAGCCTTACATACTTGGAAGAACAAGGTTCTTGAAAAATCTTGAAGAATCTTGAAGAAGAACTTGATTAGAAGCCTTGAAACCCTTGCTTGAAGGTAAACGATCAAGAAAACCTTTCTTGAGATTCTTGAATTAGTTTCTTGAAATCTCTATGGCCAAGAATTATGATTTTCATTAGTGATTCATAATTGTATGGAGGAATTTGAGTTGAAAATAATGGAATTCTTGGAGAAAGGAAAAATCTTGAAAAAGATTGAAAGAATCTTGAATGGAGTATTCTACTTTGATTTTTCCTTAGGGTTTTGCCCTAGGGTTTGAGAGAAAAGAGAATGGTGGATTAACATATGAAAATTTGATTGTTTTGAGCCTTTTATTAGTCAAGAATTTCGTTTAGGGTTTTCTTGGAGGTAAAAAAACAAAAATGACGCTTTTTAATGTTTTCCCGTTGGCTAGTTCGTAATAACATTGTATCAGGTTACTAAAATAGTCATAACTTTTTATTCAAAAATTGGATTGAGGCGAAATTGGTGGAATTAGAAAGTAGAATCAAATACCTTTAATTTGATATGTTATGGCCCACGTAACTCTTTATATTCTAAGAGATTTGATCATCTGAAGTTGACCAAAGTAGAATCTTACATCAAAACTTAATCGATAAGGAAACTTCAAGAACACTTATCAAGAACTCATCAATAAATTAAATTGCTCAATATATATGGATAGATTCGCAAACGAAACTCATGATTGGCGTGTGGGTAAACGAACCCAACACTATGGAAGCTTACATACCTTAAAGAACTAGGTTCTTGGCGAAATCTTAAATTTCTTGAACAAATGTTTGAAACTTTGAACTTTTTCTCCTCTTGAATCTTGTAACACCTCAGAATTTTTTTCGAACTAAGACTTGAACCGTTCTTCGTAGTGAGTGAGATTTTTGCAATGAATTAAAACTTTCTTAAGTATTAAGGTCAAGTCACTTGATATAGCACATTGAGTTCCAAAAAGAACTAAATTGAAAATAACAAAATCTGAAATTTTGCAAGTTAAGCTAAGTATGAGATTTAGGTCAACTTCAAATGACCAAAACTCCAAGATCAGGAATATTTAGGTGTTCTACTAGATACATTAGGAAAGGTGTTCAAATTATCTTTCCAACGCCACCGAGTTTACTCAGTTTTGAGTTCGGATGAGTGAGATATGACCTTTTGAAGTTAGGCTGTCCAGTTAAGGAAAGTTAGCCGAAAATAGTGAGGGGTATTTTGGTCTTTTCCTTACCCGATGAGATTTAATTCATTTTTAGTAATATTTTAGGGGTATAATCCTATTAGTTTCAGTTTTGTAATCCTAATATACGCCAAGGGTTTTAGTTGAGAGTTCAAGAAAAGAAAAGAAGAGAAAAGAGGAGAAAAGAGGAGAGGATCAAACGTTTGTCGATATTCTTGCGTGTTGTTGTAAATTTTCACAATGGTTCTGATCCCTAAGAGGTATGTAAGATTCCATAGTGCCGGGTTTGTTCACCCACACGCCAATCATGTTATTTTCAGCGCAAATTTCATTCTTGAAGTTGAAAGATTAGAGTTCTTGATATGTGTTCTTGAACTTCATTCTAAATCTTTTTGTGTTGGGGTTTTGATGATTTCTTGAGATGTAAGTGAGTGTTTGAGGGTTGTATTTAGTATATTAGAGTGTACTTATTTTAAGTAATCGAATCCAAGTGATTGGGGAAGAAACCGTTCCATTCTAGGCGAATTGGGGTTAGAAAGCGAGGAAGAAAAAGTTGGACAAGGAATTGGGATGCGGACCTGTTCCTTCAGGGTGAAAATTTTCTCTCCACGCCGCGGATATATCGCGGACTTCACTGTTTCAAAATTATTTCCAACAAACATTTTAAATCATCTCCACGTCGCGGACTTGCTCCCTAGACAGTGTTTTACAACCGTTTCTCATGTTTAGCTATCTAAAATCATTCCTAAACATCATGAGACCTTTCCCATCACAAATCACAACCTCGAATTGATAAATCACATTCAAGGTAGAGTTGAGAGTCTAGTCTTGAGAGTTCTTGAGAGTTCTTTCGAACACATTTTAGAAAATCCTTTTTTGTCTTTTTGAGGAGTCTTCTAAAATTCTAATAACTTGTTTCACCACTCAAGAAAGTGAGTATGAGAGAGAGAATAATGTATTCATGAGTCTACACTATCCCCTAGATCCTTCGTATCATAAACCATAACTCTTGAATTCATAATTCACATTCAAGAGAGTGTTAAGAGTAGAGTTCAAGAAAGTCTTTGAGTTCAATTGTGAATTCTATGATATCAACCATAGATTTGAGTTAAGTTTTGAGAAGTAAGTATATGAATAAGAATGAGAAGAGTTGTATACCTGAGTTCCTTATTGATATTCTGACCCTTGAGTCAAGTCGTTCATGCCCAAAACTTCCGCATGAACTCTATCAGTTTAGTATCTTTGAAAGAAGTCGTATCTTCAAGTTCTAAGTCTTGAGTATCGAGTTCCTAACCCTTTCGAGAATATAATCCTAATCATGGGACTATTACCTATTACCCATGAAGTCCATGAGTTGAGTTGTTCATGACCATAATTCCTCATGAACATTATAAGTCGATTAATATTGAGATGAGAAGTAGCTTTAGGTCCTTGAGTTAAGTAGTTCATGCTCATAATTCCGCATGAGCCCACTGAGTTGAGCATTCTTGAAATTAGTAGTATCATTGAAGTTCTTGAGTTCCAAGTATTGAGATCTATCTATTGTTCTTGAAAACCTTGCATCGAGTCGTTCACGTCCATAATTCGGCATGAACCATATTTTAAGAAGTCTTTTACAAATGTTTTAACTTTGTTTTAAGACTTAAGTTTTGAGTTCAGTAAAGAGTAAAAATTGAAGTTCATTTCTTCAAAAGTATATGGGAACTAAGTAATCCCAAAGAAATTTAAAATGTTTTCATATCTAAACAAGAAAAAAAAACCTTGATTTCCAAGACAGCCTTTGAGCTAAGTTTTTTAGCACTAATTTCAAATCACAGAAGGAGTATGTTTTCAAAACATAAAGAGCTAGTAAATTTTGGGAGTAGTATTGAACACCGATATGGGGAAGAGTTCATACAACTATCAGCCCTCATAAACCATGTAGCCATCATGGGTAGAAAAGGGTCATACTTTTTAGGTGAATCTTTCTCACATAGACTAGTGGATACACTTAGTAGTACAGGTCCTATACCTTTGGCCGGGTATAGGATGTGCTGGCAGCGTGAGGTAGATCGTTGTATCATCACTATAGCTCTTAAGTGATGGTTGTTGGTTAGAGAAACTCCCACAATAGTAATTGCATGGTTCCTCAAGGGGTTCTGCTTAGTATGGATGGGGGTATGGAACTTCATTCATGCATTGTACCAGTAGACTTTGAGAGGGAGCATGGTATGTCTTTTATTAATTTATGATTATGAGTTGACATCATGTTTTAAACAGTTTTCCTTTTCTTTATATTGCCCTTGTTTTAAATTGCTTTATAATGAAATGAGTTCAGTTAAGTATTCATGAGTTGAGTATCCAGTGTTGAGTATTTCAAGTCGAGTATCATATCTTTTAAGTTGAGTATCTAATCTTTGAGTCGAGTATCATAACTTTGAAGTCGAGTATCTAATCTTTGAGTTGAGTATGTTATTCTTGGGTTGAGTGAGTTGAGAAAAAGTGAGTTTTTTTTTTAGTCAAGATTCAAGCTTATGTTTAAGCTTTAGAATTCCTTTTACATGCTCATACATTCCACATACTGAGCCATTTAAACTGCATCTTCTCATGATGCAGACATAGGTATTCAGGGTCATCAACAGGAGCTTCGTTGAAACATTCGAAAGTTCGAGTTAGCTATGGTGAGCCTTTTTGTTTCTGGAGGATTTCATTTACTTTTCAGTTTAGTTAGGATGTCGTGGGTCTTGTCCCGACTTCCACCTCTAACAGTTAGAGGCTTCATAGATAGTCAGTATAGTTGAGAAGTTTGTATTATTCATTTATTTTATTAAATGTTTTAAAGACTTAAGTTGCCTATTTTATGGCGAGTTGAATATATAGTTTTATTCTAAGTTGTTCATTTGAGTTGAAGTTTTGAAAAGTTGAGTTTATTGAATTTTATTCAGTTTGAAGCTTTTGCATACTTAAGTTAGTCTTCTGCTTATAGTCAACCAGGATGAGGGTTCGCTTGGGGACCAACAATGGTTCTTGAGTGTTGGCCATGTCCAGGGTGTAGACTCGGGTTGTGACAAACTTAATATTAGAGCACAAAGTTCTAGTGTCTTAGGGTGTCTATGAAGCCCTGTCAAGTAAGATCTTGCTTATGGTTGTGAGGGCCGCATTTCTATAAATGAGGTACTACAGACATTTAAGAAAAGTTTCCCTTCTTCCATACTCTTAATCGTGCCATAGAACTAAGTCATAGAGATTTATCCATACTCATGTGCTTCTCAGTATCATTCGACTACCCATCATACTAGAGGTGGTTGGAAAGCAGAGTCAGTTCTTTGTCGATGAGTTGTTCGTAGCAAGAGTTTTGAGGAAGTCATGAGACTCTAGAGGGGCTTAAGAGAAGTCCAAGAGTAAGTTAAGTGTTCAGTTTCAGAGGAGTGCACCCATATTCATTTGAATTATACGTTTAAGCTAAAAGTGAGTTGTACTATTTTCCTTATCCTTTTTTCAGCTGATATCCTTATGAGGAGTTATGTTTAGAGCTTGGGTATGATTTTCACCCGAAAAGGTAGCATGAGTTACGAGATTATGAGCAGTGGTAGTGAAAGAGCCCAGAGTTAGAGGAAAGTATGTAGAGGTTTAGTAATCTAAGTAAGGGAGATGGTGTTGTGACAAGCTATGTTACTATAGTCATGTACCTAGTAAGTTAGTAATGAGGAGTTTTCCCTTATGGGTCGACTAAGAAGTGATGAGTTGTGAAGATTCCATCATAGAAGGTAGAGTGTGTTGTAGCTAGAAAGGAGTTGGTGTTGAAGTGTCATTGTGTAGGAAATGACTAAGTGTAAGTGGTGAATAGAAGAGAAAGAGCATTCATGAGGTTATAGATCTAAGCTAGGCTTATGATTTTGAGGGAGAGCCTAGAATATTCAAAGTGTGATAGGACTAATTATGCATTGATATATAGTGAATGAGTGAATAGTACTTATGTTGCGAAGTCGAAGGTGATAGTAATTGTAAGTATGAAGACTAAGAGGTAAGGATTGACTATTTGTGATAAGGTCCTAGTGGATGAGTGTTTCTAAATTTGTACTAGTAGTTGTAAGTTAGTATAGTAAGCAAGCAATCATATTGATATTCGGGTTTAGTCATAAAAATTAACCTTGAATTTGAGATGAGTGCCATGATAAAAGGAATGGTAACATGAGGGTGATGATGTTAGTCTTAAGATTTGATCTAGAAGACTTGAAGAAATTGAGGTGATTAGCTGCAATAGATATGAGTGGTACAAGAGAGATCCTAACGTTCAGATAAGGGCAGTGAAGTGTGGCTAAGTCACAAGATTAACAAGAGCATTAAGAAGTGTGCCGAGATGGTACGTTACAACATTAGGTTCCCATTAAGTTATAATTTTCCATGTGTGCCTAGATAGCATACTTGAGTTGTCAATGTGGAATAGGTCCATAGCCTTCAAGTGTTAGCTTTAGACCAAAGGGGGAGATGATAAGATGAGAAATCAAGTCAAGTGTTGAGAATTCCTTAAGGAGCTGGTTAGTAGAAGTCCATGAAGTTGTTAGAGTACTAATCTTGAATGTGGTGTTGTTCTCTATTTGGTGGTTCTTGATATGAGCCCAATATGGTGGTAGAGAGTAATAGTTTGGGATGAGATTCCTTATAGAGAGGTATAGAATCCGAATCTAAGGATTTGGGTTAAGATTGAATATAGTAAGAGTGCACCATTTTACTCAGACCTTAGTAAGAGTAACCCCGTTCCTTACCCAGTCCAGTCGTCATTCGAGGACGAATGATCCCAAGGGGGAGATATTGTAACACCCCAGAAAATTTTTCAAACTAAGACTCGAACGGTTCTTCGTAGTGAGTGAGATTTTTTCAAGGAATTAAAAATTTCTTAAGTATTAAGGTCAGGTCACTAGATGTAGCACATTGAGTTCCAAAAAGAACTAAATTGGAAATAGCAAAATTTCAAATTTTGCTAGTTAAGCTAAGTATGAGTTTTAGGTCGACTTCACACAACCATAACTCCCATCTCAGGAAGATTTAGGTGTTCTACCAGATACCTTAGGAAAGGTCTTCGAATTATCTTACCAACGCCACCAAGTTTGCTCAGTTTCGAGTTCAGATGAGTAAGATATGGCCTTTTGAAGTTAGGCTGCCTAGTTAAGGAAGTTAACCGAAAATAGTGAGGGTTATTTTGGTCTTTTCCTTACCCAATTAGATTTAATTCGTGTTTAATAATATTTTGGGGGTCTAGTCCTTTTAGGTTTAGTTTTGTAATCCTAATATACGCCTAGGGTTTTAGTTGAGAGTTCAAGAAGAGAAAAGAGGAGTGAAAAGGAGAAAAGAGGAGAGGATCAAGCATTCATCGAGATTCTTGTGCGTTGTTGTGGATTTTCGCCAAGGTTTTGATCCCTAAGAGGTATGCAAGCTTCCATAGTGCTGGGTTTGTTCACCCATATGCCAATTTTGTTATTTTCAGTGCAAATTTCATTCTTGAAGTTGAAAGATTAGAGTTCTTGATGAGTTTTTGATAGGTGTTCTTGAAGTTCATTCTAAATCTTGTTGTGTTGGGGTTTTGATGATTTCTTGAGATGTAAGTGAGTGTTTTAGGGCAGTATTGAGTAGGTTAGAGTGTACTTATGTTAAGTAATCGAATCCAAGTGATTGGGAAAGAAACCATTTGATTCTAGGCGAATTGGGGTTAGAAAGCGAGAAAGAAAATGTTGGACAAGGAACAGGTACCAGGTCTGCGTCGCGGACCTATTACTTCAGCGTGAAAATTTTCTCTCCGCGTCGCGGACTCCACTGTTTCAAAAATTATTTCCAGCAAACATTTTAAATCATGTTCGCGTCACGGAGTTGCTCTGTAGACAGTGTTTTTCAACCGTTTCTCATGTTTAACTATCTAAAATCATTCCTAAACATCATGAGACCTTTCGTATCACAAATCACAACCTCGAATTTATAAATCGCATTCAAGGTAGAGTTGAGAGTCAAGTTTTGAGAGTTCTTTCGAACACTTTTTAGAAAATCCCTTTTTGTCTTTTTGAGGAGTCTTCTACAAATTCTAATAACTTGTTTCAAGACTCGAGCAAGTGAGTATAAGAGTGAGAATAATGTATTCATGAGTCTACACTATCCCTTAGATCCTTCGTATCATAAACCATAACTCTTGAATTCATAATTCACATTCAAGAGAGTGTTAAGAATAGAGTTTGAGAAAGTTTTCGAGTTCAATTGTGAATCCTTTGATATCCACCATAGATTTGAGTTAAGTTTTGTGAAGTAAGTATATTAATGAGAATGAGAAGAGTCGTATACCTGAGTTCCTTATTGATATTTTGACCCTTGAGTCAAGTCGTTCATGCCCATAACTTCCGCATGAACTCCATCAGTTTAGTATTTTGAAAAAAAGTAGTATCTTCAAGTTCTAAGTCTTGAGTATCGAGTTCCTAACCCGTCCGAGATTATAATCCTAATCATGGGACTATTACCTATTACCATGAAGTTCATGATTTGTGTTGTTCATACCCATAATTCCGCATGAACATTATAAGTCGATCAATCTTGAGATAATAAGTAGCTCTGAGTCCTTGAGTTGAGTAGTTCATGCTCATAATTCCGCATGAACCCTCTGAGTTGAGAATTCTTGAAATTAGTAGTATCATTGAAGTTCTTGAGTTCCAAGTATTGAGATCTATCTATGGTTATTGAAAACCTTGCATCGAGTCATTCACGTCCATAATTCGGCATGAACCATATTTTAAGAAGTCTTTTACAAATGTTTTAACTTTGTTTTAAGACTTAAGTTTTGAGTTCAGTAAAGAGTAAAAATTGAAGTTCATTTCTTCAAAAGTATATGGGAGCTAAGTAATCCCAAAGAAATTTAAAATGTTTTCATATCTAAACAAGAAAAAAAAACATTGATTTCCAAGATAGCCTTTGAGCTAAGTTTTTTAGCACTAATTTCAAATCACAGAAGGAGTATGTTTTCGAAACATAAAGATCTAGTATATTTTGGGAGTAGTATTGAGCACTGATATGGGGAAGAGTTCGTACAACTATCAGCCCCCATAAATTATGTTGCCATCATGGGTAGAAAATGGTCATACTTTTTGGATGAATCCTTTTCGCATAGACTAGTGGATCCACTTAGTAGTTCAGGTCCTATACCTTTGGCCGGGTATAGGATGCACTGGTAGCGTGAGGCAGATCGTTGTATCATTACTATAACTCTTAAGTTATGGTTGTCAGTTATAGAAACCCCCACAACAGTAATTGCATGGTTCCTCAAGGGGTTCTGCTTAGTATGAATGGGGGTATGAGATTTCATTCATGCATTGTACAGGTAGACTTTGAGAGGGAGCATGGTATGTCTTTTATTAATTGATGATTATGAGTTGACATCATGTTTTAAACAATTTTCCTTTTCTTTATATTGCACTTGTTTTAAATTGCTTTATAATGAAATGAGTTCAATTAAGTATTCATGAGTTAGTATCCAGTGTTGAGTATTTCAAGTCGAGTATCATATCTTTGAAGTTGAGTATCTAATCTTTGAGTCGAGTACCATAACATTGAAGTGGAGTATCTAATCTTTGAGTTGAGTATGTTATTCTTGGGTTGAGTGAGTTGAGAAAAGGTAAGTATGTTTCTTTTTTTTTCTATCAAGATTCAAGCTTATGTTTATGCTTTAGACTTCCTCTTACATGCTCGTACATTCCACGTATTGAGCCATTTAGCCTGCATCTTCTCATGATACAGCAGAGGTATTCAGGGTTATCAACATGAGCTTCGTTGATACATCTGAAAATTCGTGTTAGCTATGGTGAGCCTCCTTGTTTCCGAAGGATTTCATTTACTTTTCAGTTTAGTCAGGATGTCGTGGGTCTTGTCCCGACTTCTATCTCTAACAGTTAGAGTCTTCATAGATAGTCAGTATAGTTGAGAAGTATGTATTATTCATTTATTTTATTAAATGTTTTAAAGACTTAAGTTCCCTATTTTATGGCGAGTTGAATATATTATTTTATTATAAGTTGTTCATTTGAGTTGAAGTTTTGAAAAGTTGAGTTTATTGAATTTTCTTCAGTTTTAAGCTTTTGCATGCTTAAGTTAGTCTTCCGCTTGTAGTCAGTCAGGATGAGGGTTCGCCTGGGGACCAGCCAGGATGACGGTTTGTTCGGACACCCATTTTCCGCATGAAGGCCAGCCTACGCCTTACCCCACTCACTCTCTCGAGTTGATTACTGAACCTCATGTCGACCCATTACTTAGGTTATCAGTCTAGCAGTCTTGGTTTCGCGACCTCCCTCTTGGGCAAGCCAAAAACACATGGGTGATTTTGTATTTGCAACTACAAACCCATTAAATTAAACCACAACCACTAGGTGAAATCACCATTAAAATATATCTAACTTATTAGCAAGCAAGACCCAACAATAATATCAACACATATTTGCTAAATCACACCCCAAGAATGGGGGTTTTTAGCCACACATCAAGAAATGACAAAATACACCTAACATGATAATGAAATCAACTGGGTATAATAAATTAAACATTGATTTAAGCAAAGGAAGAATAATGGAGAAGACCCACTTTCAACTTGGGGAAGATGAAATCCTTCTTTCTTTAAGTCTCCCCATAAACCCTCTCCAAACTTGAGTGAAAAATATTTCAAAAACGTACTATTCTATAGTAAATTAATAATAATGGTTCCAGCTCATAAAACTTAATAAAGAGTTTAGTATTTATAGCCATCAGAAATTAGTGCTGGCAGATAGCTCGGTGAAGTTAGTCGAGGTCGCCGAATGACTCGGTGACTTGCCCTTCTTCTGTCTCATCGCCGTTTTGTGCTTGCCTTCAGCATCTTCACGTTCTGGACCATTGGGCGGTATAGTACTACTTCGCGGAACTTTTTGGCGAAGCACCGATTTCTCCTTTCATCGCCTTTTTGATCCTTTTTTTTTAGGGCTTTGCGTACTGGAACAAAAGGCGGGATTTGTCCCTTTGGCGACTCTCCAAGTGTGCTTGGCAGAGTTCAGGTTTCAACTTCTTCTCTTTTTAATCTTTTTGTTACCTATTGCACTTAAGTGTCCATGCTTCCGCTAAAACTTCAAATACCTGAAACTTAATAGTTTTCATCAGATTTTGAGGTAAAATAAGCATTCGAGGACACTATTTCTATCAAAATAAAGCCCGAAATGAGTCCAATTTGTGGACTCATCAACACCCCCAACTTAAACATTTGCTTGTCCTCAAGCAAACTTAAGTTCATCTGTTCAAAAAGGGTGCCTCAAACAGTGCTACACAAGACTCAATCATGAATGCACACAACAAGAATCAATTTACTTATGCAAGGATCAATTGTGTACTCAAAGATTCAAGTTGTGACACACCATTACCAAAGATTCTCATGCTCGCAATACTTGCTACTTGTGCAAGTTCAAGCTTAACAAAAAGTATCTAAATGCCTTCATATAAAGAATGATTCCATATCCACACACAGAGGTTTATCAATTCAAGATCCGGAATCAGATGCAATGCTCACACTAAAAAAGAGGAATACAATGCATGTTTTCACCCATAGGTTTGCCCTTATTTTCCAATCGACTTTCGATTCGGCTTACTCAAGATCAAAAAGGTCTTTCCAAGGCATGTAATTGGGATGAGTGCAAAGGTATGGTCATTTAGGCTCAGTGACTTTTCCTCGTGAGATGAGGTATTCTCAAGGCATTCCCTTCTTTTCCTTTATCAATTTTTTTTAGTGCTTCTAAGTTACCTTTTTATTCACCTCCATGGATTGGTTGAAACTCGATTTCCTTCTTACTTTATTCCTCATTTTTTTTGAAGGGGTTCCATTTTTATGCAATACCATGAGTAAGGGGACTTTTCTTGCACTTCTTGACTTCTCTGTTTCCTTTTCACCACACGCCCAACTTAGGCTTTTGGCCTAAGTTGGCTATTCGCTTAAACCACAAATCAAGAGGATTATAGGTAGTGGGTCAAGTAAGGTCTAGGGTTCATCAAGGTTCTTCCAAAGAAAGGTAAGGCTCAAAGGGTGTTCAAAAGAGTTTCACATGCTCACGGGTAGGCCACAAAAGAGGTATATGTCAAATTTGGCTCACACTCTTTAAATTTGCCTAAGATCATCTCAAGAGGACACCTTTCTAAATCAATTAGACTAAAGGGGCAAATTCTAGGTTTATTCATGCATGGATCAAAGCAGGCTAATCACACAAGGCATTGACACTTGAGTCAAACAAGACTACACACTTTCGCTAGTGTGCAACGGTCATTACAAGAGAATCAATTTGATAAATGGCTAATCACAACGAGATGCAAAGAGTTCACATATTGTTTATGCAACTTCATTTGGTCTCGTCATAGTCACTCATTCATGTTCATTTAATTGAGAGCACTATTCAAGTCATCGGTATTGATCGAAACCGAGACTCAATTTTTTGCAAAAGAATAACCACATTCAACTCACGAGGGGTGGCAAAAATGTGCGAAAAATTTAAAATTTTTTGGAAGGGTCAAAAATCATTTTCAATTAAAAACAAAAGGGAGCCATGAGCTCAAACATCCACAGAAAAGTAGTGTTGACAACATTTAAAAAAAAACAACCCAAACGTATACACAACACAAATATCCATAACAAGCAGGCAAGGTGGGCCTCACCCCACCACAAATAAAATCATTTGTCCTCAAATACAAGTAATAAGTTTCTATCATGATAATTTAAGAAAGACAAAGAGAGAGGTATGGAGGTAATCTTGACTAAGCTGTCGCTCAATGTGTTTGGGCATCAATGCCTGGTGTGTTCCTCTCCTGACTCTAGTTCTCTTTGGCTAGCAAAGATGATCCAATTTTTTGCTCACTTGGTGACATTAGTTCTGATCACCGAATATCTTGGTGATTCGCTGAGTGAGCATTCGACTCGCCGAGTTTTACAGAGTCTTCAGTCATTGTGAAGGTCCAAATGGTGATTCACAGATAATCTCTAAATATCATTGAGTTTTACAGGCTACAGTGTTGACGATGTCTCGAGTCAAACATCGGATAAGGTCGGATTCGCTAACACCTTCGGTGACTCGTCGACAGGATCTATTGTTTGCCATCCTTCATTTTCCTTTTTCAAACATTCACGTACTTTCACCTGCACCAATAACATACCATTATATTGCAGGAAATAAGTACTGACAATAATAAAAATAAAGTAATTAAAGGGATTTTGGGTTGCCTCCCAAACAGCGCCTTGGTTAACATCGCGACACGACGCATCAACTCTTTCAGGCATTTTCCAAATATACCACTTCAACGAACGAAATCTCTTGACAATCCTCTAGATACAATTTTAGACGTTGAACGTTCACTGTAAATGTAGGTCATTTTTGATCTTCAACTTCTATGGCACCATTGACGAACACTCGCCTGACTTTAAATGGTACAGGCCATTTGGATTTGAGCTTTTCGGGGAAAAGTCTAAGTCGCGAGTTGTATAGCAAAATCTAATCTCCTACCTTGAAGTCTCTCTTGAGTATCCGAGCATCATGCCATTTCTTTATCTTCTCTTTATAGATGACTGAACTTTCATATGATCTGAGTCTCAATTCATTCAGTTCGTTTAGCTGCTCTACTCTCTCCCTTGAAGCTTTTGACCAGTCTAAATTTAAAGCTTTCAATGCCCACAATGCTTTGTGTTCTAACTCTACAGGCAAATGACAAGCTTTACCATAAAACAAATGATATGGAGACATCTCGATAGGTGTTTTGTAAGCAGTTCGATTGCCCATAATGCATCATCGAGTTTCCTAAACCAGTCAGTTCTATTGACATTTACTGTCTTTGCCAAGATGCTTTTGATTTCCTGATTCGACACTTCTATTTGGCCACTTGTTTAGGGATGATATGAGGTTGCCACTTTGTGTTTCACTCCATATTTACTCAGTGTCATTGAGAACAACTTATTGCACAAGTAAGATCCCCTCTTGCTAATGATTGATCTCGAAGTGCCAAATCTTGCGAAGATGTAGCACTTCAGGAATTGGACAACGCTTTTTCCTTCGTTGTTTGGAAGTGCGATGGCTTCCACTCATTTGGAAACATAGTCTACAACCAATAAGATATATTTATTTCCAAATGAGCTCACAAATGGGCCCATGAAATTGATCCCCCATACATCGTACAACTCGACCTCTAAAATAAGGGTGAGAGGTAATTCGTGTCTTCTGGACACTCCACATTGATGCTGACATTTAGAGTAATTCTTTGCAAACTCATGTGCATCCTTGTAGAGTGACAGCCAGTAGTATCCACTCTGGAGAACTTTAGCAGCGGTACGAATTCCACCATGGTGACCTCCCACTGGAGATGTATGGCAAGCATGGAGAATTTCTACCGCTTCTTCTTCTGGAACATATCTTTTGATGACATGTTCAACACACTCTCAGAACAAGTATGGTTCGTCCCAAAAGTACTTTTTAACATCGAACAAGAATCTTTTTTGTTGGTAAAAGGTCAACTCATCCGGCATTTGCCCACACACAATGTAATTTCCAAAATCTGCATACCATGACATATGTTTGAGGGATATTGCAAACACCCATTCATCAGGGAAAGAGTCGTTTATGTCAACCTCATGATCAACATTCGCCCTTGCTTCCAACTTTGATAAATGATCAGCCACTTGATTTTTGCATCCTTTTCGATCTTTTACCTCGAAATCAAATTCTTGTAACAGTAGTACCCACCTAATCAATCATGGTTTTTCATTTTTCTTTGCCACCAATTATCGGAGTGCAGTATGATCAGTGTGCACGATCATTCTGGTGCCTAACAAGTATGCCCTGAATTTTTCAAATGCATAAACTACTGCAAACAACTCTTGTTCGGTGATCGTATAATTTTGTTGGGCACTATTTAGAGTCTTGCTTGCGTAGTAGATTGGGTGTAATAGTTTGTTGCGCTTTTGCCCCAACACAACCCCAGTGCCATACCGCTAACATCACACATTAACTCAAAAGATTCAGACCAATTAGAGCTGATGATAATCAGAGTGGATATTAGTTTCTTTTTTAAACATTGAAATGCATTTACACAAGCATCATTAAAGTGGAACTTCACTTCCTTCTCCAAGAGTTTGCATAATGGTAGTGCAATCTTTGAGAAGTCTTTAATGAACATTCTGTAAAATCCTGCATACCCCAAGAAGTTGCGAACATCCTTTACTGAAATGGCGGGGGTAATTTCTCAATGACCTCAATTTTCGCCTTGTCAACTTCTAGCCCCTTTTGCGACACCTTATGCCCAAGAACAATACCTTCTTTTACCATAATGTGACATTTCTCCCAATTCAAAACCAGATTCATTTCCACGCATCTTAGGAGTACCTGTCCTAAGTGAGTCAAGCACTCTTCGAACGTATCCTTTACGACTGAGAAGTCATCCATGAACACCTCCATAGAGTCTTCGACCATATCTGCAAAAATAGATAGCATGCAACGCTGAAATGTTGCTCTGGCATTACATAACCCAAATGGCATCCTTTTGAATGCGAATGTTCCATAAGGTCAAGTAAAAGTGGTTTTCTCTTGATCTTCCGGTGTAATAAAGGTTTGGTTGTAGCTGGAATACCCATCCAAAAAACAATACCACCCTCTTTCTGATAACCGGTCAAGCATCTGATCCATAAAGGGCATTGGAAAATGGTATTTATCGGTTCATGAGTTAAGCTTTCAATAGTCCATGCATACTCTCCACCCAGTCACTGGTCTTGTTGGCACAAGTTCTTCTTTTGTATTTGGGACTATGGTTATACCTCCCTTTTTCGGTACATATTGCATCGGACTTACCCACTTACTATCTGCAATAGGGTAGATCACTCCCACATCTAGCCACTTGATAATCTCCTTTTTTACCACTTCTTGCATTGGAGGGTTTAATCTCCATTGATGTTCTACACTAGGTTTGCATTCACTGTCGAGCCGAATCTTGTGAGTACAGATGCTGGGAGGAATTCCTACTATATTGGCTATTGTCCATCCAATAGCTTTTATATGCTTCCGCAGTACTTCATTGAGCAATTTCACCTGCCCTTCAAGCAGATTGGCGGCGATAATTACCGGTAAAGTATTATTGGCTCCTAAGAAGGCATATTTGAGGTGAGAGGGTAGGACTTTTAACTCTAGATTTGGTGGTTCTTCTATTTATGGCTTTGCAGGGGGACTTTCTCTTCTTTTTTTTTTCAGGTCGATATCCAACTTGATTGGATTCCTTGAATATTCTCCTAATCCTTATAAAGCAGCTACCCCTTCCTCGTAACCCTGAACTTTGGATTCCTCATAATTGGCAAGTACAGATTCAAGGGGTTCATATTTGTGCATTAAATGACTTACACTTGCCACTGCCTCATCTATCACATCCTGAGTAGACACCACATGGATATTACTTGGTTGCTTCATGGATTTACAGATATTGAAGGTCACTTCGTCATCGTTCATACGAAACTTTAATTTCCCGCTTTCAACATCCACCAATGCTCTCCCGATAGCTAAGAATGGCCTACCCAAAACAATGAGAATTTCAGCATCGATCTCACAATCTAAAATCACAAAATCAACTGGAAAGATGAACTGATCCACTTTCACCAATATGTCATAGAGTATCCCTACTTGGTGCTTGATTGATCGATCAGCCATAATGAGCCTCATTGGGGTTGCCTTTGGTTCACCCAAACCAAGTTGCTTGTATATTGCATAGGGCATCAAGTTGATGCTTGCTCCTAAATCACATAAGGTTTTAGTGAATTGAAGCATGCCAATTGTGCATGGGATTGTGAATGCCCCAGGATCTTCTCTCTTAGTGACTGAATCATTTGTCATAATTGCACTGCAACTACGGGGCTCCTCAATCGTTTCATAGTCCAACCTCCTTTTCTTTGTAACTAGTTCTTTCATAATTTGGCATATCCCGACATTTCCAGAAATCCTTCTACCAGAGGGAGGTTAATCGATAAGCTCTTGAATACTGATAATTTTTTTTGAACTTCTCATTTTCATTCTTCTTTTTCAAACATTGGGGAAATAGTGGAGGTATCTTGGGTAAAGGGTGTATGACTTTTGGAACTTGAACTTGTTGCTCTGCTTCCTCCTATGGTTCTTTAGTGAGGTTTCGTAGAATAGGTAAATCTTGGTCCTCCACACCTTGACCCTCTTCATGCTTTTGAGGATCCTCATCTTCCATCACATTCCCTATTGCCATTTTACCGCTATGGGTAACCACATCCATTTCTTTTTCACTATAGTCCCTCGGTGTTTTGGATGTTAATTGAGCTGATAATAGACTCAATTTACCTTCCAGCATTTTGATAGCATCAACATAAGAATTCACTTTAATGTTCAATGATGAAAAGTCATCTTTCATCCCTTATAGAAAATCATCAGAGCCCTCAACTTTATCGAGTATGCACGATTACAAATCATTTAACCTAGGACTACTTGCACTCCCTTTAGATTTCGGGCTCTCACTCAAATAAGTATGGTCTTTTTCTTGATCATCCCGCTCAGCCCCATTTTGCCAACATCTTCTTGTTTCTTCACCACTATAATAATTCCAACCTTGATTTCCACCCGGTGATTGATAGCTTGGGTGGAAACCCTCCTCGTATCTTTTGGAGTTCCAACCTTGATTCTCCCCCGGTCTTGAGTAACCTGAAGATGAACCCTCTTCAACTCAAAATACTCCACGTTTCCTGTTCATATATACTTGTAGGATTTCCATTTGAGATAACATCTTCTTGATATTTTTGTCCCTTTCCCTTTCTTTTTCAATCTGTTCTTGCGTTAATCGGAAACATAGTGGGGAAACTTGATCATCTTTGGTACACTATGCCTGGTTTACTTTAGTCATACCATCTAGGAGAAATGAGGCCACTTCAAATGATTGTAACATTATTCCTCCTTGTGCCAATTGATCAGCTATCCCTTTATTAACTGAGTCCAGGCTGCGGTAAAAGTATTGTAGCAACAATTCACCTGGCAGTCCATGGTTGGGAACTTACGCAAACATCTTTTGAACCTTATCCATGACTCGTGAATTGGTTCACCCTCCTTTTACTTGAAATTCTGAATATCGTCTCTCAGCTTTATCATTCTTGATGGAGGAAATAATCTTTCGTGAAATGCCATAACCAGCTCCTCCCATGATTTAATGAAATTGTTGGGATGCTCAACCAACCATTTAGTAGCTCCCCCAGTCAATGATAATGGGAATACGCAAACATCTTTTGAACCTTATCCATGACTCGTGAATTGGTTCACCCTCCTTTTACTTGAAATTCTGAATATCGTCTCTCAGCTTTATCATTCTTGATGGAGGAAATAATCTTTCGTGAAATGCCATAACCAGCTCCTCCCATGATTTAATGAAATTGTTGGGATGCTCAACCAACCATTTAGTAGCTCCCCCAGTCAATGATAATGGGAATAAGCAAAACCGTATGGATTCTTAAGATAGGTTCTTGAATGATAAAGGGGTGCACACTTCCACAAAGCTTCGTACATGTTCGTTCAGATCTTCATGCTCTAACCCTCCAAATAAACCTCTTGAGTGTATGAGTTGGAGTGTTGCACTGGTAACTTCGAACATTACTTTTCAGTCAACTTGTGGCATGCAACTTTCACCCATATCCCCCATAACGGCAGAGTTGCAAACACTATTAGCATCGTCAATGTCATTTTGATGAAAAACACCACCTCTTGAGTGGCCCACTTGGCAACTATTCTCCCCGTTTGTATTCATATGTCCTATTGTGGCACACAAATACTCAAAACAAAACTGAAAATTAGGTAAGTAGACTACAACTAAGAAGAGCAAAAACTTTATTAATCCAAAAATTGTCAAATAACACCACTCCCAGCAGCGGCGCAATTTTGATGTTTGCTGTAATCAATGACACAACTTCCAATTCAAGTGTCTATGATCGTGCAACAGTATAATAACCCAACCAAGGATTGGGATCGTCCCAAGGGAGTGGTTTTGAGAATTAATAGAAAAATAAAATTTAGCTCTAACTAGTCGTAGCTAAATATATTAACGAACAAAAACATAGTAAATAAAAGGGGTGACACAAAAGTGTCAAATATCAAATGGGTTTTTTGTCACAAGTAAGTAAAATAACAAAAATTAACAACAAAATCAAGTCTAGGGGAAAGTTCTTGGGGTGTGACCGCAATACAAGTTGAGATAAATCGTTGGGTACATGCTTTCGATAGGAAAATTGCAAGACAATAGTGACTAGGCTAAGCTTTAAATGGAAATAAATTCCCTCTCGGGCAACTTACCCCGTCTCAAATGGGTTCCTCTTGGACACCCATTTGCTACATGAAAGCCAGCCTACGCCTTAGCCCACTCTCTCTCTCGAGCTGAGTTTTAGGATATGGGACTAGGGCTCACCCTCTCGGGCTGAACCTTATGTCGACCTACTCCTTAGGCCATCAGTGTAGCGGTCTTGGTTTCACGACCTCCCTCTCGGGCAAGCCAAAAACACATGGGTGATTTTGTATTTGCAACTACAAACCCATTAAATTAAACCACAACCACTAGGTGAAATCACCATTAAAATACATCTAACCTATCATCAAGCAAGACCCAGTAATAATATCAACACATATTTGCTAAATCACACCCCAAGAATGGGGTTTTTAGCCACACATCAAGAAATAACAAAATACACCTAACATGATAATGAAATCAACTGGGTCTAAGAAATTAAACCTTGATTTAAGCAAAGGAAGAAGAATGGAGAAGACCCACTTCCAACTTGGGAAAGATGAAATCCTTCTTTCTTCAAGTCTCCCCCAAAACCCTCTCCAAACTTGTGAGAAAAATATTTTGAAAACGTACTATTCTATTGTAAATTAATAATAATAGTTCCAGCTCCTAAATCTGAATAAAGAGTTTAGTATTTATAGCCATCATAAATTAGCGCTGGTGGATAGCTCGGCGAAGTTAGTCGAGTTCGTCGAATGACTCGGTGACTCGCCCTTCTTTTGTCTTATCGCCGTTTCATGCTTGCCTTCAGCATTTTCACGTTCTGGACCATTGGGCGGTATAGTACTGCTTCGTGGAACTTTTTGGTGAAGCGCTAACTGCTTCTGTCATCGCCTTTTTGATTTTCTTCTTTCAGGGCTTCGCGTACTGGAACAAACGGTGGGATCTGTCCCTTTGGCGACTCACCAAGTGTGCTTGGCGGGGCTCAAGTTTCAGATTCTTCGTTCTTTTCAGTTTCTTTGTTCGTTTTTGTGCTTAAGTGTCCATGCTTCTGCTAAAACTTTAAATACCTGAAACTTAAGAGTTTTCATCAGATATTGAGATAAAATAAGCATTCGAGGACACTTTCTATCAAAATAAAGCCTAAAATGAGTCCAATTTTTGGACTTATCACCGGTCACGTCTAGGGTGTAGACTCGGATCGTGACAAATCTTCTCTCTAAAATCATAAATGGTTTGAGGATGAATGAAAGTAATTATAATCAGTCTAGACTCCTAAACCTTACTAAAAATGTTTCAATCCGATTGGGTAAGGAAAAGACCAAAATACCCCTCATATTTTTGGGTAACTTTCCTTATTTGGATAGCCCGACTTCAAATAAGCATATCTCCCTCATATGAGCTCAAAAATTAGCAAAATTGGTGGCATTGGAAAGAGGATTCCAAGACCTTTCATTTGATATGTTATGGGTCTTCTAAGTAATCCTGTGCTAAAAGTTATGGTCATTTGAAGTTGACCCACAACTTAAAATGACTTGAATGAAATCTCTATGGCCACGAATTATGATTTTCATTAGTGATTAATAATTGTATGGAGGAATTTCAGTTGAAAAGAATGAAATTCTTGGAAAAAGACTTACCTTAAAGAAGAATCTTGAAAAAGATTGAAAGAATCTTGAATGGAGTATTCTACTTTGATTTTTCCTTAGGGTTTTGCCCTAGGGTTTGAGAGAGAAGAGAAAGATGTATTAAAATATGAAAATCAGATAGTTTTGAGCCTTTTATTAGTTAAGAGATCTGTTTAGGTTTTTCTTGGAGGTAAAAAGACAAAAACCACGCTTTTTAATGTTTTCCTGTCGGCTAATTCGTAACAACACTGTATTGGGTTACTAAAATAGCCATAATTTTTATTTAGAAATTTGATTGATACGAAATTGGTGGCGTTGGAAGGTAGATTCAAATACCTTTACTTTTATAGGTTATGACCTACGTAACTCTTTATATTCTAAGAGATATGGTCATTTGAAGTGACCCAAGTAGAATGTTACATCAAAACGTAATCGATAAGGAAACTTCAAGAACACTTTTGATGGACTCATCAATAAATTATATTGCTCAATATTTATGGATAGATTCACAAAAGAAACTCATGATTGGCGTGTGGGTGAACAAATCTAACACTATGGAAGCTTACATACTTCAAAGAACTAGGTTCTTGGTGAAATCTTGAATTTCTTGAACGAACGCTTGAAACTTTGAGTTTTTTCTCCGCTTGAATCTTCTCTCTAAAACCCTAAATGCTTTGGGGATGAATGAAATTGATTCTAGTCAGTTTAGACTCCTAAAACCTTACTAAAACGTTGAAATCTAATTGGGTAAGGAAAAGACCAAAATATCCCTAATATTTTTGGGTAACTTTCCTTATTTGGACAAACCCACTTCAAACGGGCATATCTCCCTAATACGAGCTCCAAAATTAGCAAACTTGGTGGCGTTGGAAAGAGGATTCCAATGCCTTTCATTTGATATCTTATGAGTCCCTAACTCATCCTGTGCTAAAAGTTATGGTCATTTGAAGTTGACCCAAAACTTAAAAGAACTAAGGAATGACTTGAATGAATTCTCTTTAACTCGTTTTGGAACTCAAGGTGCTATATCTAGTGACTCTAAAACTTAAGAAAATTTTAAATTCCTCGGTAAAATCTTATTCTCAACGAAGAGTGGTTCCAATCTAAGCTCAAATATTTTTTGGGGTGTTACAAAATAATTGTCTCATGATTTCACCTCTGATGAGTTTATCAACTATCCCCTTATTCATAGTATCAAGGCTCTGGTAAAAATATTGCAACAACAGTTTATCCATCAACTCGTGATTGGGGAATTGTAGCACTAACTTTTGGAACCTTAGCCATGTTTTATGGATAAGTTTGCCTTTAATTCTCTTAAAATTTTGGATCTTGTACGCTTCACCATCTTAGAAGGAGGAAAAAAAATCTCAAAGAATACCTCAGTTGACTCATCCCAAGTAGTGATCGAATCCCTTGGTAGTTCAACCAACCATTTTGAAGCCTCCCCCATCAGAAAAAAAGGAAAAAGCCTCAATCGAATAAACTCCTGGGTGATGTTCTTTAAAGTGAATGAACCACATACATCCACAAAGTTGCGAATGTGCTCATTGGGAACCTTATGAGCCATACCCTCAAACATTCCCTTTATTCACAGAAATTGAAGCATGGTTCTGGTTACATGAAATATAACATTCCCCACAGTTGGGGATAACCGGATAACTCATGTACTTCTTAGGCATTGAAATTTGCATCATCCAAATTTCCCACATCATCATTCTTCCCATGTTGGCTAGCATCATTGTTTTCAATGACACTCATATCGTCATCTAAAAAGAGCAAACAATGAAACAAACAATAAGAGTATTCTACCATACTATATGAGTTCATAAAAACACTTCACTAAAAGAATTCTAAGCACACTACCCGACAATATCATAATTTTTGATAACGCTCAAATAACTTGTAAAACCAATAAACAAGTAAGCGGTCATTATCAATCTAATTACCCAACGTAAGGTCGGAGTCGAATCCCACATGGAGTGGTATGTGAAAAAAATCAATTACAAAGTTAATTTGTGTCCCAATTCATTGAAAGTAGATAGTAACTAGGGTTGAAATAATTCCAATTATCAAATTAAGATTGTTAGGTAACTATTTTCGATCAATCAAACTGAAAAAAGTGATTAACAAGCAAGAGGGGTTGTAATATAAGAGTGTGTGAAAGTGGGTATCGATTTCAAAAGGTGGGTAACTGAGATTGCTCAATAGCCTTAATTACCCATGGATAGGATGGGTCAATCTTAAACAAATATCATAATTCTCAATCAGAATATGCTTATAACAAGAAATCCTCTCGAAGTCTCTCATGTGTAATCAACTAAACAACTCAATACCTTGACCTAAATCTTCTCTTGAGCAAGATTAGCAATTAGAAATGAAATACTGAATTTCTTTCCCAAGCAATTAAAGAATTTAAAACTAATATGCATGCATCAATTCAATTACCCACTTCATATATTCTGTCTCACGCAATATACGAAGATCTAAATCTAGAATTAACTTTGTAACCTTAATTATAGATTAAACACATGGTAACAATTAAATCCATGGAAATCAAAGTAAAAATATAACAATACACATTATCCCACCAATTTAATTAAAACCTAATTACATATGCATACCCCAAGAACATGGATTCTAGCCAATCATATTAAAAGTACAAGAAAGTATACCAAAAACATTCTCGGCCATCATATTAATGATTTGTAACTTCAAATTTAAGAGAACCACTTCCAAAATCTCAAAAAATATGGGTTACACACTTTTTTCTCACACTACAAAATAAAAGTTTCTGTTGTACTCTCCTCATAAAAGTTTCAGATTCAATTGTATGAGCAAAAAATACATTTTCTCTCTCCTTTCAGCAATTTATATTTCCTCAAAAATTTGCCAAAATTTCATCAAATTTTCTAGTCGGCAACATTAGTCATGCTCACCGACTCATTCGGCGAGCTTCTGGCCAATTCCTCTTCTCACCTTTTCTTGGATTTAGGCTTCAGTTGTTTGAACAACAGTTAGTAAGCCAATGGAGCTCACCGTTCACATTCGGTGAGTAACCAATATCACAAAATCTCGCCTTTTTGGCCTTCAATGTCACTTTTGGTGAACTCATGCCATTCCGCTAAGTACGTAACTGATTGTCACTTTTTCTCACTGAATTTTCTTGATCTTTTCAAGTTAGGACCCTACCAATTTTGTAACACCTCAAAAATCTTAACTAGAATTGATCAAGGGAGAAGGGAAAACCATGGAGGGGTCCACATGCCGTGAAGAGGATCACGACTCCCGTCACCCAGCTTGTGGTGTTGTACCCAACCTCTGTGGATGACCAAGGGCACCTAGACAGTTCGTGAAGCGTCATATGGACTATAAGATCATTCGTGAAAAGAGGCATAGAACCCCGTAGCTATTGTGGAGGACCACAGTCGCCTAAATAGTCTGTGGAGCTTTACATGGACTGTGAAGTCGTCCTTGAAAGGGGCTGATCAGGTTTTGGAGTTTTGGGTCAACTTCAAATGATCATAGTTTTTAGCACAAAATGAATTAGGTGGCCCATGAACCATCAAATTAAAGGTCTTTTAGTCTTCTTTCAAACGCCACCAAGTTTGCTTTATTCCGAGCTCGGAGTAAAATGTTATGCCTGATTTAGTGAAGCATTGTATGACAGGAGAAACTTCATGACCGGCTATACGGCCCGTGAAGCTTTGACAGCTCATGAAGCCCATCTTCTAAGTCACCTCGTCAGTTTTTAAGTTAGGGTCATTGTGGTGTTTTTTCCAAATTGTTTGGTACCTAAACTACGTTGTTTTGAAACCCTATTTCAAGGCCTATATAGGTGAGTGAAGCCCCAAAACTACCTATTTCAATCCATTCTCCTAAATTCCATAAACTTGACCAAATTCATCCTCTCCAAAAATCTTATCTCTAGATCAAGGAAGAAGAATAACCTAGGGTTCTTCAAGTTCAAGTATCCTTTCTTTATCGTTACTTAGGAATTTAATCTATCACGACCCAAGGTAGCCCCTAGGCATAACATGATGTATATGACCCCGAGAGGCCCCCATACAAGACACTTAGCTTTTATTCATACAAAAAATAGAGTAAAAGAGTAAAAGAACAACATTTCAAGTCCAAAAAATTTATAAAAGTAAAGAGGAAGTCTAAAACATTAGTCTAGAAGCCATCTAGTACATAAGAATGATTCTGGGTGAAGCCTGTATATCATGTTCCAAAACTGAAAGTAAGGAAAGACGGGAAACAATAAATGTCCAGTTCTCGAGACATGAGGACTCACCAAATCTCAAAATCTCCTCAATGAACTCTAGCCACGAAACTGGGAACCCTAACTGCCAGACCCTACATTTTGGGAAATGTAGACAAGGGTATGAGTTAGTACAAAATGAGTACCAAGTATGATAGCCATGCATAAAACATTTGAAAACATGCTTTAATGAGATACCTTCATGAAATGCAATGACCAAGCTAAAACATGAAATAAAGAGTTAGAAAACATGAGTTGTAAAACATGGTCAATGCACATAGTCATCCTCTTAAACATGTATGAGATACTTCCATGAAGTAACTTAAGTTCATCATAACTTTCTTGTGGGAAGTAGCCTTAACCGACATATAGGATAATGAGAGCTATCATTATGGAATCCAGTGTCTCCCACACCGAAAAGAGTTTTCCTACTTGCCACGGTAAGGACCATGAACTTCTAGGTTATGTGGATCCACTAGCTAATGTCTATCTAGACAATCCAATGTTGGCACATAGTTTATGGGACACGGATAATCGCCACTTGTCTACTGGGTTCTAAGCCCAACTTCCACGAAATAGTTGTTATTCATATTCATCTTATATCATAAAGGAAACATGGGTAATATCCTCTTGTCCGTTCATCATGTGACATGGGTAATCCCATTTTGTCATTCAATTAGAGAGTGTGGGTAATCACTTCTTGCCTCAACATTAGAATAGCTCCTTAACATTGGTTCATTTTAGGTGAGAAAACATTTCAACCCTTAGCATGTGAGAAAACCTTTCATAATTCATGCTTACATGTGTATATAAGAAATCCTTTCAACAACACAATAATAGTAACATCATTGATACCTCACTCTCAAAGAATCCTTAAAACATTTACATTCATTTCATGAGAACATGATTGGTTTCATAAACTTCTCTTTCATAATCCAAAATCCACATTATATAATCATAACTTGGAAAAGATGGGAATTACATGGGTTCATGAGGGATCATCATGTAAACATGAAATTAACTTAATTCATGCATAAGAGATCATAATTCAATATATTAAATGAATAATCAAGAGAACCCACAACATAGAAGAAAAACCCTAACTCAATTGGGAAATTCTAACTTTGAAAATTGGAGAAGTTAGGAACTCCATGGATGAAAGGCTTTCATGGACGAAAACTATCGTACCTCAATGCCAATTGCTTAACTTCAATGGAGGAATTAGAGACTTGACTTGGAATCCTAGGTTGAACCCTTCTTCTTCAAGCTTTTCTAGAGAGAGAAATATTTTGAGAGGATGACTTGTTCGTCTTTGTAAATTTTAGAGAATGACTTGAACGGGTTGATTTTGGGATTAAAATAACTTATATAGGGGTTCTAGGTAAGGGCAAAACGAAATAGTATCAAGATAAAATAATTAGGAAAAAACCCAACTAACCCTGACTTACAAATGAAGCAACCACCAGATGGTGGCCCTCACGAGCCATCAAGGACCGCACGGGATGTAATGGCAGCCGTGGTCCTTGACCAGTGGCCTGGGGAGAGGTTCCTTGTGGACTTTCCCCTTCACAACAACCCTGATGAGCCTTCTATTTTTTTACGAGCCATCTAGGGGCTCGTGGGAGGAGGTTGGCCTTGAGGTGGATTCAGCCTCCTCTCAACGGCCTCCACCACGGGCCGTGAGGCTCACTAAGAGCCATCTAAGGGCTCGTAGGAGGGGATCCCCTCATGGCCAAGCACTGGAAGGCTCCATGAGCTCCCCCACGAGCTGTAAAGGGATCCATGAAGGGTGCCATGGCTCAGTTATGGGCTGGTGACCTCCCACTTGACTCCCTTTTTTGGACTTCTTGATTCAAAGGTGTTACATTGTCTACCCTTTGGGAACATTCGTCCTCGAATGTGATTCTAGACATCTCCTGAAAGAAAAGAACTCAATTATAGTAGCCCAACATGCATGCTATTACATAAATGCACATGTTCGAGGAGGAAACATCAGCTCCAAGCTAAAGCATGTTCAAAAAATCATATCATGAAGTATATATGCAACTCATACTCAAATGCACATAAACATGTAGAAATCAATCAAGTTGGCTCATTTTCTCAAAACTTGAGCTTTTCATGAACATGCATAGATGTGGAAATCATGGAAATATCTAAGACACATGACACTAAAGAGTAAACCATGAGGAACTCAGTACCTCAAGCTAGAGTAGGGGTAGAAGGAAAGAGATGAGGATAATGGGACATCATATCAGCCTCAGCCTCCCAAGTAGCACCCTTAACCAACTGATTCCTCCACAAGACTTACACGGAAGCAACTTTTTTATTTCTCAACTTCTCGACTTGCCAGTCTAAAATCTCAATTGGGACTTCTTCATAAGAAAGATTCTTATTAAATCCAAAACCTTCTAAGGGGACTATAGATGTAGGATCACTAACACATTTCTTCAACATGGAGAAATGGAGCACTGAGTGCACCAATGTCAATTCATAAGGCAATTCAAGTTCATAAGCAACCTTACCAATACATCTCAAAATCTGATATGAGCCTACATATCGGGGACTAAGCTTCCCTTTCTTACAAAACCTTATTACACCCTTCATGGGTGAAATTTTCAAGTAAACCCAATCGCTCACATCGAACTAAATATCCCTTCTGCTAACATCGGCATAGGAATTTTGCCGACTTTGACCCGTCTTCAACCTTTCTCTAATAAGAAGAACTTTCTCCATCGCCTCATGTACCAAATCAGGACCTATTAGTGCAACTTCACCCACCTCAAACCAACCTATAAGATATCTACACGTCCTAACATACAATGCTTTAAATGGAGCCATACCTATACTTGTGTGATAACTATTTTTTTATGCAAACTCTATCAAAGGCAAATGATCATCCCAATTACCTTTGAAATCAATCACACACACTCTCAACATATCTTCCAAAGTTTGGATAGTACGCTCCACTTGCCCATCGGTTTGTGGATGAAAGGCTGTACTAATTTTAGCACGAGTACGAAGACCCTTTTGAAGGATTTCCAAAACTGAGAAGTGAATTGAGTACCATGATCTGAGATAATGGATAGAGGCACTCTATTCAGCTTTACCATTTTTCCCAAGTACAATTTAGCATAATCCTCCGCCGAATAATACACCTTGATGGGAATGAAATGAGCCGATATTGTTATTCGATCTACAATAACCCAAATTGAGTCATGTTGTTGCCGAGTGCGAGGCAAACCAACAACAAAGTCCATATTCAAATCTTCCAACTTCCAAGTAGGAATGCTAATGTCTTGGGATAAACCTCCCAGTTTCTGATGCTCAACTTTCACTTGTTGAAAATTGGGACACTTAGCCACAAATTCCACAATATCCCTTTTCATCTCATTCTACCAGTAGATCTCCTGCAAATCACGGTACATTTTGGTGGCTCTCGGGTGAACAAAATATCGAGAACTATGGCCTTCTGACAAGATCTGCTCCCTCAAGTCAATAACACTAGAAACACACAAATGACCTTGATATCTAAGTAGCCCATCTCCCCCTTGAGAGAAAGCCTCTATAGACTTATGAAGCACCACTTCCTTCAATTCAACCAGAGTTGGATCAAGACCTTCCTTGGCTTTCATATCCGCCACAAAAGATGATTCGGACATATTGTGAACCGTAACCCCACATTTGGTAGAGTTCACTAATTGAACACCCAACTGGGCCAGTCAATGAACGTCTTGAACTAAGTCCTTCTTATCATCCTCGATGTGAGCAATACTACTCATAGATAACCGACTAAGAGCATCTGCCACCATATTTGCCTTACTGAGGTGATAGAGAGCAATCATATCATAATCTTTTAGTAACTCAAGCCATCTTGTTTGGCGAAGATTTAGCTCCTTCTGATTAAACACATATTGCAAACTCTTGTGGTCGGTAAAAACATCTACATGGACCCCATACAAATAATGCCTCCAAATCTTTAAGGCAAAAATAATCGCTGCTAGTTCAAGGTCATGGGTAGGATAATCCTTCTCATAAATCTTAAGTTGCTGTGAAGCGTAGCAAATAACTTTCCCTTTTTGCATAACCACACATCCGAGCCTAATTCTTGAGGCATCACAATAAACAACAAAACCATTAGTCCCCTCCGGTAAGGTCAACATCGAAGCGGAAGTAGGTCTATCATTCAATTCCTAAAAACTCCTTTCACATGCTTTAGACCATAAGAACTTAGTCTTCTTTTGAGTCACTGCTATCAATGGAGAAGCAATAGAAGAAAACCCTTCAAAAAACCTTCTGTAGTAACCAGCCAAACCCAAGAAGCTTCTAATATCGTAAGGGGATAAAGGTCTAGGCCAAATCTTAACCGCATTCATCTTCTTAGTATCTACCTCAATACCCTTACTTGAAATAATATGACTAAGAAAAGCTACGGACCTTAGACAAACTCACATTCTCTAAACTTTGCAAAGAGTTATCGGTCTTGAGTTTTCGCAACACAATCCTCAAATGGTTGATGTGATCATACTTACTTCTCGAATAGATCTATATATCATCAATGAACACAATCACAAACATGTCAAGATATTGTCTAGACACCCTATTCATTAAATCCATAAAATTTGTCAGAGCATTAGTCAAACCAAAAGACATCACTAAAAACTCTTAATGACCATATCGAGTCTAAAAGGCCATCTTTGGAATGTCATCTTCCTTTACCCTTAATTAGTGATAGCCTGACCAAAGGTCAATCTTGGAAAAGTAACTCGCTCCTTGAAGTTAATCAAACAAATCATCTATCTTTGGGAGAGGATACTTATTCTTAATGGTATCCTTGTTCAACAACTGATAGTCTATACACATACAGAGAGAACCATCCTTCTTTCTAACAAACAAAACTGGAGCACTCCATGGAGAGATACTCAGTTGGATGAAGCCCTTATCCAACAAATCTTTCAATTGCTCATTCAATTCCTTAAGTTCTTTCGGAGCCATTCGGTAAGAAGGAATAGAGATAGGCTGTATATCTGGGAGAAGGTCAATACCGAAGTCTATTTCCCTATCAGTCTAAAAACTCATTAACTAGTGAGACCGACTTAAGAGTATGAGTTTCAGAATCTACATTCCTCACCATAACTAGATGGTAAATGCAAACCTTAGCAATTATCTTTCTAGCTTTAAGACAAGAGAAAAATTGACCCTTAGGTATATAATGCCCCCCTTTCCACTCCAGGACAGGCTCATTCGGGAGCTGAAACTTGACTACACGAGTTCTACAATCAATAGAGTCATAAAATGAGTGCATCCAATCCATACCAAGTATAACATCAAAATCTAACATATCCAGCTCTACCAGATCCAGAGTAGAGAAAATAAAATGATCTAACTACACATTCGAAAGAATATCAAACTTCATAGCCACATATGGAGTCACACAAGACAAAGTAGCACTGGGATCAAGCAAAGCATAAGCATCAAGTTGGAATACTTTCAACATATAGGTAGCCACATTGGGAGAACCATCTTGGTCATGATGTGTCTGAAGTGCGTAAAATCTATTTTGCATGGGAGCATTTGAACCCGAGCCACTTGGACATGATGAAGGGTTAGGTTGAGCCTTTCAACGATTATCTCCTTCATTCTTAGCAACTTAAGGACAATCTCTTATCTTATGGTCCTTCTTACCACACCCAAAACAAACATTGGAACCCGCTAGACATTTACCGTCATGCTTCATTCCATACTTAGCACAAGTAGGAAATAAACACCCACTTCAATTTCCTCTTTGAGGCTTAGGGTTAGACACCCTATCTTTGTTGAACTTAGAAGGAGCATTGGAGGAACCTTGGCCGGAAAACCTTTGTCGAAACGTAGAACGACCTTGTCCATTGGACCATGCATGTGAGAAATAACCATTACTGATTTTAGCCCTCTTTGTCTCCCTAGACTTTTCCTTAAGTTTCTCTTCTTCAATTTGTTGATCATGAACCATGAGATGAGAAATATCCATGTAATTAACAAGCATGGAGGTACGATACTCCTTAACCACCATTTTGGACACACTCGAAACCAACTTGCTCATCCTCGCCCTAGGGTCACTAATTATTGTATGAGCATATAGAGACAATTGTGTAAACTTGAAAGCATATTCCTTCACACTCATACTTCCTTGACGAAGGTTCATGAACTCAAGCACCTTTGCCTCCCTCATCTCAAGGAAAAAAAACCTATTAAGGAAAGCAACCTTAAAATTTTCCCAATTGAGAGGACCCACATCTTCTGGTCTCCGTTCTTTCCATTGCTTGAACTAAATTTGAGCGATACCCTTAAGTTGATAAGTGGCCAACTCCACCTTTTCCATCGGTGTCACTCCCATAATTATCAATACCTTGTAAACCTCATCAATGAACTATTGAGGATCTTCCTCGACCATAGAACCATGAAACTTCGGAGGATTCATTCTAGTGAAGTCCCTCACTCTAGATGCCGCCATACCCACATTTGGGTTCATGGGAACTGCAACCTCCCTATTGACTTGGGCCGTCATGGCTTCGGCCAGTTGAAAAACAACCCCAAACTCCGCATTAGTCACTTTCTCGGCCAAAGGGTTGACACGAGCTTGAGGAGAAGCTTCTTGTTTTGCATTCTCCCTTACATTCCTTCTAGTATAATATCTTTGAGTAGCCATCTCCCATAGAGCATCAGATAAAGATTAGAAGAGAAACCTTATAGAGTTAAACTCTATGACACAAGTTTAGGTTAAAGAAAGCAGTAGAGTTTCCTAAACATCTTATATACGCTAATTCATAAGTGTGGCGCGCTTCATACTCATGAACAAGACTCTACTAGACATGGCTTATGAGACTTTGTAGGACCTTTCTAAACCTTATGCTCTGATTACCAAGTTTGTCATGAAGACCTCGAGAGACCCCATACAAGCCACTTAGCTTTCATTCATATAGAAAATAGACTAAAAGAGTTAAAGAGGAACATTTCAAGTCCAAAATTTTTATAAAAGTGAAGCGGAAGTCTAAAACATTAGTCTCAAATCCATCTAGTACATAAGAATGAGTCTGGGCGAAGTCTGTACATCATGTCCCAAAACTGAAAGTAAGGAAAGGCTAAAAATAATAAATGTACAGTTATTGAAGCATGAGGACTCATCAAAGCTCGAAATCTCCTCAACAAACTCTATTTACGAAACTAGGAACCCTGACTATCGGACCTTACATTTTGGGAAATATAAGGAAGAGTATGCATTAGTACAAAATATGTACCAATTATGATAGCCATGCATAAAAGATTTGAAAACATGATTAAAATAGATACCTTCATGAAATGCAATGACCAAGCAAAAACATGAAATACAGAGTTAGATAACATGAGTCGTAAAACATGGTCAATGCACATAGTCATCCTCTTAAACATGTATGAGATACTTCCATGAAGTAACTTTAGTTCATCATAACTTTTTTGTGGAAAGTAGCCTTAACCGACATATAAGATCATGAGAGCTATCATCATGGAATCTGGTGTCTCCCACACCGAAAAGAGTTGTCCTACTTGCCACGGTAAGGGCCATGAACTTCTAGCTTATGTGGATCCACTAGCTAATGTCTATCTAGACAATCCAATGTTGGTACATAGTTTATGGGACACGGGTAATCACCACTTGTCCACTCAGTTCTAAGCCTAAGTTCCATGGAATAGTTTTTATTTATATTCATCTTAGCTCTTAAAGGAAACATATGTAATCGCCTCTTGTCTTTTCATCATGTGACATGGTAATCGCCTCTTGTCCTTTCATCAAGTGACATGGGTAATCACCTCTTATCATTCAATTAGAGATCATGGGTAATCGCCTCTTGCCTCAACATTAGAATAGCTCCTTAACATTGGTTCATTTTAGGTGAGAAATCCTTTCAACCCTAATAGCCCTTATCATGTGATAAACCTTTCACAATTCATGTTTACATGTGTATATGAGAAATCCTTTCAATAACACAACAATAGCAACATCATTGATACCTCACTCTCAAAGCATCCTTAAAATATTTACATCCATTTCATGAGAACATTCTTGATTTCATAAACTTCTCTTTCATAATACAAAATCCACATTATATAATCATAACTTGGAAAACATGGGAATTAGATGGGTTCATGGGGGATCATCATGAAAATATGAAATTAACTTATTTCATGCATATGTGATTATAATTCAATCAATTAAATCAATAATCAAACGAACCTACAACAAAGAAGAAAAACTCTAACTCAATTGAGAAATTCTAACTATGAAAATTGGAGAAGTTGGGAACTCCATGGATGAAAGGATTCCATGGATTAAAACAATCATACCTTAATGCCAATTTCTTAACTTAAATGGAGGAATTGGAGACTTGGCTTTGAACCCTAGGTTGAACCCTTATTCTTTAAGCTTTTCTAGAGAGAGAAATGTGTTTAGAGGAAAACTTGTTCTTCTTTTGTATATTTGAGAGAATGAATTGAATGGGTTGATTTTGGTCTTAAAATCACTTATATAGGGGTTTTAGGTAAGGGAAAAATTACATAGTATCAAGATAAAATAATTAGGAAAAGACCCAAGTAACCCTGACTTACAGCTGACGCAACCACCAAATGGTGGCCCTCACGGGCTGTGGTCCTTGACCAGGTCCTGGGGAGAGGGTCCTTGTGGCCTTGCCCCTTCATGACCACCTTGAGGAGCTGTCTGGCATTTCATGAGCCGTCTTGGGGCTCGTGGGAGGAGGCTGGCCTTGAGGTGAATTCTGCCTCCCCTCAATGGCCACCACCATGGGCCATGAGGCTTACCACGAGCTAAGGGATCGTGGGAGGGGAGACTCTCTTGGACAAGCACTAGAAGTCTCCATGAGCCGTGGTGCCCTTCACGACCTGTGAAGGACTCCATGAAGGGCGTCATGGCTCAGTTATGGGCTGGTGACCTCCCTCTTGACTCTCTTTTCTAGACTTCTTGATTCCAAGGTGTTACACAATCAAGGCATGTAGGGAGTTCATCAATGGGCTCAATTCACCCATTGAGTCCCAAAGTTTCTTCAACTCTCCATTTCAATTTCTCAAGATTTGATTAGATTTTCACTCAGTTCCTCATGAGTTCTATTTGTATGGATTCAATTGCTTTATTATGATCTTATTTTAATGATTTGGATTTAATTAAATTCTTTTCAACTAATTACATGTGAACCCATGCATTTACCTATGAATTTTGACTACGAACCCTAATTTAGATGAATTTATGAAAAAGCTTGAATCTATGAATATGTTTTATGAAATTATGCATGTTTTTATGTAAGCAATGTTTATGACTGAAGTAATCTTAAGATAAAGGTATCTATATGTTCTATGAAGCTTTGGCACATGACATGAATGACATCTAGATATCCCCTCAATGATTTTCGGGCAAATTTTCCTAAAGTAGGTCCTGATTAGTATGGTATCCGGATATGCCATCAATGATTATAGATCACGCTTTAAAAACTATTTCCATTAGTAGTAGGGCATCTCTAGCATGGAGTGAATTACTATGGGCCTTCAAAGCTATTACGAAAAGATCATGGATGGTGAAATGTTTTATCAGGCATGGTCTAAGAAGCTATCTTATGATAAGACAAAAGGTGAATACCCATGTCCCATAATGATAGGACAAGAGCCGAATACCTATGTCCCCTAATGATAAGATGAGTTAAGATTAATGATTATTTAGTGGGATTTATGCTTAGAACCGAGAAGACATTAAGATGGAAGCTCTCTCGTAGCATGAATAGACATTCGCTAGTTGATCCACGTAAGCTAGAAGTTCATGGTCCTTATGTAGGACACCTCTTTTTGGTGTGGGGTAGACACTGGATTCTATATTATAGCTTGCATGATCTATATGTTAGTTAACGGTAAACTTCCCACAAAAAGAACTAATTTGATTTCTAATGTTTTATGAAGCTTTCTTTATGATTTAAAGATGCATTCACCATGTTAATTATTTATGAATCTTCTTTAATGATTTTACTATGTTTTAACTTGGTCATGCATTCCATATTTTCGATTTTGTCTCTTTATGATCATGTCTCATATTTTATTTCATTCCCCTAATACTTGGTACATTTATGTGGTAACACATACTTTTAGCTATGTTGTTTCACTATTGTAGGGTCTGATGTTCCCACTCCATATCTCTGTGGCTATTGTCCACTTTAATAGATTTAAAGATTGGTGAGTCGTCATATTCTGAGGACGAAACCCTTTATTGCTTATTGTCTTTACTTTTTAGTATTGTATGTGATGCATGAGTTACGTCCCAATCACTCTTGATATACTAGATTACTTTGAGACTATATTAGATTTTCCGCTTCATTTTTTTGTCAAACTCTTATGATATGAACTATCTTTTAAAGTCCCTTGATTTTGTATTATCTTGTATGATGTATGCTAAGTGGCTTGTGTAGGGCCTCTCAGGGTCCTATACGCCATGTCATGTCTAGGGTGTTATTTGGTCGTGAAAATTTTGGTGAGGTTTGGCATATTCGGCGAGTCGTCGAGTGCCTTTTGGCGACCATCAATGTCGCAATTTTTCTCTTTCTCCATGTTTTTAGCCTTTTTTTGTGATTTAATCCTTGCCTTGTGTTTGAGCCTTCATAGCTACAAAACACAATAAATCATTAGATATTGAGTTAAAAAGGCATTGAGGACACTAATTGTTGAATTAAAAATGCTTCAAGTGAGTCAAAATCTCAAAATCATCAGAGTCACCATCACTTATGATAGCCCGAGGGCTGCCAAATATCATAGGGATATACCTCTTGAGAAATTGTGCTACACCCTGCCCCTCGTTGTTGGGTAAAGCCACTGCTACCAACCATTTCAACACATAATCAACCACCAAGATGTACTTTTTACCAAAAGAATTTACAAAGGGTCCCATGAAATCTACCCCCACACATCAAAGATCTAAACTTCAAGAATTGGTGAGAGAGAAAGTTCTTGTTTTCGAGAGATACCCCCTTGTATTTGTCATTGAACACACACTTTTGAGAAAGCATTTGCATCTTAGTACAACGTTGGCCAGTAGTATCCACATTGTAACACCTTAGACGCCGTATGAACACCACCATGGTGCCCACCTACTGGCGATGCATATCAAGCATCAAGTCTCGCTTGACTTCAACTTCTAGAACACATCTCTGGATGATGAGATCAACACATTTCCCAAACAAATAGGGTCCATCCCAGAAATCCTTCTTTTCCCTAAAAAGAAACTTCTTCTTTTAATAATGATTTAGCACGTCAAGCACAATCCCACAAACCAAATAATTAGCATAGTCTTCATACCATGGCGTTAAACCACAAGAGACAATCATAACCAAATCATTGGGAAAGGCTTCATCTATCGCCCTTTCTTTAGCCAATGCAACACTCAGTTTAAGTTGAGACAAATGGTCAGCCACTTGATTCTTACAATCCTTTCTATCCTTTACCTCAAAGTCAAATTCTTGAAGGAAAAGTAACCACCAAATCAAATGTGGCTTTGCCTCTTTCTTCGCTATCAATTATCTAAGAGTAGCATGGTCGGTATGCACAATCACCTTAGTACCTTACAAATAAGTTCTAAATTTCACGAAGCCATACACAACAACTAGAAATTCTTGTTCAGTGATAGTATAGTTCTTTTGGGCACGATTTAGTGTCTTTCTAACATAATAGACCATGTGGAAGAGCTTGTTCTTGCGTTGCCTAAGGAAAGAACCAAGGGCCAAACCACTAGAATCACACATCATCTCTAAGGGAATACTTGATTAACATTTCAAAGAAACTTCACCAAATTCTAAGTGTCAACGATCGCTAGTCAGTATAAAACCCAACTAAATAAGTTGGGGTCGAACCCCACAGGGAGCGGTACATATTTGTGATTCAATAGCAAAGTGTGAACATGGTCAAATCAGTCATAGGAATAGACATTATCGAATAAAAACATAATTCAAATCAGGGGATGATACGAATGTCAGATAAGGGGATTTTGGTTTTAATTATCAGTTACAAACAACGGAAAACAATACGAAATAACAATAATGAGAGGGGTTCTTGGGATGTGATCAGATTATAGGCTAATGTAGACAAATGGGTGATTACAACTATTAGAAAATAGCTATATATTAGTAAGTAAGCTAGACTATAGAGGAGGTAAACTTTCTCTCAAACAATTTACACCAAATTAAGTTGATTTTTCTCGAACATCGACAAACATGCAAAATAAGAACAACCCACACCTTAGTCCATTCACTCTCACGAGCTGAATGTGTGGAATTGGTTTTAGGATTCACTCTCTCGATCTGAACTCGTGATAACCCAATACCCATAGACCATCAATCAATAATGTTTCTTTTCAAAACCTCTCTCTCGAGCAAGCCAAAACACAAAGGTAGAATAGCATTTGCAACTACAATTCTTAAATTAAACCACAATTAATGATTGAACTCACTTCTAAACAACATTTAAACTAACAATTAGCAATACCCATAAACTAAATCAGCCCATAATCACATAATCACAACCCAAGAATTGGGGTTTTAGCTAGACATCATAAAAATATAAAAATCATTACCAAATTGAGTTTCCATCAATTGGGTAAGATTACTTTCGTCTTTACAATGTTCCAAGTCGAAGAATCTCAAAGACCCACTTCCAATTTCTCAAAAGTGAAAAGCTTAGGAAAAACTAGGGAAAACTTGTCTCAATAGTCAGAATTTAATTTTATGAAAATTCTGTCCAAAATTTGATACTAAACTAAATGTTCAAAAATGTATTTATAGTCACCAAAAATATGCTACGAAGAGCCATTCGGCGCAGTAAGTAAGGCTCGCTGATCCACTCGGCAATCTGCCCTTTAGCCAATTTCATTGCCCTTCTGCCTTGGCCTTCAGCATCCTCAAGGTCTGTAACTTTGGGCGATCCAATACTGCATCGTGGAACCACTCGGCGATCCACCGATTGCTTCTTTCTCTTGCCAACTTGGTTCTGTCCTTCAGGACTTAGCACAATGGAAGTTAAGGCGGTTAAATAGCCATTCAGCTACTCACCAAGTAGACTTGGCGATCACCATGCTTTCTTTTCTTCACTCTTTCAGCTCGCTTCGTTCCTTTTTACAAATTAGTCTCCTTGCTTTGTTCCTAAATCCATATACCTGGAAATCAAGGGTTTTACATCAGTTATTGGCACAAAATAAGCATTTGAGGATACTAAGTCATTATAATTAAAGCTCTAAATAAGTCCAAATGTTAGACTTATCAACACCCCCGACTTAACCTTTTGCTTGTCCTCAAGTAAAACTCAAGTTCAGTAGTTCAAAAAGGATGTCTTAAACAGTGCTACCCAAGACTCAATCATGAATGCACACAAAAAGACTCAACTTACTTATGCAAGGATCAATTGTGCACTCAAAGGTTCAAGTTGTGACTCACCATTACCAAAGATTCTCAAGCTCACAATACTTGCTTCAAATGCAAGTTCAATCTCAACAAAGGTACTCAAATGCCCTCACACAAAGATGATTCCATATTCACACAATGGTTCAACACTTTATAGTTCCGGAATCACATGCAACTCTCACACTCACAAAGATGAACACATGCATGCCTTCACCCATAGGTTTTCCCTTATTTTCCAACCAACATTTGTTTCAGCTCACTCAAGATCAAAAAGGTCTTTACAAGGCTTGTACTAGGGCTAAGTGCAAAGGTATGGCCATTTAGGCTCAGTGGCTGCTATCCTCATAAAATGTGGTATGAACAACACTTTCTTTCCTTTTCTTCAATATTTTCACCCATCCTCAAAAGTCACCCTATTATTTACTTCTCATGGAATACCAGACACCCCATTTCTCTTGCATTTTCACAACTTTATTTCAAAACTTTTTCATTTTTTTTAATGTATGGAGGGGTTCCATCTTTTTCTAAACCATGGCTAAAGGGGGATTTCTTCACACTTCTTGATGTACCTTCTCTTTTCACCACCACCCCCCCTCCCCAACTTAGGATTTTGGCCTAAGTTGGCTATTCAAACAAAACACACTTCATGAGGATTATGGGTGAATGGATAAAGAAAGGTCACAATTACATCAAGTTTCTTCTAAGAAAAAGGGTAAGGCTCAAAGGGTGTTCAAGCAAAGTTCACACACTCACAAGATTGGCCACAAAAGAGGTATAATCTCAAATTGTTTCATTCTTTAAAATTGTTGTCTAAGATCATTTCAAGAGCTTGCATCACTTAGTCAACTGGACCACTGGGGCAAATTCTAGGTGTCATCATAAATGGTTCACGGTAAGCTCATCACACAAGGCATTGACACCAATATCAAACAAGACTCCACACTTTCGCTAGTGTGCAATGTTCATAACAAAAGACTCAATTCGATATTCAGTTAGTCATAACGAGATGCAAAAAGTTCACATATTACCTATGCAAATTCAATTGGCCTCATCGTAGCCACACATTCATTTTTGTTCGATTAAGAGCACTCTTCAAGTCATCGATATTGATCATAATCGATACTCAAATTTGCACAAGAACAACCACAATAAACACACAAGAGGTGGCAAATTTTTTTGGAAGGGTAAAATAACCCTTTGTAATTAAAACAAGGAGCCACAAGCTCAAACATACACACAATAGTGTCAAAACACAATTTACAGCACAAAACCCAATACATATAAACGAAAGTAACAATCACAAGAGGTAGATATGGAAATACCTCACCCCACTACAAATAAAAAGTAATTTGTCCTCAAATGTAATAAAAACACTAAAAATCAATAGTAATGACAGAGAGGGAGGTAAAGAAGATGCTGTCTACACAGTTGCTCCATCTATCGGGGCATCAGTGCCATGTGGCACATAAGATGCAGTCGAGCCACTAGGGCCTGCCATGGATGTCTCTGTCAGCGATGTCGAAATCACTGACTATACAATCATCTCCTTAAGGTCAAGTATGTCTCAATAGATGGTCTCCTCCGGCACTTGTATCTGCTCCTCGTTGGTCTCTGCCTCTGACTCATCAGTTGCTATGTCATCCATCTGTACATCTCCGGTGGTGGCCGGGTGAAGCTCAGAAGTCGTCGGGGCATCCACATCATCCGCTGACTCTAGAAGTGAAGTCTGTGGACTTAAAGTAGTGCACATCCTTTCTCAAATAAGCAACCTCGACTTTTAAAGCAGTCACCTTTGAAGTCACCCCTTATCTAATCTCACAAGTCTAAACTCTCACCGTGCGAGTGTCAATATATGCTCGTAGGGGTGTCAGTGCAGCTAAGATAGCACTATTGATCATCCATGGTACCGAAGCCTCCAATCGAGTAGCCCTTACATACGCCGAAAGGACTAAGTGCCCTATCTTCAGGATCATAGCTTGAGTAATCCTGTCGGTCTGGGAAGTGGTAGAAGCACCAGGAGCCTGGGAGGAAGTAGAAGCAGGTGTACCTGAAGTCCCAGAGGTAAGAGTAAGCAAAGATGACTTTGCAGGTATATAGTCAATAACCACCTCTTGGGATGCATTTATCAGGGCTGCTCTCCTCTTGTCTACCTCTTCCCGAGTGTACTCGACCTCTATACGTCAGATGTCTGTGAAGGATATGGGAGTGACCTCAATATCTCTCGTCTCATCACGAGGAACTCCAGCACACCGACATAGCTCTGTAATCAACATTGGGAATGGAAGGGACGTCTGGCTCTACTTGGCCCTCATGGCCATCTCATGCTCTATGATGAGTTCCATGTCAATGCTCTTCTTGGATATGATTGACACGAGAAAGGCCACATTAGGATGGCGGAGGATGAACTCATTCTGGGATGGCATAATAGAGCTGTTGATAAAACCAAATCAGTACCGAGTGGTTACATTCAGGTCCCTCTTCTCAATGAGAGCTCCTGCCTCTATCTACCTCGGGGTGGTATTAGAAATCATCAGAGGGGCGAGCCATCCCTTTAAGTCATCGAGGGACTGAGTAGTGGCCAGACTCTCATATGCATATGTAGCACCCAAAGCCTTGTCGAGTACATTATTAATGTGATCGCTGCTGCACTATACTTCCTTCCCTCTAATGATGACGTACTTCACCGGTCTGAAGGCACTAGCCTTCTTCTTTCCCTTGGACACTAGCTCACCGTATGTTGTGTAGAACTCTCGAACCCATGTAGGAATATAGGGGCCTCAGGGCCTGGTGAACTGCTCGAACCGGTGAAACTGGAGTGTGTCCCTTACGATGGAGTATCTACCCACTAAGCTCTCCATGGATAGCAGCTTCTCCTCAAGAATAGTCCTCAACCCATCAACTTTTAATCTTGTACTGGTGGCACTGGGACCATAGTTGGTGTCGGAGCTGACACTGTATCTACTGTAGGAGGGATGGCCCCTGGAGCTCTCGATGAGTCTGGGAGAGACCTAGCACGGATCTCCGCTCACCTAGACTGTAAAGGTTGGTCATCATCGAGCTCAGAGAGTGCAGCTTGGGAGTCAAAGGACTCTCCCTCGCTGTGGGAGTTATGCTTCGGAACCTCAGATATGGGTCTCTTGCCCTTGCCCTTGCCTCCCTTGGGAGGTTTCGTCTTTCCCTTTTTAGGGAGATTTGTTGCCCCTTCATTGATCATTATACCTCATGCTTTTTTATTGGGCGGCATGTTGAGGTTGGTTCTAGCCATATCTGTAAAAACATCGTAGAAAGTTAGGAACAATTCAAGAAAAATTGGAGAAAAAAAAGTTACAGACAGAATCGGCGAGGGGAAGGGACTTTCGGTGAATCACCGACAGCATTCGGCTAGTACAGACTAGCCCATGAAAAGTTATAGTATATTTGAAGGGTTAGGGGCGCATAATGGGCGATCAAAGAAGACTTTTGGCGAGTCACCGAGTGCACTCGGCGAACTCAGGCTTTTAGCCGAAAGGTACAAAACCAAAACTTAACATTTCATGAAATTAAATGTGATCAAAGGGGAATTTGGTAAACCGTCGAGTGGTTCGGCGAGCTCGACTCAGCTCGCCAAACTGCCCAATGTGCCTACTTTGTACCTCGACTTCCAAAATCAACCCCACAGCCCCCGAAAACAAAATCAAACAATACACTAACTCAATTAGACTACAACCAATAAGACCTATCCCCCGGGGTACTCAGACTTTCTCGATTTGGCCAAAATTGGCCATTTGTTGACTTACGCCCTTAAGAATGACGTCAAACGCTCCATTATTGGGCAAAATGCATTATTTAACAGAATTATAGGCCACTCAAACTTCACCCGACTAGACCCAACATTGATTATGCATAGCCTAATAATTTAGATCAATTTTAAAGCACGAAAATTTGGGAAATCAACAATATAAGATTACGAAATTAAAACAGGCACACAAGCACAAAAACATAGATTCAGAGAGGCCCAACACACATCACTAAGATCAAAACAATTGCAATTGAGTAAAAACCGCAAAATACAAGTTTGGGGTTCGGAAAACCAACCTTTAATACCGAATACAAGATTTGAAATGCTAGGCGGCAAAGATTTTCAACTCCGAACACACAATCAACGACTAACGAATGGTAAAAATGCAAAAATATAGAAAAATATAGTGCGGGTTTGATCTTGGGAAGTTAAAAAGTGAGGGAATGTGAAAGAGTTTGAAATTTTAAACCTTTGGCCTTTAAAAACCGTCCAGTTCTCGCCCTTTCAGTGACATTTCTTTTGCTCACTGACCCACTAGGCGATACGCCGAGTGGGCCCTTACCTTGCTGAGTTTTACAGGACCTCCAATTAATGTGGGGTCCAAATGGCGGACAAAGTCATGATCGCTGACCTGTTCGGTGACATGCCAATTTTCTCCTAGGCCTGCTGAGTACGGACTCCAATTCAAAATTACTTGAGTCCAACGGCGGTCCAAGTCGAGCTCACCAACCATTTTAGCGAGTCGCCGACTAGGCCTTTTTCTTGCCAACCGGCATTTTTAAAACACATTTTACGCTTCAACCTCTTAAATCAACACACGTTTATTTCAAAAACAAAAAAATGCGGTAAAACTTGGGTTGCCTCCCAAGAAGCGTCTTAGTTAACATCGCGGCACGACGCAAGTCCTCAATCAAACTTTATTCTTAGGGTTGGCCAAAGTGTCACTAGGTAACCCTCTTGATGTCTCAGGTTTAAATAAGACGAAATATGTCCCATTTGGGTCTCGAACTACTTGATAGAGATGGAATGAGAGGTCACCGTCTGGATAAGGGTCGATACATCCTTCTTCATCTCTTTCAAAATTTTATCAGACCCCTCAACTTTGTTGAGAATACGAGAAAGCATATCCTCAGACCGGCCACCCTCAGAATCTTTGGGCTTTTGATGCTTGTAGGGAGGAATGTGCCAGTCCTTCTCCCCATCTCTTTCCTTCCAAGTGGGGTTATGATCCCTTCACTCTCTATCACGATCTCTCCAACCTTCATCCATGTTCCAACCTTGGTTACCACCTTGCCTCGGGTAGTTTGCACGATAACCACCTCCTTGGTTGGCTAGGAAGTTCACCTCCTCATTATACTACGCTTCAAACTTGGCCTCTTGGGGGTTTACACACCCGACACCTACAACATTGACATTTCTAGCACCAGCTCCTATGCCATTTTTGGACAAAATATCAAGTTGGGTCATGATATTTTCCATGTTCTGGTCCCTCTCTTGGTCTTTCTCAAGCTTCTTCTTGGTCAATTTAAAAGTGAGAGGAGAGACCTGATACTCACGAGTGTACCATGCCCGGTTAATTTTGGTCATACCATCAAAGAGCTGGGCTGCTATAATGTAAGGTTGTTGCATCAAACCTTCCGGATAAAGTTGGTCAGCTACGCCCTTGTTCACCGAATCAAGATTTCAGTAAAAATATTATAGTAAAAGGTTGTCGGGCAAACCATGAGTTGGGCGTTGTAGCACCAACTTCTTGAATCTTAGCCAAGTCTCATGAATTGGCTCACCCTCCAAACGCTTGAAGCTTTGTATGCTGTCCCGAAGTGTCATCATCTTCGAAGGAGGAAAAAAGCGCACTTGAAATGCGGTGACAAGCTCTTTCCACGAAGTGATGGAGTCTCTTGGCAATTCATCCAACCACTTAGATGCTTCTCCCATTAGAGAGAATGGGAACAACCTCAACCAGACAGACTCTTTAGATATGTTTTTGAAGGAGAACGGCCCACAAACATCAACAAAGTTTCTGATATGCTCATGGGAATCCTCATGACCAACCCACCAAACAACCCTTTCAATTGCAAGAACTACAACATGGTACTTGTAATGTGGAACACAATGTTCCCTTCATTCGGAGGCAAGCGAATGACACCAATTCCACCCATTAGATGAGGGTCATTAACATTCAGCTCATTGACATCGTTGAGGTTGCCGATGTCATCTAAGTGGCCCACTTGGCTACCATTGATTCCGTTGACACTCATTTCATCTGTTTCAAATATCAACACATAAACCAAAAGTAAAAATAAGTAGATTCAACTATGACTAAAAAGAACAGAATTCGACTTCACGAAAAGAATTTTAAACAACATCACTCCCCGGAAGCGGCGCCATTTTGATTAATGTTTCAAGGACACTTCATCCAATTCTAAGTATCAACGATCGCTAGTCAATATAAAACCCAGCTAAATGAGTTGGGGTCGAATCCCACAGGGAGCGGTACATGTTTGAGATTCAATAGCAAAGTGTGAACATGGTCAAATCAGTCATAGGAATAGACATTATTGAATAAAAACATAATACAAATCAGGGGATGACATGAATGTCAGATAAGGGGGTTTTGGTTTTAATTATCAACTACAAATAGCGGAAAATAATACGAAATAACAATAATGAGACGGGTTCTTGGGATGTGATTCGATTATAGGCTAATGTAGACAAATGTGTAATTGCAACTATTAAAAAATAGCTAGGTATTAGTGAGTAAGCTAGACTATAGAGGAGGTAAACTTTCTCTCAAACAATTTACCCCAAATCAAGTTGATTTCTCTCGAACATCGACAAGTATGCAAAATAAGAACATCCCACACCTTAGTCCATTCACTCTCTCGAGCTGAATGTATGGACTTGGATTTAGGATTCACTCTCTAGAGCTGAACTTATGACAACCCAACACCCACAGACCATCAATCAATAATCTTAGTATTAAACCCTCTTTCTCAAACAAGCCAAAAACACAAAGGTAGAACTGCATTTGATACTATAATTCTTAAGTTAAACCGCAATTAATGATTGAACTCACTTCTGAACAACATTTAAACTAACAATCAGCAATACCCATACACTAAATCAGCCCATAATCACATAATCACACCCCAAGAATTGGGGTTTTAGCTAGATATCATAAAAAGATAAAAATCGTTACCAAATTGAGTTTCCATCAAGTGGGTAAGATTAATTTTGTATTTACAATGTTCCAAGTCGAAGAATCTCAAAGACCCACTTCTAATTTCTCAAAAGTGAAAAACTTCAATTCTTCAAAGATTAGAAAAAAACTGGGGAAAACTTGTCTCAATACTCAGAATTCAATTTTATGAAAATTCTGTCCAAAATTCGATATTAAGCTAAATGTTCAAAAATATATTTATATTCGCCAAAAATATGTTGCGAAGATCCATTCGACGCAGTAAGTCAGGCTCGCCTATCCACTCGGCGATTCACCCTTTAGCCAATTTCATCGCCCTTCTGCCTTGGCCTTCAGCATCCTCAAGGTCTGTATATTTGTGCAATCCAACTCTGTATCGCGGAACCACTCGGTGATCCGTTGATTGCTCCTTTCTCTCGCCAACTTGGTTCTCTCCTTTAGGGCTTAGCACATTGGAAGTTTAGGCGGTCAAATAGCCATTCGGTGACTTGCCAAGTAGACTTGGCGATCACCAAGCTTTCTTTTCTTCATTCTTTCAGTTTGCTTTGTTGCTTTTTGCATTAGTGTCCTTGCTTTGTTCCTCAATCCATATACCTGGAAATCAAGGGTTTTACATTAGTTATTGGCACAAAATAAGCATTTGAGGACACTAAATCATTATAATTAAAGCCTTAAATGAGTCCAAATCTCGGACTTATCAATAATCATTCGGAGCAATAATGATTTGGGCTGAAACAAGTTTTTCTTTCAAGCATAAGAATGCCTTTACAAAATTTGTATTGAACTCAAAAACACTTTCCTCTAAAGCAATCTGCACAAAGGAACAACCACCTAAGAGATATCTTTCATGAATCGCTGAAATAATACGACATGTCCCAAGAAACTCCTTACACCTTTCACCCTTCATTGAAATTAGAGGAGACAATTTAGCAATCACATCTATCTTTTCTTGATCAACCTTAATCCCTTTACCCAAAATTTTATATCCGAGTACAATCCCTTCTTTCACTATGAAATGACATTGCTCCCAAATTAAGAACAAGATTAGTCTAGACATAATATTGCAACACTCTACTCAAATGGGTCACCCACAATAGAAAAGTCATCCATGAATACCTCCATAGATTTTTCTACTATATTTGCAAATATCGATAATATGCACCTTTGAAAAGTCGATGGAACATTACTCAATCTGAATGACATTTGGTTGAAAGCAAACATCCCACATTGATAACTAAAGATGGTCTTTTCTTGATCCTCTGAGGCTATCAAAATCTGGTTATAACCCGATAGTTGGTCAATAAATGGCATTGGGAAATAGTGGTTCTTAGTCCATGAGTTGACTTTATGGTTATTCATACATACCCTTCATTCAGTGATGGGAAGAGTAGCAACAAGCTCATTCTTAGCATTCAACACCACGATAATACCTCCTTTCTTGGGAACGCATTGTACTACACTTACCAATTTGTTATTTGCAATGAGAAAAATAACACCCACATCTAAACACTTGGCGATCACCTTTTTCACCATTTCTTACATAAGAGGGTTTAGCTTCCTTTGATGCTCAATGCTCGATTTATAATCATCAGTGAGTTGAATCTTTGAGTGCAAATACCCGAAGGGATCCCAAAAATATCGGCAATTGATCAGTCAAAAGATTTAACATACATCTTCAAAACCCCAACTAAGTCTTCTACTTGGCTTTCTAAAAGTTCATTTGTAATAATTACTGGTAGTGTATTATCAGCCCAAAAAATACACATTGGAGATGTAAGTGTAATACTTTCAACTCAACTTTTGGTGTCTCCCTAATGAATGGTGTAGCCAGAGAATTTTCCCAATTCTTCAAATCAATATCTATCTTTTTGGGGTTGGATATGAATGACCCCACACCCCTAATGAGTGGTAAAATTTCCACTCATTTTAGGCCTTTTTAGTTCAATAATTAGTGTCCGCAATGCCTAATTATCTTTTATTCTTATGATATGTTGATGTTTTGTAGCTATGGGGATTGAAGGACAAGGCAATGATGAAGACATGAAAAAGAAGCCAAAACAATGAAAGAAGTACAAACTCCCAACAAGTAGTCGCCTAACCACAATGGCAGATCAACCCAATTGGTCTTACCTTACCCAAGTTAACAGTGTTCAAAATTGAAAATATTCAAGGCAGGTTGGCAAACATAAGATAAAACTGCTTCAAAAAGGATTTTGGGTGAGAATGTAGGGACAATTTTGGCTCAATAGGTTTTTAGCTTGTTTTTTTGTCAACAAATGTTTTAGGCTCAAATAGTGCCAAAATGGATGCACACCCTCACATAGTAGTCACAAAGGATTATAAATATTAGTGTTCCCTTTTATAATTGTTGCCCAAGATTACACCTTACATTTACCAAGGTTTAGACAATTGGACTAACAAGACAAATTCTAGGACGAGACACACAAGCTTTCAAGTAAGACCTCACAACCTAGGTACTTCAAAATACACTCATTAGCACATCTCAAAAGATCAAAAGCGTACGTACAATGTTCATTGCAAGACTCACATCAAAATGATGCTAGTCAACAAAAGATTCAAAGAGATCACTCAAAATTGCAACCACATCGATTTTATCATTGCAACACCAACACTGTACAATATACGCATCATGAATACTATTTAAGATATCGATATAGACACAATCAATTCTCAAATCATTATTAATGAAAACTGAAGCATATTACGATTTCCAAAACTCATGGGGGTTACAAAATTGAGAGAAAACAAAAATAAAAGAGATACACTAAACCAAATGAAACACTATAATATAAACAAAAGTAAACTAATACAATCATCCAAAACCGGAAAGTAACAAAATACAAAGAAAAAATAGGAATATTGGCTCAAAGGCCCTTACCCCACAAAAAAGAAATATAAAGATAATAATGTATGTGAGGCTGAGTACGAAGGTCTCCCAAACAGGATATGCCTGTGAAGCACTCTCATCTAGAATCTCTGGAAGGGAAACATCACTCTAGGCATCAGTGCATAACAATAAAATCACTAGAGGCAACAATGTAGTGTAAACTAGGGCATTAGTGCCCATCACATCACTGAAGGGATTGTGGAGTCTAAAGAGACTCCACTAGTGCCAACTGTTGAAGTCTCCCAGAGGGATCTCTCAGGAGTGGCCTGAAAAATCACCTCATCTATCTCCTGCAGTTCTATGAGAGTCTATGTAATCACATGCTCATCCTCCTCATTCCTCAACTCTTCTTCATTTGTCTCATCGGCCAAATAATCATTGACCCTCTCTGCATCCACATTAATATCACAAACACTCACAACTATCTTAGGATGAACACTAGATGTAGGCTCAGTGTTGGGCATCTGTGGTGGTACAGGGGCTGGTGCATCTGGTAGGGGAAAATCATCCCATATCATAGAGAGGTATGTATGCTGCAGCTAAGTCACATCCTCTCACAAAGTAGCAAGCTCACCTCTCATTGTGTCTAGTGCACCAGAATTACCCTCGGCCTTCTCCAAACCCTCTAATCTTGTAGTGAGGTTGTCAAACCTCACAACATGGGCCTTAATCAGCCCCTCACACCTAGTAACCCCGTCCCTCAAAGGAGTGAAGGCATGTTCAATTGTCTTATCAATAACTTAGGCATGTCCTTCTCAACCTTCACGACTCTAACATCGGTCGATCGAGCAAGACTACCCATTTGATATAGCAAGGCATAAATCAAGGAGGACAGGTAATAAGAGTGGGGTAGGTATAACAATAGCAACAACAACATATGAAGTAGTAGCAGGAGTAGTAGTAGAAGAAGGCACATCAGAAAAGGAAGGTATACCTGCCTATTTAATAGAAAGTGCAGTTGTGCTAGCCTTAGATGCTAGAGTCTCTGGATCAACTATGGGTGCAGTATCTGGTGGTGTAAGATTCCTATGAGCCTCATCGTCTTGTAAATATTAATCCCCAATTCTCCTAATGTCAATGGAAGAGGCTGGTATGATTCGTACATCAGATTTACCTTAAGGGAACTCTTTCACTTCTGTACAGCTGAGTAATAAGAATTGGGAACAGGAGAAAGGTCTGCCCTTGCCTTGATCGTAGCAACATCTCCTTGAGAATGATCACACCAACATTAATTTGCTCCTTGTTGATGATAGTGCCCACTAGCACTATTTTAGGATGCCAAAAGATCGATTCATTTTGAGACGCAATGATGTTACTTTTGATAATCCCGAACATATATTGGGCTACAATGTTTAAATCTTTCTTCTCAGTCTTTGCACCATTAGCCATCCATGGCGGAAAAAAGTCATTTGATATCAATGGGGCCAACCACCCTTTCAAGGCATCAAGCTCCCTGCGCATTCAAATATGATATGTATCGATATGAGTGGACGGGGTGTGTCGTACTGTGTTGATATTACCCGCATGACACTGAACCATATTTCCCTGCACTTCTACTTCATCTAGGGGTTTCCAGAAAAATCACTTTCTATTCTTAGGTAGGGCCTTTCCATAGGCATCGTAAAATTCCCTAACCCACTTTGGTACATAGGGTTTCCCGAGCTTTGTGAACTACTCCAATTTATGGAACTTGATTGTCTCCCATATAGCTGGGTGATCGCTCATCACCCCATCAGTTGAGAGCCTACGCTTTTCAAGAATAGTTCGTTTTACTTCTGTCTTGAGCCTATTTAAGGCCCTTGGATCTATGATCGGGAGAACATGAGAAGCAGGGGTTGAATCCTGTGGAGGCAGTACTAGCTTGGAGCAAAAATTGATTTGTTTCTTGGCAATGTGCTTCCTGGGCTTTTTACCTGCACTTGTTAGAGTATGTAGGGTGGCTTGTTGGGTTCCTAAGGCTCATTAATAGAGATGCCCCTATGCTTTTTTAGAGGAGGAGGAGGAGGAGAGTCTCTGTCTGACTCTGTGTGTCTGATGTCACCACTTTTTTACCTTTTGTTCTAGCTATGACCTGTAAAGTATACACATTTAGACATAGAATTAGTGAAGGTTAGTTGAAATAAAACTCATTCTGAAGCATAGTTAAAAAATTACCTTGAGGCTCGCCTAACGGGATTGCAGATCACCAAATAGGATAGGCACGCTCTGGTGAGCTCGGTAAATTAGACATAAGCAAAAATCAAATTGTTCAGGCATAAAGGGCATAGTCAATTCCAATTGGGCGATTCACCAAGTTGGTTTTGGTGGGCTAAGACAAGTTCACCGAAACTGACAGTGCAATTTGAAAAGATACAGGCATCAAGGGTGATGTCCACTCCCACTCTGGCAATTTGTCAAGTGTGTTCGGTGAAAGAAGACAAGCTTGTCGAATGGGACAGTGCCCAATGTCACATATTAACTCAAAAAGGTGAGTTAAGGCTTACTTGGTGATTCACCTAACCTCCTTGGTGAGCTAAGACAAGCCTGCCGAATAGAAGATGCTCAACTCAATGCCTAATTTTTATAGCTAAACCCAATATACACAACAAAATGAGTTCCCCAGCATCATTATAATCCTCCTATATTCTTATCTACCCATGGGTACTCAGACTTCCCCTAAATTTTGTAAAGTATTACTCAAATTGATGATTTTCCCTTAAGAAACTCGTCACTTTGTCTATCACTGGGAAAAATCATACAATCGGGTCAACACTGGGTTACTCAAACTTCATCTATATCAAATGAAGTTAAGACCTACTAAATTATCAACTTCAATTTCAGCATTAACCAAAACATGCAATATTAGCAATTTATCAGCAACACACATTCAATTAATTCCTAGGCGCAGTTTAATACGCTCATTACAGGACTACCCAATGAAATTATACAATCACATGCATCAAATGGCTTCAAACACATACACACAATGCAATTTAAAAATCAAAATGTACAATGTAAATCTAAATCCAACCTTATTATGAAGAAAAAATCGAAACTACTAGGAAAATGGGCTTGGTTGACTAGTATCACAAGCAAATTCACCCCTCGCACTTATAGATCACACACTAAGATTCATAATCACTCAAATAAAAAAATGCAAGAGAAGGGAGATAAAATGACTTCAAGATTTCAATGGGTTTTCTTTTTAAATTTGAAAAGACCTTTTGCCTTTTTATGTCAGGACCATTCGGCGGTCATGACTAACGTCGTTGATCGTGTTTGGAGAATCGCCGATTGGAGCTCAAGCTCCCAAACATGCATGAGAGAATACCAAACCTGAAGGTTGATTCGGTGGAGCCAATGTAGTCCACATAGTGCAATTTGGAGGATCGCCATTTGGAGCTTTGATTGCCTAAAAATAAAGTACACATTTTCCACATGTTCAAGCTTAGAAGACGGACAAGAATGAGTTCGCACAACACCTTCGGCGGATCACCATTTTGGTCTTGGCCTCGCCTAATGATCCATTTTCAAACTTTTCAACTTCTTCTCAACTTACGCTCATAACATACATTATTGAAAGCAATAAAATAAAATTAACGACATGGGTTGCCTTCCAAGATGCACCTTATTTAACATCGTGTCATGACATAGTTCTTAATTCCTCAACATTCATTTTTAGGATTTGGAATGGTGTCACTAGGCAACGTTCCTTTTTTCCTTGGATTAAGATGAGTGGAGATCTAGAATAATTGGGTCTCCAGCTGCTTGATCGACATCGAAAGAGAGGTTACCATTTCAGATAAGGTGGGGAAGCCTTTTTTCAAGTCTTTCAACACTTTGTCGGATCCTTCAACCTTTTTAAAGATCCTTGTGAGCATTTACTCGGTTTGATTTTCTTCTGGCTCATAAGGATGACCGTATCGATCTTTGTTAGCCTTCCGATCTTTCCAATTTCCACCTCACCAATCTCTCCAACCATTATCTTGATCCGTTTTCCAACCTTGGTTCCTACCTTGTCATTGATAATTGGTGTGAGAACCTCTCCCCCTCCCCCTTTGGTTTCCCAAATATTGAACTTCTTCATTATATAAGGCCTCACATTTGGCATCATCTGGACAGTGCCCACTATTAGTTCCAATCGTTATCACAATTCTAAATCCACCTTCCATGACATGTTTAGAGAACAAATTGAGTAGGGTCATCATTTTGTCCATATTTTCATCTCGTTCATTGTCCTTCTCGATTTGTTCCTTATCATGCTCAGCTACAGAGTAGGAACATGATCCTCTCTAGTATGCCATCCTCGATTATCTAGCAACAAAGCACCCTCATCATACAGAGGTCTCATTAATCCTCCTTGGACTAACTGATCAGCCACATATTAATTGACTAAATCAAGGCTACAATAGAAGTATTGCAGCAACAAATTAACCGGAACACCATGTGTTGGACATTGCAACAGTAGTTTCTTGAATCGCAACCAAGTTTCATATAGAGGTTCACCTCCAATGTGCTTGACACTACAAGAAAATAATGAATTACATGGGGATCTTACCTAGGAAAATATTTCGTATGAAATAGATGTGGATTTTCTTGCAAATATTTTAAATTCCTTCATATTAAGATATATTACCAGTAAATTTTATTTTCCCAACAAGTTTTGTAGGTTAATTTAGTGCCATATTGCACAAACGTTGTACTTGTGACATCACCTGGGTAAATATATTGGTGGGTACATTATCTCTAGGTAAATCCGCATGTACATGGACAAATATATATATATATTAAATCCTTTATTTATCCATAAAAACTCTCTAAATTATCCTACAGATTTACATGGAGATATTTTGTTGGAAATTTATGCGGAATTTTATTACTTGGGAAATTATTTAGGGATTATTTGCTAGGGATTTAGCTGGGGACATATTCTTGGTGATTTACCTACGCAATTTATTGCTTGGGGAAATATCGGGGGATTGTTTACTACAGATTTAGATAGGGACTTATTGATGGGGATTTACACGAAATTTATTACTTGAGGAAATATTGGGGGGTTTTGTTGTTATGAATTTAGCTGGAAATTGTTTCGTTGGGATTTATGTAGGATTTGTGTGACTCAAAAAAATTTCTTGAGATTTTGCTGGCTATAGATTTAGTGAAAAAAAATTATTTTTCCATACTTACCTTTAAATTTCTATTATTTGGAATCTTTTTCTTTGTTCAATTCAAAATATTAACGAGATAATTAGTTATTACAAATTTTAAAATTAAAAAATTATATAAAATAACACTAATAACACAAGTTAAAGTAATTTGAATATGAAAATGATAGAATCGAAGATTAAGTAAATATAAAATAAAATAAAGTATTTAAATGATGGACACGTGGAATAAACAAAATATGCTCAACGAAACTAGTTTGTTGACATCGATGATTTCAAATGTATTTAAGTTGAATCAACCTTGACTTGTTATTGAGATCGAGGGATGGTCATCACCAAGAAATTAAAGAGGTGGAAATTCAATGGCTTAAGATAGAAAATACTTATGCTTAATAGCTCTTTTCTATTGTTTAATTTCAATAACAATTTTAAAGCATCAGATACTAAACAATATAATACCATTTAAATGTACGTATAGGAGTGACGTATAAAGTATAATAATCTAGGGATAAAAGATAGGATTATTTTATTTTGTGTTTGGTTGAAGGGCTATTAGGTAGTCTTAGAATTATTTACATGATGAGATAATTTATCTCGAATAGCTAATCCTAGAAAATATTGTTCTCAATCAAACAATGTCCCTTTATATTCTTGTACTCTAAGCTTTCAATACTCTTTATGATATGACCCTTCTCTCTATATACATTATCCTTGTCTTATGTTCGTTATTATTTATGTTTTATAAACAATTTTGTCTTACGCATCTTATCAATGGAGTTTTACGTTTGTCCACCCGGTGAGTTGTAGTGGACGCTATCATGGCCCGACTAAGAGTCGTGACAAGAAGTTATATTTGAAATGAAGCATATTTTAGGGGTATACATCTATAAAGGAGGATGGGGTTATTAGGTTTGTGATAACTTGATTAGGAACAAAATTTTGAATTTTCGTTGTTGTGCCAAAAGTGTTTCTTTATTCACCATCACTATTGTTGGCTTTTTCAAAATTTAAGGAGTTTTTAGGAATTTGATGATTTGTTTTATGGTAAATCCTTTAATATTGACGTTGTTTTTTGTGAATTGTGGCTGAAATCTTGAATATGATTCTTGTTTTGAAATTCATAAGTTGGAGTTTTCTTTTGTTGGATATGTATGGATTGATTTGACTATTTTTTGTAGTTTCCATTTACTTGGTTGTTTTAGGAATGAGTGGTAGTGCTGCTAGTGGAATTAGAATTGACAGTGTTAGCTATATCTTTTGGGACTATGTCATGATCCGAAAACTCGAGTCATGATGGAATCTACCACAATCCACAAGTCGGTAAGCAAATTCGTATCCTGAAACAACAAGTAATAGGAATATTGGGTAGATATAATAAACAATGAGCAATTTAAAGAGTTAAAACAAGATACATAGTTGAAATGAGAAAAGAAACAAATATATAAAAGTAGGAGTAGAAGAGATCCAATCCCACGACCTAGTGGACATCACTAAAAAGCTACTATACGAGTACAAGTCTAGTAGCGGACCAAAAAGTACATACTTGTCTTGAACTCAAATGACTTGCAAAAAACTTTAATCAGAAGGAGATAGGCCGAACTAGAACCCCATAGGCTCTACCTCGATATCCAAAGATCTCCACAACTGGCCCAAATCAATGTTGTTGGCTAGTGTTAGGATTTGCATCAAGAAAACAGATGCAGAGTGCAATATGAGTACCAAAATAATAGGTACTCAGTAGGCATAATTGGCCCAATGGGATTTAAAAGTAAAGCCAATATGAAAAGCAAGAAAGTAAAGTCAACAAGAGGTTATAAGACAAAACGATAATGGAAAGCATAATTATATAGGTCATGAGTTTGAAAAGGATTGTATGATAAAGAAGACCAACTAGCTATAACCAAGTTGTACTCCTAAAAGCCGAGAAGGTACATTCGTGTGCAATTCAAAAGTAAATATCTCAAATGCGAAACCATAAGCCTGATGAGTACACTAAAGACCTAAAGGATAGGAAAAGCTAAGAGTAGAAGTATTCCCAAAATTAAATCATGGCAAAGGCACCCTGAATATAAAAAAAAACCTCCATGGCAGAGCTCAGACCCAACCAAAAGAAGTGTGCCTTGATTTAAACAGAGGATAATAGAGTTGTGTCGAGGCCTCGAACCCGACTAAAAGAGATACAACAAAACCATAAATCATGGATAAAAGACTCTGAAACCTCTAATCTGCATGCTCTTTTTCATATGGAAACGAGTCTTAGAGAAAACTAGCTTCATAATCACCAAAGACCCACAAAAGCTAAAAATCCAAGACCCGATCCAATATAACTAACATAGCCCAAATTGCCGAAGAACATACAAGAGTCAAACATAAGGGAAATTATAGATAAACATCCATAATAGACAACTTTTTACCTGGCTTCAATCCATATTATCTTACCAAAGTCTGCTATACAGGTCTATAGGGAGTTAAGCCATCTGAAGTGAAATCTGATAATTTCTAAAGCAAAAAGGCTCCAAATTGCAACTTTAATGAAATCACTAGCCTACGCCTAATATAAGGCAAATATCTAGCTACCAAACACTATAAATTACATTGCATCTACTACAAGGCATAATACAATCAACAGAAACATGAAAGGCGTGCTCAATAAACATGACACTATCTTACAAGGAAGCTAACACATGAATTCTAGTTACTAATCATCATATCAACAACAAAATCATCTCACAACTAGTTATTAAACATGAATTTATCAATAAAAGTTTGGTCTAAAAGAGATAAGCCATATCCCACCTTACAGCTGACCACGTGTGCTCAAAATCCACTATATCAAAGCTCTTTCCTTTTGAAGGCCTTTGATCGCTGCGACGCTATCAAATAGATGATCATAATGTCAATATATAAATTTTAAAACAAAGATAAAAACAATTTCAGACAAACCAAAAAATAAGTCAAAACAAAAATGTAGGACTGAGAATCTTGAAGTTGACTCCATCAATTTGTCCTAAATAACTCAAGGAACTTGTCCCCTGAAAAAGGTACAAATCGAGCTTGGAAACTAATAAAAAAAATCACATACAACTTGATTATTTAACAATCACCATTAGAGAGGGAAAATGGGTATTTTGGGATATAAATTTACCTTCAATACAATTCCCCACACCTTCTCGACTCAATGCAACAAAATGAGCATAATCATACCTCTCTATACCAACATATCAATCCTCTAATATATGGAATTAGTGTGAAAATTGGGAATGGTCTTGATTAAAAAACCAGTTAAATAAACTTTGCAAAAGAAGGTCTAGTCTGCAAAAGTGAAGGGTAGGGTCCTAATATTTCCACGATTATGGCGCCGAGCTTGGAAATGTGAAGGGTCAACTCCTTTGACACCTGTAAACGCAATTATCTAATCCCCTCATCTTTACAAAAGTGATACTAGATTTGCAAACATGGAGACCAGAATCACTCGGCTCTATGAATGCAGAGTTAGACGCATGGAAGTGAAGAATAAGAGGTGCTACACCTCAGGTATTACACTAGTCCTCATTGGGAATTTGGAAAAATTGACCCGACAAGGCTTGAGATTCGTTCAGAATCCCGTTAATGCAAATGAACTATGTTTCCCCACAAAATTCAGCATTCCAAACTCAATAGAGATTTTGAAACTTCCGATCGAGTTTATCTCAATAAAAGTGTGTCCCACACCCAAACTTCAGTTTTAGCAAAAATTCATGAGATAGCTTGGAATAAGCTCGAAAGACCTAGAATCCAAACTGAACGTGCTTCTAGACAAAACTTGACATTCAAGACCTAACATAAGAGTCATAATTGTATTTTGAGGCCGTCAAGCTGAATTTTTTACTGAACTCAATCGTTCAAGTTTTAACAGATCTAAAATATGTTAACACCCACAAAATCCAAATGAACAACCAAATGACTGAAGTGTTAGTGCCGACAAGACATACATTACTCTAGATCACTACATAAAAGTTCTAAATATAAAATAAAAATATTGCAATAAAGAGGGAATGACATGGATGGTCAATACAGACTAGTGAAGGGAGAGGTTCCTTAACCATTTGTTAAATAAATGTTTCTATTGAGATATGGTAGAGAGCAGTTAGTAAAGGTTATTTTAGTGAGAAGTTTTTTTTCTGTACAAATAGTTGCACTTACTTTGTTTACTTAAATAAGACTATACTTCACATATCTTTGCTTTTAATCAAGTGTGCACACCAATCTAATCCTTTTTAACATGAATTCTTCTAGCCAGTTCAATCCTTATTACTCAAACGTCAAACCATTCGTAAAATAACATTAGTGAAGATTTCTACTTGCAGTTGGAATGCGTCTGCAACTCCTGGTCAATGATCACATAGGTCGACATGATTCATTTATATTTTATGGACAAGTTATTAGAACAAATTATTTGTATATCAAAATCCTCAAGGGACTTGGTTCATAAGCTATTCTTTTTTAATCATGAAAATCAATTTTAGCTAAACTTTGTTTTTATTAATTAACCAATAAAAGTTATTTATCACTATGTCCACTAAATACGTTTCAAGGATCTTATAAGGTGCCAGAAAAATCAAATAATGCAATCTAATTGAATCTATCAAAGAATATTTTTTTTATCTTTGTCATTAATTTAATGCTACTTCCTTGGTAATGACATGACACAATAGTGGATCTCATTTTCTCAATATTTCTTTATTAATTTTTTATTAAACATTACTCCCTCTGTCTCAATTTATGTGGCACTTTTCGTTTTTCGAGAGTCAAACGGTTTAAGTTTGACTGAGAATTTGCGTATGAAATCTTCAATTTTTTTGAAATGAATTTATCTATTTGTAAACTACGTAAAAAGTACTATAAGTCACAACAATTGATAATTCAAAATGTTAAAAGATCTATCAAAAAGTTACGGTTAAAGTTAGACTTGTTTGAATCTTGAAATCCGAAAAATGCCACATAAAATGGGACGGACGAAGTAATAGTTATCATCAAGATCATCACTAGCCCTCTTGATCCTGAATATCTGTTTATGACATGATATTATAATTTTTAATATAATTTAATATTAAAACATAAAGCAAGGCCAAACAAAAAAATGAAGGTTGAGAGAAATTTGCTCTTGGTCGTAGAATATTTGAACACATGTGATACCATTTTTCAATATAACCCTTATAATCCTAAACATTTTGTTTCAACCTTTCCTGTCAGTATTATTTTTTCCATTCTTTCCTCTCTCTCCTCTTTTCTCTCTCGGAAAAAATAAAAAACAACACAACTTGAGAGAAAGAGAGAGAGAGAGAAAGAATGGGAGCATGCGCAAGCAAGCCTAATGTGTTAAATGGTGATGCTCCTGAAGACGCACTAGATAATATAGTTGCTAAGGATGTGGAGGTTGTGGTCAAGGAAGAATTGGTGAACAAGGAAGATATTGTCATTGTCGATGATGATGATGTCGACCATACCTCATATGCCGATAACCTACTCAATGTATGTATTATATTTCAAAACACAATCTATAGATATTACTCTCTATTTACCTTTTTTCCCCTAATTTTATGCCTATTTTCTTATGTTTCTTTCACTCTATTAATTTTAGGTCAATATTTTTTTACTTTACACAAGTTTAAAAGAGAACTAAAAATTGGCAAATAAGATAAACATATGTGCGCGTGTGCGCACACACATATATAATCTTTAGGCATGTATGTCCATATCAATGAGTTGAACTTCTTTAAAGTAATATAAATATCGTTATAAGATATAAGTAATGGGCAATTGAATATTTGAAGGGGAACCTAAAAGTTTAAATTGTTCAATAATAAGCTTATTTGAATAATTTAATTGTCTGTACAATTGTCGTTTCTAATTGTACACAATCAATTGAATTTGGAGATCTTTTTTCTTGCAAATCTATCAATTCAATTATAAATGGTTTAGATATTAATATGAGTAATGAATTTATAGTGAAAAATGTTTCACATCTTAAGGTTTGAACGTAACTTTCGGTTAGCTTCCTTCTTTTTACATTTGCATACATATCAAAATAATATTATCACATGAAACTAGTATTTTGTAGAAGCATTACACAATTTTGATTAACATATGTGTGTCTTAATTTGTCTAGTAGATCATTGTCAATTTTATGGTGTATCCCAGAAAAATTAATTATTTGTGACATCAATATACTTTATAATTACTGACATAATTTTTTTTACAAATAGGTATCAATCATAGATGTATGTATAGGTACCCCTTATTTAACTCAAGATTATAAGACTCATATGTCATTTTGACAGAAAAATATTTGTTGAATTGTATCATAAACATGTTTTAAACAAACCTTTACAAACAAAAATATGGGAATAAATAATTACAATTGTATGATTTGTAACATTAAAATTTATATAAAAATAAATAAAATCTTGAACATTAAAAAAGAAGTAATACTAGAGGCACACCATAAAATAAAAAGGAAACTTGCTTACCTTTTTAAGTGATATTGAGCAAAATTAACGGCAATAATTTTTTTTTATAGAAAAATAGAATTTCTTATGGAAAGAAATAGAAAAACAATTTAACAATTTCATCTTGCACTTTTTATTTTATTAAGTATAAGTCAAAATGAAGATGTCAAAAGCTACAAATAGTGTTGTTACCATGTAGAAGTTTCAACGAACAAAACATATAAATATGAAATGTTAAATGCGAAAAGTGAAAAGGCTATAACATAAATAATAATTATGTTTATATATAGAGGAGAGAGTAGAATTTTAAGTAGTTCAACATTTATGTATGTGACAGAATGAAGAAGGAAAGGGCTCAATAGAAGAGAAAGAGGAGACATTAGTAAAAGCTAATGAAGTAGCATGCAGTGAGGAAGATAAATATTCAGAGGTTCAGAAGGTTGTTGATGATGGTCCAAAAATTGATGCTATTGATGATGACAAGAAAATAGAACATGTGAAATCACAAACTCCTGAGGAGGAAGTCGTAAAACCATCTATGGAGAGTGAAAATAAAAAGGATGATCAAGATAAATTACTAGAAGAAACTCCTGCAAATAACACTATTGAAGAAGTAAAACTTGCCTTTGAGGATAACAAAATTGAAGACAAGCTAGATGTTGCGGAGGATCTTAATTCTGATGCTCAGAAAAATAAAACATACGAGAAGCCAGCAGTTGCGGAGAATCTAAATTCTGATGCTCAGAAAAACAAAACAGACGACAAACCAGTTGCCACAAAGAAAGGAAAGTTTTGGTGGGATAAGTAAACTAAAATGCATAATCATTTTTAATTTCACAAACCATACACACAACTCATTTTTTTCATCAACAAATTATCACGACCAACATTAAATTTCATTTTTACTCTTCAATATTATTCTCATTCTATTTTGATTAAATTTATATGATTCATCATGTTTCTTCATTGCCACCTCCGTATTAAAATATTGTTAGTTTTTCCATTCTAGAATAACTAAAAATCACCACTCTTCTTGTCACTCCCTGAGGCTACCCCCTTGACGTAACACGGGACTTAGGATCACGAGTGACCACAAGCTAACCCTGTTGGCATATCATAAGCATACTAAGATAAACTTAAAGTAGAAATATTGTGCGGAAGCTTAAACATGACATAAAGTGAAATGATGGGGAATACTCATTCTAAGTTTGAATATATAACAACTAAAAGATCAAATGCAAACTGAAACTGAATCTAACTATGTCTGAAATAAAGCATCTAAATAACTAGAGATGATGGGGAATATCCCCAACTAACTCTAGGAAAACTTAAACTAAAAAGAAAGAATGACGGAATAGAAAACATGTCAATCATCCTCGAAGAATGAAGACTCACCACTGATACTACTGAACTTCGAATCCAGAACCGATCTATGTGTGATCTGAATGTTGAGGACCTGAACCTACATCACGAGAAGATGTAGCGCAAGCTATGCGTCAATACTCGAAAGGTACTGAGCATGCATGATAGGATAAAACTGAACAATGTATACATAACTGAACAAAGCAATAAGAGCAATGACATAATCTGAACATGATATAAATACTGAAATATACTGAAATGAACTTAATGCAATGCAATGACCAAGTACATGACATACTGAGACTGAATATTGCACTATAACTGATAACCTGGTTAAAGCACTAGAATATGGCTTTGGGAACTACTGTTAACCAAAATAAAACCATGAGAGCTATCCATGGAGTCCGATATATCACCCCATCGAGAGGACCCAATATACCTTGCCAGGGGTATGAAGGCATGACTGGCGTGATCACTAAATATGTTGCCCCATAGAGGGGACTTATCCTACGGGGGCACGTAGTTCTAGGACTAGGAGCGTGACTGACCATAGTCCACTCGGTATTAAGCCTACTCCCAACTAATTATGTAAGTAACACCTTATGATTGAATTATGTAATACTGAATAGCTAAAAATACTGACATGCTAACTGAAAATGCAATATTTATATATTGATAAGGAAACATTCTTAGCTGAGGCATGTATATCTGAATAAACTGACCTAGCAAGTGTAATGTATGAACTAACGAATCTACACAACTAGGGTTCTGAGTTTCATACAAGAAGCTAAGCAACGATTCCTCAAAAACATGATAATACGATTTGGATTAGTGTAATAACTGAATCACAACACTTTTCTAAAGTTCAAGAAACCCTAAGTCTAAACATGATATAGAGAATCAAGAATCTAACTGAATCCTAGGGACCTATTGGGTGAAAGTAACCCACTAGTGAAATCCCATATACCTGGTGATGACTTTCACAGAGAAATTTTATGATTTTGGGGCTGGAACTGGAACTGGAATCGGAGGAAACTTTGTTGGGTTCTTGGAGAGGGTTGGTCAACTCTTTCTCCCTTTTCTCGTTCAACTTGGATGAATTTTGGAGAATAAGTTGACTTAGGTAACGTCTAATTTAGTTCTTAGGCTAAAACTAATGAAAACGATGTAGTTTAGGGGTAAAACGCCATAGTTTAGGTGTCCAACACATACGTAAATGACCAAAATAATCCTGACTTAAAATCTGACAAAGCCACCGACGGCCCCTGATTGACGAATCGTGGACCAACCGGCGGTCTATCCTAGTAGGGCATCATTTGGGTTTAGAGAGAGGGATTGTGGGGTTCTCAACCACGACCTGGACCACAGACCGTGGTCCCACCTATGGTCCATAGGTCCTGGCGTAGGTCCAGACTTGGCCAAATTTTTTTCTGGGTTCTGGGAGGGAGCTATAGGTGACGATCCACGGACACCACCTACAGTCCATGGGTCAACCTATGCTCCGTTGGTGGTACCTAAAACTTTTGGAATTCTACATTTCAGGTCTTTTTTAGAATATGGGGTGCTACATTATGTCCCCCTTGGGAATGTTCGTCCTCGAATGAAGACTAAACAAGCTAAATATGGAGGGAAAGAGCTGCGAACCCTACCACTAAGTTTTGGAAACTGAAATCTGATTGAACTAAGTTCCAAGAACATGCAAATACGCTGAAAATGCAAATATAATTGAAGGAACATGATACTAAGACTGATTTCATGCATGAGTAACTGAAAGATTGGGGAGGAACTATTACCTCAAGCTGGAATAGAATCGGAAGTAAAGAGATGAGGATACTTGGCCTTTGTGGCTGCTTCTGCTTCCCAAGTAGCTCCCTCTATGGACTGACTCCTCCACAAAACCTTAACTGAAGCGACCTCTTTGTTTCTCAACCTTCAAACTTGGCGATTAAGAATCTCAACTGGCACATCCTCATAAGTGAGACTATCCTTTACAACCACACTTTCCAATGGTTCTATAGATGCTGGATCACCCACACACTTCTTCAACAACGAAATGTGAAATATTGGTTGCATCGCTACTAATTCTGCTGGCAATTGTAACTCATAAGACAATTTACTAACTCGGTTCAAATCCTATAAGGGCCTACATATCTAGGACTGAGCTTCCCTTTTTTTGCCAAATCTCATCACCCCCTTCATAGGTGACACTTTCAGGAAAACCCAATCATCAATTTGGAAGTCCAAGTGCCTTCTCCTTATATCTGCATAGGACTTCTGACGACTCTGTGCTATCTTAAGTCTATCTCTGATGAGCTGAACTTTTTCCATTGCATCATGCACCAAATTTGGTCCTATCAAGGCTGCTTCACCTACTTCAAACCAACCAACTAGAGATCTACATATACACCCATATAGTGCCTTATAAGGGGCCATATGAATGCTAGAATGATAGTTATTATTGTAGGTGAACTCTATAAGAGGAAGGTGATCATCCCAACTACCGTTGAAGTTTATCACACAAGCTCTGAACATGTCCTCTAAGGTTTGAATGGTACGCTCTGCCTGACCATCCATGTTTAGATGAAATGTTGTGTTGAGATTAAATTGAGTACCAAGACCTTTCTGAAATGACTTCCAGAAATGAGAAGTAAACTAAGGACATAAATTAGAGATTATAGACAAAGGAGCCCCATGTAACCTGACTATCTCATTAATGTAAAGCTTGGCGTAGTCCTCTGTCGAATCTATAGTCTTAACAACTAAAAAGTGAGCGGACTTAGTAACCCTGTCTACTATCACCCAAATGGAGTTGTGCTGCCTGTGGGTACAAGGTAAACCTGTAATGAAGTCCATGTTTATCACTTCCCATTTCCATGTAGGAATGTTAATCTCTTGCGTCCTACCTCCTTGTTTATGATATTCTACCTTCACCTGCTGACAATTAGGGCACTTAGCCACAAAATCTTCTATATCCCTTTTCATGCCATTCAACCAAAAAACTTCCCGTAGATAATAGTACATCTTAATGGCACCTGGATGAATAGAATACCTGGAGTTATGGGTTTTTGTAAGGATCTTCTATCTTAACTCTCCCACCTTAGGAACACATAAACGACCCTGATAGCGAAGCACACTATCTCCCCCTTGGGAGAAAACCTCAACTTTCTGCTGATGAACTACCCTTCAGTTGAAGCAATATAGGATCACTGTCTTGTTTTTCCTTAACCTCCGCTACCAATGCAGATTATGACCTATTTTGAAATGTTACACCACCATATGATTTCTTATAAGGCAAACTCCTAAGTGAGCAAGCCAGTGAACATCTTTTGCTAGTTCTTTTCTTTCTTCCTCAACATGCGCTACACTACCCATAGACAGTCTGCTAAGAGCATCAACTACTACATTGGCCTTACCAGGATGATAAAACACATCTATATCGAAATCCTTGAGGAATTCAAGCCATCTTCACTGGCAAAGATTTAACTCTTTCTGGGTGAACACATACTGAAGGCTCTTATGGTTTGTGAACACATCTACATGAACACCATACAAGTAATGTCTCCAAATCTTTAAGGAAAATACTAAAGCTGCAAGCTCGAGGTCATGAGTCGGATAGTTCTTCTCACCTTAAGCTGCCTAGAAGCATAAGTTATAACCTTACCTTGCTGCATCAATATACAACCTAGGCCGACCCAAGATGTATCACAATAGATAACATAACTATTTGAACCCTCTAGTAGAGTCAAAATATGAGTTGTAGTCAACCTAGTTTTCAGTTCAAAGAAGCTCTCCTCACACTCGTCTGACCACTAAAACGTAACCTTTTTTTTAGTCAACTTAGTCAATAGAGAAGCTATGGGTGAAAATCCTTCCACTAACCTTCTGTAATAACCCACTAAACCCAAAAAACTTCTGATATTTGTATGAGAGGTAGGTCTGGGCCATTGTTTCACTGCCTTTATTTTTTGAGAATCTACTCGAATCCCTTCGCTAGACACTATATGATGAAGGAAAGCAACAAATTCAACCAAAACTCACACTTGCTGAACTTAGTGAATAATTGGCAATTTTTGAGAGTTTGTAGGACAACCCTTAAATGAGTCACATGTTCTTCCTCACTCCTAGAGTAATTGAGGATATCATGAATAAAGACGATAAAAAACAAGTCCAAATACTGCTTGAACACCCTGTTCATCAAATCCATGAAAGCTGCAGGAGCATTGGTTAGTCCAAATGACATAACTACAAATTCATAATGATCATATCGAGTTCTGAAAGCTATTTTTGGAATGTCACTATTTCTAACTCTAAGCTGATGATAACCAGATCTGAGGTCTATCTTCAAGAAATGACTAGCACCCTGAAGTTGGTCAAAATATTCATCAATCCTGGGGATAGGGTACTTATTCTTGATTGTGACTTTTTTCAACTGCCGATAGTCAATGCACATCTTGAGAGAACTATCTTTCTTTTTCACGATCAACACTAGTGCACCCCATTGGGAAATACTGGGTCTGATGAAGCCTTTATCTAGAAGGTCTTTCAACTGCTCTTTCAATTTCTTAAGCTCAGTTGGAGCCATTCTATAAGGAGGAATAGAAATAGGCTAGGTATCTGGAAGGAGATCAATTGCAAAGTTGATTTCCCTTTTGGGAGGAACTCTGGGAAGATCTTTTGGAAACAATTCTAGAAACTCATTTACTACTAGAACTGACTTGAGAGTTCTGGTGTCGGAGTTTGAATCCTTAACCCGAACTAGATGGTAGAGATACCCCTTATAAATCATTTTTCTAGCCTTAAGGTAAGAAATGAATCGACTCATAGACGCTGAGATACTACCCTTCCGTTCTAAGATTGGTTCATCTGGAAACAAAAAATGAACGATCTTAGTTCTACAATTGACTGAGGCATAACAGGAATGTAACCAATCCATGACTAGAATGATATCAAAGTCTACCATTTCTAACTCTATAAGATCTACTGAGGTGACTTTCTTAGAGACTGTGACAGGGAGATTTCTATATACCTGTCTAGCTATGACTGGGTCACCAACTGGAGTAGAGACTGAGAAAGGTTCTGAGAGAGTTTCTCGACTGACATCGAAGTTCATTGCTAAATATGGAGTGACAAAGGAAAGAGTAGCCCCTAGATCTAACAAAGCATAAACATCTAAATGAAAGACTCGCAACGTACTAGTGACCACATAAGGAGAATCTTCCTGATCCTGGTGAACCTGGAGAGTATACAACCTGTTCTGGCACTAACCACCACCGATACCAAATGAAGCACCCTACTGAGTTGGGTGATCTACTGGTGTTGCTGAAGTTGTAGACTGAGCCCTACTATTGTTACCTCCTTGTCCATGTTTAGAAAAAGGGAAATACCTCAACCTGTGACCAGTCTGACCACACCCAAAACATCCATCCTTTCCTGCAAGACACTCCCCCGAATAGTTCTTACCACACTTTGGACAAGTTGGGTAGGTTCTGGTAACTGAAACACTCCCCTAAGACTTAGAGCCTGATGCCCTACCTTTTTAATCATGTCGAAACATGGAGGATGGAACACTGGTTGATGAAGATGCTGAGGCTGAAGAGTTTCTACTAAAACTGCGAGTGATTTCCACCATGCGATTTGTGCTGAGAGTACTCATAGTTCCCTGTCCTAGTCTTTTTGTTGTCCTTAGCCTGTTCCCTAAGATTATTCCCTCAACCTGTTGGGCATGGGTCATGAGCCTAGAAATAGTCATATCCTCTAACAATATCACATTTCTGCACTCTGTCTTCACCAGGTTATATACCTAAAATAAGAACTTACTCATCTTCACCATGGGATCGACAACCATTTGTGGAGCATACCTGGAGAGCTGGGTGAACTTGAGTCCGTACTCTTGGACTTTCATGGAACCTTGCCTCAAATTCATTAACTCCTGAGCTTTTGCCTCTCTCAACTCTCTTGGAATGAACCTGTCCAGAAAAGCTCCAGTAAAACACTCCCAAGTTACAGGAGCTGCATTATCACCCCTATTTTCCTTCCATAGTGTGAACCATATGTTGGCCATATCCTTAAGCTTGTAGGATACCAACTCTACCCTATCATTTCTAGTCACTTGCATCACTCCAAGTATCTTCTTGACCTCATCAATAATGATTTGGGATCCTCACCAACTTGCGACCCTAGAAACTCAGACGGATTCATCCTAACAAAACCTCGGACCCTAGCTGCCACTGATCCACCATTTCCATTAGTAGGAACTGGAACCTGCTGATTGTTCTGGTTATCTAAACTTTGGGTCAAAATTTGAATGGCATTTCAAAATTCTACATTCAAAACCATATGATATGGGACTGGAAGAGCTACGTTAGCGTTGTAGGCATTAGCAGTCTTTGTGTAAGCTCTATGAGGAGGCATATATTTGAAATGCATAACATCGAGTTAAAAATAAGATCATACCCACGCATGATAAAAATCAAGAAAGTGAAGCTTTTCCTAAAACACTTTGCAGCCCCCCCTTCATAGGTGTGGCACGCTTCACACTCATGAAATGGACTCTACTTAATTTGGCTTTCAGATATCATAGGACCCTTGAATCTAGTGCTCTGATACCATGTTTTTCACATCCTGAGGCTACTCCCTTGACTTAACACGGGACTTAGCATCACGAGTGACCCCAAGCTAACCCTAATGGCATAATATAAGCATACTAAGATAAGTTGAAAGTAGAAATACTTTGTAGAAGCTTAAACATGACATAAAGTGAAATGATAGGGAATACCCATTCTAAGTCTTAATATATAACAACTGAGAGTTCAAACTCAAATAGAAACTGAATCTAACTATCTCAAAAATAAAGCCTCTAACTGACTAGAAATGCTGGGACATGTCCCCAACTAACTCTAGCAAAACTGAAACTAAAAAGAAAGAACAATTGAATAGAAAACATGTCAATCGTCCTAGAAGAACGAGAACTCACCACTGATACTATGAACTGGAGATCAGGAACCGATCTATGTGTGATCTGAATGCTAAGGACCTGAACCTACATCATGAGAAGATTTAGCGCAGAGTATGCATCAGTACTTGAAAAGTACTGCGCATATAGGATAGGATAAAGTTGAACAATATATACATAACTGAATAAAGCAATAAGAGCAATTACATAATCTGAACATGATGTAAATACTGAAATATACTAAAATAAACTGAACTGAATGCAATGACCAACTACATGACATGTTGAGACTGAATACTGAATTATAATTGATAACCTGGTCAAAGCACTAGAATTTGACTGTGGGAGCTACTGTTAACTGACATAAAACCACGAGATCTATCCTTGGAGTTTGATGTATCACCCCATCGGGAGGACCCAATATACCATGCAAGGAGTATAAAGGCATGACTAGCATGATCACTAAATATATTTCCCACAGAGGGGACTTATACTATGGGGGCACGTAGTTCTGGGACTATGAGGGTGACTGACCCTAGTCCACTCGGTATTAAGCCTACTCCCAACTGATTATGTAAGTAACACTTTATGACTGAATTATGTAATACTGAATAGCTCAAAATACTGGCATGCTAACTGAAAATGCAACATTTATATACTTATAATGAAACATTCTTAACTGAGGTATGTATATCTGAATAAACTGACCTAGCAAATGTAATTCATGAACTAAACGAATCTGCACAACTACAGTTCTGAGTTTCATACAAGAAGCTAAGCAACAATGCCTCAACAACAAGATAATACCATTTGGATTAGTCTAACAGCTGAATTGCAACATTGGTCTAAAGTTCAAGAAACCCTAAGTCTAAACATGACATAGAGAATCAAGAATGTGACTGAATCCTAGGGACCTAATGGGTGAAAGGAACCCACTAGTGAAATCTCACATACCTGGTGATGAATTTCAAGGAGAAATCTTTCAATTTCAGGGCTAGAACCAGAGAAAACCTTGATGTGTTCTTGGAGAGGGTTGGTCGACTCTTTCTCCCTTTTCTCGTTCAACATGGATGAATTTTAGACAATGAGTTGACTTTCGTAAAGTCTAATTTAGTTACAAGGCTTAAATTGACTAAAACGACGTAGTTTAGGGGTTAAACGGTGTAGTTTAGGTGTCCAACGCATAAGGAAAAGACCAAAATGACCCTAACTTAAAATCTGACGAAGCCACTGATGGACTATGGACTGACCGATGGTCCATCCTGGTAAGGTGTTGTTTGGCTTTAAAGCGATGGATTGTGGGGGTCTGAACCATGTCCTAGACCACTGACCATGGTCCCACTTACGGTCCGTAGGTCCTGGCGTTCGTCCAAACTTGGTTGATTTTTTTCTGGGTTATGGGAGGGAGCTGCAGGTGACCATCCACGGACCCCACCTACGGTTTGTGGGTCAACCTATGGTTTGAAGGTGGCACCGTTGGTGGAACCTGAAACTTCTGGAATTCTGCATTTCTGGTCTGTTTAGAATACAGGGTGTTACACTTCTAATTCAATAATCATTATTGTTATCTATCATTGTTTGTTCATTCTATGTATTGACCTCCATTCATTTTAGATCACACAAAATAAACAAATAACGAAATTATTTAGTGGACACACATTTTTATTACATGTGTGGTTGAGTATATTATAAATAGAATATATAAGGTATAAGATAAAACATGTATTTTATTTTAAATAAATAAACTTATAGTAACTTTTATTTCTATTTAAACTAGACACATAATCCTGTGCTAGCACGGGCCCAACATGTATTATTTTTGTTTTACAATTTATGCCCTATAAATACAATTTGGAGAGTCAATATTTTTTTTACAATATGATTTTTAGATTGTTGTGGATTATAATATTTTTAAATATAATATTCAATATTATATATGTGTTATTTTATCCATTCCAATTTATGTGGCATTGATAAAATATTGAGAACAATCGAACTTTCTATGACTTTTAAACTTTTAGGTTGTTAATTATTGTGATTTAAAGTACTTTTTACATTAGGTTCAATCAAATAATATATGTTACTTATAGTGTTCCAATTTATGTGGCACTGATAAAAATTTGAGAGTTAACCAAATTTTTTATATATCTTTGAATATTTTAAGTTATTAATTATTATAATTTATAGTATCTTTTATGTAATTTTCAAGTAATATATTTTACTCCATTTGTCCCAATTTATGTGGGACTTATATAATTTTGAGAATCATTTAAATTTATTAAATGTGTTGTGAATTATTGCAATTCATAGTACTTGTTATGTTATGCCCCGAGCTACATCCTAGATGCACTGGCACCCGAAAACACGTGTTCGCCCCAAGCAAACCCTTGGCCTGGCTTATCTCTTAGCGGAAGACTTACTCAACATTTAATATCTCAAATGAAAACTTTAACTCTTTGGAATATTTAAGGAAAACATTCACTAGCCAAAGTGACAACTCAAGTCTCAGACATCAATAACCAAAATGAACAAGACTAATGAAATATAACTATCTATCTACGAAGCCTCTACTAAATGAGATGGATGTCGGTACAAGACCCACGACATCCTAATAAACCTAGAATGAATAAAGTAAACAAGGGGTCCTCCGAAAGTAAGGAGGCTCACCAACAACTCTGAAGCTCAACTGGATCAATGAAGCATTGGATGCTGATCCTAGTTACCTGTACCTGCATCATAAAATGATGCAGGCCAAATGGCGTCAGTACATGGAATGCACGAGCATATGAGAGGAAATCTAAACAAGACATAAGGTTGAACTAGAACTAAAACAAAACACTTACCTCGTTTCAACTCATCTCATCTCAATATAATGTAGTAATTAAAGATGCAATATAAAGAAAAGCTTTAAAACATGTAGATAACAACCCAGTGTATTGAAAGACACAATAATAACTTAGTTTTGTATATGAAAATACAAGTAACTCTGTGGGAGAATCTCTAACCGACAAGCATCACTATGAGCTATGTGACGATACATCGTCTCACACACCCTGCAAGAATTTTCCTATACTTTGTCGGGGTATAGAACTCCTCAACCAAGTGGATCCACTAGTCTATACTAAAAAATCTTAAGGAATCATCTAAAAAGTATGACCCTTTCTACCCACGTTGGCTACATAGTTTATGGAGACTTTGAGTTATTTGAACTAGTCCCCATATTGGTGCTCAATACTACTCCAAAAATGTAACAAGCTCATATGTTTAAAAACATGACTTTCTCTATGGTTTGATATTATTACTCAAAATCTATTTCTTAAAAGAGATGGTACTCAGAACTGCTCATGAAAAACTCTTCTGGAAATCAGTGTTTCCTCTCATCTTAAATGTGAAAACGTTTACTCTTGGGAATACTTAGTTCCCATATATCATTTTAAAGATAATGAAATCATCTCTACTCTTCCTCAAACTGAATGCTCAAGTATTAAAACAAGTTTAAAACAATTGTAAAATACTTTTGAAAAGACTCCAAGAAATTCTCTATACTTGACTCTTATCTCTACCTTGAATTTGAATTATGGATTCAAGGGTTATGATCTCTTATGGATGATCTCATGATATTTAGATGTAACTTTAAGTGTATAAATCAACTAGAAAATATAGGTGCGATTCGAGGGAATTTAAACAGAAAGAAGTGGGAAAGGGTAGAGGACCTGGCGACCCTGGCGTACTAAGTGGCGCAGGGCGCCAAACCTTGAACTGCAGAGTCTGGGTTGGGGTGCACTGAGTGGCGCGGTGCCCAACCTACAAACTCTATCTTGGGGCACACTGTGTGGCGCAGCACCCCAGTCCTTTCCTCATAAATGTTGATGAATTTTCTTGCTCATTTTCTAACCCCAATTCACCTAGAATCAAATGGTTTCTTCCCCAATCACTTTGATTCTAATACCCAATATTAGTGTACAAAATCTACCAAAAAACAACCTCAAAACTCATATGATTATCTCAAGAACTCACCAAAACTTCCACAATCAAGATTTTGAAAGAAGCTTCAACAAAACTCATCAAGAACTCAAATCCTTTACTTTCAAGAAGGAAATTATGCTGAATTAATCATGATTGGAACATGGGTGAAAGAACCCAACTCTTTGTGAACTCACATACCTCTTAGGGTTTAAATCCTTGGTGATATCCGCAACGAAATCCTCAAGAAATTGATGAACGCTTGACTTTTCTACTTTTTCTCCTCTTCTTGAACTTCTCTCAAAAACCTTGTGTATATTTGGATTTATAAAACTGAACCAAGTCATTTTAGACTCCTAAATATTACCAAATTTCATTTTAAGTTAATTGGGTAAGCAAATGACCAAAACACCCCTATTAAATTCGGGTAGCTTTCCTTACCTATACAGCTCGACTTCAAATGGGCATATCTCCCTAATACATGCTCAAAAATTAGCAAACTCTGTGGTGTTAAAAAGAGGATTCCAAAAGCTTTCATTTGATATCTTATGGGCCACCTAACTCATTCTGTAATGAAAGTTATGGTCATTTGATGTTGACCCAAAACTCATACTTACAATAACTTGCCAAAATTTCCAATTTAGTTTCTTTCTAATTCTAGTTCTTTCAAAAACCGAGGTGTTACAATATCTTTCCCTTGGGAACATTCGTCCTCGAATGAGATTACTCTAAGTAGACTAAAGGTGTAGAATCTAACATTCAACTCAAACAACCAACAAGCAATATATAACACAACATGTCAACTTAAAATAAATTCCAAGAAAAGGATTATTACCTTAATTTAGAATTTCTCCGAACTCAAAGAGATGTGGGTATCTCTTCTTCATGTCCTCCTCATCTTTTCGAGTAGCTTCCTCAATAAACTGATTCCTTTATAAGACCTTAATTGATGCTACCTCCTTGGTTCTCAACTTGTGAACCTGGCGGTCTAAAATCTAAACAGGAATCTCCCCATAAGATAAGCTATTCTTAATACCAGTATCTTCAGTAGTTATGATAAGTGAGGGATCTTCCATACAACATGGAAATGTGAAATACCGGATGCACCACTGCTAACTCTTATGGTAGCTCTAACTCATAAGCTACATTGCCGATGCTCTTGGGTATTTTGTAAGGACCAATATATCAAGGACTAAGCTTCCATTTCTTACCAAATCTCATAACACCCTTCATGGATAAAATTTTCAAGTAAACCCAATCATCTAATTCAAACTCTAAATTTCTTCTCCTAACACATGCATAGGATTTTTGACAGCTCTGCATTGTTTTTAATATCTCTTGAATAACCTTCAGTTTATCCATAGCTTAATGAACTAAGTCTGGTCCTATCAATCCAGCTTCACCAATAACAAACCATCTAATAGGAGATATGCATTTTCTCCCATAATGAGCCTCATAAGGAGCCATCCGTATGCTAGAGTGATAATTGTTGTTGTAAGAAAATTCTATGAGAGGTAAGTGATCATCCCATTTCCCTTTGAAATTGATCACACACGTCCTCAACATATCCTCTAAAGTCTGAATTTTGCACTTTGCTTGACCATTTATCTATAGATGAAAATTAGTATACTCAAATTTACCTTCGAACCCAAACCTTTCTAGATTGACTTCTAAATTTGTGTTGTAAATAGTGCACCTCTATTTGAAATAATCGACATAGGGACTCCAAGTAGTATAACTACCTCTTGAGAGTATAACTTGGCATAATCTTTTGTTGAATGTGTAGTCTTTACTGGTAAGAAATGGGATAATTTAGTCATTCGATCTATAATCACCCAAATCAAATCATGCTGCCTACGAGGTCGTAGTAAACTTGTAAGGAAATCCATATTGATCATCTCCCGTTTCCATTCTGAAAGGTCTATATTCTAAGCCATACCACCGAGCCTCTGGTGCTCTACTTTGACTTGTTGGCAATTTGGACACTTAGCAACGAACTCTGCAATGCCCTTCTTCATACTACTCCACCAATAGACTTCTCTCAAGTCGCATTACATCTTTGTGAAACCCGGATGGATAGAATATTTGGAGCTATGAGCTTTCTTCAAGATTCTCTCTTGTAGTTCATCCACCCTTGGTACACGCAGTCTACCTTGGTACCTCAATATACCATCTCCCCATTGTTCAAAAGCCATCACTTTTTGTTTATGAACATTTCCCTTTAATTCAAGCAAAATAGGATCTCGGTCTTGTTTCTCTTTCACTTCGGACACTAATGATTATTCAGCACCATTCATCACTACTCCTCCTTTGTTGGAATTCCATTAGTCAAACTGCTAATCGTGCAGTTCTATGCACATCGTTTGCTAACTCTTTCTTGTCCTCCTTAACATGGGAAGTACTACTCATAGACAACCTACTTAAAGCATCAGCAATGATATTAGGTTTACCTTGATGATAGAGAATACTTATGTTATAATCCTTGAGTAATTCTAACTACCTCCTTTGTCTGAAATTAAGCTCTTTCTGACTAAACACATACTGAAGACTCTTGTGATCGGTGAACACATCCACATGAACACCATAAATATAGTGACACCATATTTACAAAGTGAATACTACATTAGCCAACTCTAGATCATGGGTTGAATAATTGTTCTCATGAATCTTAAGTTGTCTGGAGGCATAATCTATAACTTTGCCATTCTACATTAACACACAACCCAGTCCAACTCTGGATGCATCAAAATATACCATAAAACTTTGTGTAGCCCTTGGTAAGGTCAATACTAGGGTAGTAGTCAACCGTTTTTTCAATTCCTAAAAGATTTTCTCACAGGATCCAGACCATTGAAACTTAACTATTTTCTGAGTCAACTTGGTCAATAGGGACGAAATCGAGGAAAATCCCTCGACCAACCTTCTATAATAACCAGCCAATCCCAAGAAACTCCTACTATCGATTGGAGACATGGGTCTAGGCCAATTTTGCACTACCTCTATCTTTTGAGTATCAACTCGAATTCCATCACCGGAAACAATATGGCCTAATAATCCCACAGATTCAAGCCAAAATTCACACTTAGAAAATTTACCATATAACTCGTTATCCTTCAGAGTTTGGAGAACTATTCTGAGATGACTAGCATGATCTTTCTCATTCCACGAATAATTTAGAATGTCATCAATGAATACAATAATAAAACATATCTAGATAAGGCTTCAATACAATGTTCATAAGGTCCATGAATGCTGCAAAAGCATTGGTCAAACCAAAGGACATAACTAGGAACTCATAATGACCATAGTGGGACTTGTAGAAGATCAAAGAGTTTCTGCTGCTGGCGGGCGTCTAAACTACGGACCGTAGGAAGGTCTATGGCTGGTCACCCAGAAAACCCTTGACCAACGACTAGACCTACAGACCATAGCTGAAACCACAATTCGTGGATCGTGGCCCACAACACCCCTTTCTTATAGCCAAATGACGAGATGATGGGACAGATCGTAGGTCCATCCGCGGTCCGTCGGTCAGGCTTGTCGTTGGCCCCAACAACTTTTAAGTTAGGGTCATTTTGGTCTTTTTCCCTACGTATTGGACACCTAAACTACGTTATTTTGGTCAGCTTTAGCCTAGTGACTTAGTCAGAACTTACCCTAAGTGATTCATTCACTAGACTTTATCAAACTTAGAGCAAAAGAGGATAAAAGAGGCGATCCAACCCCTCCAAGAATGCAACAAGTTTTCTTTAGTTCCAGCCCTGAAATCAAAAAAATTCTCCGTGAAATTCATCACCAGGTAGGTGGGATTTCACTAGTGGGTTCCTTTCACCTATTAGGTCCCTCGAATTCAGTCAGATTCTTGATTCCCTACATATTGTTTAGACCTAGGGTTTCTTGAACATTAGAGAATTGTTGTGATATAGTTGTTGTAGTGCTCTTTCTCAGGTTATCATGTTTTCATAACATCGTTACTTAGTTCCTTGCATGAAACTCAGAACCCTAGTGGTGTAGATTCGTTTAGTTCATGAATTATACTAACTAGGCCATATAATCATGTATACATGCCTTAGATTTCAAATGTTTCATTATCAGTATTTAAGTGTTGTATTTTCAGTTAGAATGTCAGAATGTTGAGCTATCCAATATATTTCAGTTATGTTGTATTGTACACATTTCCAGTTGGGAGTAGGCTTAACACCAATTTGGACTAGGGTCAGTCACCCTCATAGTCCCAGAACTGCGTGCCCTTGTAGGCTTATAAGTCCCCTTAATGGGCATCAGATTTAGTGATCACACCAGTCATGCCTTTATACCCTGGCAATGTATATTGGGTCCTCTCGATGGGGCGTATACATCGGACTCCACGTTTAGCTCACGTGGTTTTATGTCGATTAATAGTAGCTCCCACAGTCAGACTCTAGTGCATTTGACCAGGTTTCCAGTTATATTTCAGTATTGAGTTTCAGCATGTTATGTACATGGTCATTGCATTAAGTTTAGTTCATATTCAATATATTTTAGTATCTTCATCATGTTCAAATTATATCATTGCTCAATATGCTTTGTTCAGCTTTATCCTATCATGCATGCTCAATACCTTCTAGGTACTGATGCATACTCTGTGCTACATCTTTTCGTGATGTAGGTTCAGGTCCTCAGCATTCAGATCACGTTTAGATCATTTCCCGATCCACACTCAGCAGAATCAGGGGTGAGCCTTCATACTTCGAGGACAATAGACATGATTTCGTATTTTAGTCTTTCATTTCAGTTTTAGTTTTCCTAGAGTTAGCTGGGGGCATGTCCCAACATCTCTAGTTTGTTAGAGGCTTTATTCAGACATAGTTAGATTCATATTTAGTATTTTGAGTTATAGTCCAATATCATTAACTCTTATTCAGTATTTATAAATTTAGAGCAGTATTGGGTATTCCACATCATTCAGTTTATCTCATGTTTTAAACTTCTGCATAGTATTTTTTGTTCAGTTGTTTAGGTATGCTTATGATATGACAGCTCAAGGTTAGCTTGGGGTCACTCCTGATCCTAAGCCCCGTGTTTACGTCAAGGGGGTAGCCTCGGGGCATGAAAACTTGGTATCATATCCTTAGGTTTAAGAGTCCTATAATGTCTGAAAAGTCGCACTAAGTAGAGTCCATTTCATGAGTGTGAAGCGTGCAACACTTATGAGGGGGAGGTTGGTGTTTAAGGAAAAATTTCAATTTTTTTGATACTCTTATCATGGGTAAGGTATGATCCAACTTCTCATTTCTAATTCGTCGTATTGCTTTTCAGATCAAGCGTAGAGCTTACACAAGGAATGTTTATGTAGGTCCTCTAGTTCCAGACAATAAGGTTTAAAATGTAGAGTTTCGTAATGTTATCCATCTTTTGGCTCAGAGTGTAGCCCATCAAAACAATCAGAAGGTTCCAGTTCCTACAAATACTAGTGGTGGATCAGTGGCAGCTAGGGCTGAGATTTTGTTAGGATAAATCCGCATGAGTTTCTAAGGTCGCAAATTGGTGAAGACCCCTAGAACTTCATTGATGAGGTCAAGAAAATCTTTGGAGTGATGCAAGTGACTGTAAATGATAGGGTAGAGCTGGCGTCCTACCAACTTAAGGATGTGGCTCACATATGGTTCAAACAGTGGAAGGAAAATAGGGGTGAGAATGCAGCTCCTGTGACTTGAGAGTGTTTTATCGGTGCTTTTCTGGATAGGTTCTTCCCAAGAGAATTGAGGGAGGCTAAGGCATAAGAATTTATGAATTTGAGACAAGGTTCAATGTCAGTCCAAGAGTACAGACTTAAGTTCACCTTGCTCTCTAAGTATGCTCCACCTATGGTTGCCGATCCTAGGGCCCAAATGAGTAAGTTCCTATTTGGGGTATTTGACTTGGTGAAAATAGAGTGCAAAAATGTTATGTTGTTGGAGGATATGTATATCTCTAGGCTCATGACTGATGCTCAGAAGGTTGAGGGAGGTAATCTTAGAGAACTAGCTAAGGGCAACAAGAAAGCTAGAACAGGAAACTACAAGTACTCTCAGCAAAAATCGGGTGGTGGAAATCGCTCACAGTTTCAGTAGAAATCTTCAGTCCCAGCACCTTCATTAGTTGGTGCTCCATCACCCAGGTTTCAACAGGATCATAAAGGTAGGGCATCAGGCTCTAAGTCTCAAAGGAGTACTTCAGGTAACAGGACCTACCCGACTTGTCCAAAGTGTAACCATCTGGGTGAGTGTCTTGCAAGAAGAAAGAATGTTTTGGGTGTGGTTCAGTTTGGTCACATGTTGAGAGATTGCCCTTCTTCTAAACAAGGACAATGAGGTAACAATAATAGGGCTCAGTCTAAAGCTCCAGCAGCACCAGTAGGTCGCCCAACTCAGTAGGGTACTTCATTTGGTACAGGTGGTGGTCAGCGCTAGAACAATTTGTATGCTCTTTGGGCTCACCAGGATTAGGAAGATTCTCCTGATGTAGTCACTGGTATGCTATGAGTCTTTCATTTAGATGTTTATGCTTTGTTAGATCCAGGGGCTACTATTTTCTTTGTAACTCTGTATATAGCAGTAAACTTCGGTGTCAGTCTAGAAACTCTCTCAGAACTTTTGTAAGTCTCTACTCCAGTTGGTGACCAAATTATAGCTAGATGGGTATACAGAAATTACTCTGTCACAATCTCTTAGAAAGTCACCTCAATATATCTTGTAGAGTTAGAAATGGTAGACTTTGATATCATTTTAGGAATGGATTGGTTACATTCTTATTATGCCTCAGTCGATTGTAGAACTAGGGTTGTTCGCTTTCAGTTTCTAAGCAAACCAGTCTTAGAATGGAAGGGTAGTAGCTTAGTGCCTATGGGTCGATTTATCTCGTACCTTAAGGCCAGGAAAATAATCTCTAAAGGGTAAATCTATCATCTTGTTTGGGTTAAGGGTTCAAACTCTGAAACTCTAACTCTTGAGTCACTCCCAGTAGTAAATGAGTTTCCAGAAGATCTTCCCGGAGTTCCTCTTAAAAGGGAAATCAACTTCAGAATTGATCTCCTTCCAGATACCCAGCATATTTTGATTCCTCCTTACAGAATGGCTCTAGCTGAGCTTAAGAAATTGAAAGAACAGTTGAAAGATAAGGGATTCATCAGACCTAGTATCTCTCCAAAAGGTGCTCCAATGTTATTCATGAAAAAGAAAGATGGTTCTCTCAGGATGTGTGTTGACTATTGATAGTTGAACAAAGTCACAATCAAGAACAAGTACCATATCCCCAAGATTGATGACTTGTTCGACCAACTTTAGGGTGCTAGTCATTTTTCGAAGATAGACTTCAAATCTGGTTATCATCAGCTCAGGGTCAAAGAGAGTGACTTCCCGAAAATAGCCTTCAAAACTTGATATTGTCATTATGAATTTGTAGTTATGTCTTTTGGACTAACCAATTCTCCTGCATCTTTTATGCATTTAATGAACAGGGCGTACAAGTAATATTTGGACTTGTTTGTTATCGTCTTTATTGATGATATCATCATTTACTCAGGGAATGAGGAGGAACATTGTCAGGACCCAAGCCTAGGGCCTAGACGTGATATGGCGAATGAGGAACCCGAAGGAACCCCAAACAAGCCTCTCAAACTTGTCATCACACTTCATCGGTTGCGGAAGTACATTCAACATTAAATAACGGGAATTAGGGACTAAGGGCAAACCATTTCAAAATAACATCATAGAATAAGAGTCAAGCTCATTTACAAAATACTTGTCCAACGCACACCTCTACATACATAGATAGGACGGGGGCCATGACATACTACCGGCTCCCCTCATAGTCAAAATACAATTGCAAGCTAAAGTCTCAAAATATAAGAGTAGGAAACATAACATAGCCCTTGAATCATTGAGGCTCACCAACAAACTCGGATAAGCACCGTACTAGCCACGTGGATGGAGAGAAGGATCAAGAGTATCTCCGGTCCCTACATGGTGACATCATGTAGGCAAAATATGCATTAGTACTTTGGAATGTACTAAGTATGCGGGGTGCAATACAATAATAGACAAGGACATAATCGAAATGCAAGAAATAGTTCCATAAGCATAATGAATAACAATATGAGGATGCATGATCAAAGTGACGTCAAAACAAGTTTAAGTAGATCTATACTAATAGTAGATATCATATGTGTGTGCATAATCCAACCAATCTCTAACCCCAACTTAGGATGGGGGATGTCGTTCACACCCGGACACCCTGGTGGCAAGGTATAAACCCCTCACATGGTTGATGTTGATCACACCCTAAGCATCCTAGGTGGTGAGGTATAAACCCCTCACATGGTTGATGTTGGTCACACCCCAAGCATCCTAGGTGGTGAAGTATAAACCCCTCACATGGTTAATGTTGGTCACACCCCAAGCATCCTAGGTGGTGAGGTATAAACCCCTGACATGGTTATCCGGTTCTTTTCCCTCGGACCGGGCATGGACATGCAACACTTTATATAGGAAATTCACATTAAGCTCTAATGCAATCTCATGTATGGAATGAACATATACACAAGCTTAGTTTGTCATCAACACATCTCTGGAATGTCATACATCTTATAACTCAAGCCTTAAAACATCAATTCATCAATTCTCCATAATTGAACATTTTGTCAAACACCTTGAAGGCATGTAATGGGGTCAAAAAGCATGGAAAATAGGATAGTAATTATGCACCAAAACCAGTGAACAACCTGCAACAATGCCTTTTAACACCCACAAGACCACATGAAAAATCTCCACATCAATTCCAAGTTTAGATTCAAGTTCTAGAGTCACAACATGCTCAAAATAACCACTTTTCATGCTAGAATTCACTGTGCAGGAAATTTATATAAAGAACAAGACTAATTTATGAATCTCAATTTAAACCATGAATTAGTGAGTAGAATAGAGTCTAGGCACTATGGATGGAAGGACCCATGAGTTCAACACCACATACCTTAAGTTTTTATGAAGGTCTTGAGAGTGTCTTCAATGGAAGCTTGGAACTTGGAGCAAGAATCTCTTCAATCTTGAGGAAGGTTTTGGATTAGGGTTCTTGAGAGAAAATGTGTCTAAGTATAGGAGAGGTATTTTGGTAAATTTTTTTAGAGATGGGAATTGAATTAATGCTATATAGGAAATAAAATATGTCCTTAGAGAAAAAAACGGGTCCAACACTTAGAAAAAAAAATGAGGCTTATGAACAGTAAATTCGCTCTCTGGAAATTGCATTTCCTGCACGGACGAATTTTACGAAAATGGGCATAACTTCTTTGTCCGAACTCCGAATGAGGTGAAACAAAGTGCGTTGGGTAGCTAACTCAAAGGGCTTTCCATGGATATTTTATGGGCCACCCAATTATTTGTGTGCTAGGAGACATGACCCTCCAAAGTAGACCCTCAAAAAATGCTTCACTTGAAAATTTCGGATTTTGATACGGTTGCTCTAAAATTTGGGCTAGACCCATTTTCCACTCAATTTGACCCCCTAAACAAGAATATGAAATCGGATTTTCGAAAAATGAAACGGGTTTTTAGATATAGCTAAAACTAGTTTCCGGTAACTTTCGAAGCACATTTTTATGAACTTTTTGGGTCGTTTCAATATCTACCCCTTGGGAACATTCGTCCTCGAATGTGGAAGAGACGTACAAGGAAAGACTTAGTAAGAACATATCAGCCCCAACATGAATGCAAAAAATTTATTTAAACATCACTTCAAGATTTCAAAACTTAGTGTAAAGCATCCATAACTCATCGATTTAAACATATATGCACATGAATGATCTAGGGGCTGAAATGTAAGACTCAATGGAGTATAAAGGACTTGATTTAATACCTTAGGCTTGAGTGGAGTTGAATAGATAAGGATAACGTCCTTGCATGTCCGCTTCGGCCTCCCAAGTAGCACTCTCCCCTTGTTGATTTCTCCAAAGCACCTTAACGGACGCCACTTCTTTGTTCCTCAGCCTCTTAACTTGTCTATCTAAGATCTGAACTGGGACTTCTTCATATGTCAAATTATCTTTTACAACACCCACAACCTCAAGAGGTACAATAGCGTTAGGATCACCAACACATTTCCTCAACATCGATATATGGAATACCAGATGAACTAATTCCATCTCCTTGGGCAACCCCAACTCATAGGCTACTTTACCAACCCTTCTTATTACCTCATAAGGACTGACATACCTAGGACTTAACTTCCCCTTCTTACCAAAACGAACCATACCTTTCATTGGAGAAACTTTCAAATAAACCCAATCACCCACTTTGAATTCAAGATCCCTTCTCCTCACATTGGCATAAGACTTTTGACGACTTTGGGCTGTTTTCAACCTCTCCTTAATCATCCTTACCTTCTCAAGAGCATCCATGACCAGATCCAGACCCAACAAGGCCACCTCTCCAACTTCAAACCACCCAATCGGTGATCTACACCGTCTACCATAAAGTGCCTCAAAAGGAGCCATATCGATACTAGAATGATAACTATTATTTTATGCAAACTCAATCAAAGGAAGATGATCATCCCAACTACCTTTCAACTCCAAGACACAAGCTCTAAGCATATCCTCCAAGGTTTGAATTTTTCTTTCGGCTTGGCCATCCGTTTGAGGGTGGAAGGCCGTGCTAAGCTTTACCTTTGTACCAAGACCCCTTTGGAAAGATTTCCAAAAGTGAGAAGTGAATTGGGCACCACGATCCGAGATGATAGACAAGGGAATCCCATGCAACCTTACCAATTCATGAATGTACAATTTGGCATACTCTTCAGCCCCATAAGTAGTTTTAACCGGTAGGAAATGAGCCGACTTTGTCATCCGATCAACCACCACCCAAACCGAATCAAAACCTTTTCTAGTCTTGGGCAAGCCCACTACAAAATCCATGTTGATTTCTTCCCACTTCCAAGTAGGTATCTCAATGTCTTGAGTTAGGCCACCCGGCCTTTGATGTTCGGCCTTGACTTGTTGACAACTATGGCAACCCGAAATAAATTTTGTAATGTCCTTCTTCATACCGCCCCACCAATACACATCTCTCAAGTCTCTATACATCTTTGTTGACCCAGGATGAATAGAATAAAAAGAATTATGAGCCTCATCAAGGATTCTTTCCCTCACACCATCCACACAAGGAACACATAATCTACCTTGGTACCTAAGGGCACCATCTCCCCTTTGGGAGAAAACCTCCACCTTACCACTACTCACCGAAGCCTTTAATTCCACCAAAGAAGGATCAAGATCTTGCTTGGCTATCACCTCATCAACCAAGGAAGACCTTGAACCATCAACAACAACTACTTCTCCACTATCCACCCCTTCTAACCTAACTCCCAATTTGGCCAACCGATGGACCTCCTTAGCCAACTCTTTACTACCTTCCTCCACATGAGCCAAGCTACCCATGGACACTCTACTCAATGCATCCGCCACCACATTAGCTTTCCCCGAATGATAGTGAACGCTCATATCATAATCCTTAAGGAACTCTAACCACCTCCTTTGTCTTAAGTTAAGATCTTTTTTGCGTGAACACATATTGGAGACTCTTATGGTCGGTGAAGATATCAACATGCACCCCATACAAATAGTGATGCCAAATCTTTAAAGCAAAAACCACGGCGGCCAATTCAAGATCATGGGTTGGATAATTCTTTTCATGAACCTTAAGTTGCCTAGAAGCATAGGCTATAACCTTACCACTTTGCATCTACACACAACCCAAACCAATACGGGAAGCATCACAATAAACAACAAAACCTTCTACCCCATCCGGAAGTGACAAAATAGGAGCAGACACAAGCCTTTCTTTCAAAGTTTGGAAGCTTTCCTCACACTCATCCGCCCACACAAATTTAGCCTTCTTTTGAGTCAACTTAGTCATAAGAGAAGCAAGAAAAGAAAACCCTTCCACAAATCTCCTATAATAACCCGCTAAACCTAAGAAATTCCTTATATCCGACGGGGTCAAAGGTCTAGGCCAATTCCTAATAACATCGGTCTTCTTAGGATCCACCTTAATACCATCCCCCGACACCACATGGCCTAAGAAAGCAACTTCCTTCAACCAAAACTCACACTTTTTATATTTAGCGTACAACTTCTCTTCCTCAATCTTTGGAGTACAACCCTCAAGTGACCCATGTGCTCTTCCTCACCCCGAGAATAGATCAAGATGTCATCTATAAACACCACCACAAAAGAATCAAGGTAGGGTTTGAAGACCCTATTCATCAAATCCATAAAGATAGCCGGAGCATTAGTCAACCCGAAAGACATCACCACAAACTCATAGTGCCCATACCTAGTACGAAAGGCCATCTTGGGAATATCACACTCCTTCACCTTCACTTGATGATACCCGGACCAAAGATCAATCTTAAAGAAGTGACTAGCCCCATGCAATTGGTCAAATAAATCATCAATCCTTGGAAGAGGATACCTATTCTTGGCGGTGACCCTATTAAGTTGTCGATAATCAATACACATTCTAAGAGACCCATCTTTCTTCTTCACAAACAAAATTGGAGCACCCCATGGAGAATGACTAGGTCTAATAAACCCCTTCTCTAACAAATCTTTTAATTGCTCTTTTAACTCCGCCGGGGCCATACGGTAAGGGGGAATAGAAATAGGTTGAGTATCGGGAAGGAGGTTTATACCAAAACCTATCTCCCTTTCGGGAGGGACACCGGGAAGGTCTTTTGGGAAGGCATCTAGAAACTCATTAACAACCGAAATAGACTCAATAAGAGGGACTTTAGACTCCACATTATTGACTCTCACAATATGGTACAAGCACCCTTTGGAAATCAACCTATGAGCTTTCCCGACTCTCCCACTCAAGGACGGGTTCGTTAAGAAATCAAAACTTGACTTTACGAGTCCTACAATTAATAGAAGCATAATATGCATGCAACCAATCCATCCCAAGAATAACATCAAAATCCACCATGTTCAACTCAACAAGATCACAAGGCAACAACTTATTCAATATGCAAACCGGACAATTTCTATACACTTTTCTAGCAACAATAGAGACACCAATGGGAGTAGATACTTCATATGACTCATGCAACAATTTCGACTCGACATGAAATTTTCTAGCAACTAAGGGGGTAACAAAGGAAAGGGTGGCACCCGGATCAATCAAAGTATAACCATCAAGATCAAAGATTTGCAACATACCGGTCACCACATCGGGAGTCTCATTAACACCTTGTCTACCATGCAAAGCATAAAATTGATTGTTCCTTGGGGCACCACTTTGAGAAGCACCTCTACCCAAAGGAGTAGTGTTAGCATTTCGGACCTTGTTGCGGATCTTGGGACACTCAAACCTCTTGTGACCCACTTCTCCACATTCAAAGCAAGCACCCGAACCCTTCATGCAAGGACCACCATGCTTCCTCCCACACTTAGGGCATACATCCATAGAACCCACTTCACCTCCCCCTTGAGGTCTAGGAACATTGATAGCAAATCCCCGGTTGACATGAGGGTTTCCTCGGCCTTGATGAAATCTAGCACCCTTAGGGAACCTATTCTCCAATCGGGCCCTCTTGGCCTCGTGCCCCCTTCTCTTTCTTAATTTTTCCTCCTCCATTTGCTCGGCATAAGTCATCAACCGAGACAAATCCATATCTCCAATGAGCATAGCGGACCGACACTCCTCACTAACCAAGTCGGATACACCCATCACAAATTTGTTCATCCTCGACCTAGAGTCGGCCACCAAGTGAGGTGCATACTTGGAGAGTTGGACAAATTTGAGGGCATACTCCCTCACACTCATAGCTCTTTGCTTCAAGTTCATGAACTCCACCAACTTTGCCTCCCTAAGCTCAAGAGGGAAGAACCTATTAAGGAAAGCAAGTTTAAACTCCTCCTACAACACCACATAGCCATTACCTTTCTCACCCTTCATTCATCAAACCAAATTAGAGCAACCCCCTTGAGTTGGTAGGCTGCCAACTCCGCCTTCTCATAAGCACCAACATCCATAATGGTCAAGATTTTGCATACCTCATCGATGAACTCTTGCGGGTCCTCATCCATCTTTGAACCATGGAAGACCGGAGGGTTCATCCTTATGAAATCTCTCACCCTTTCCCCCGGGGTGGTAGCTCGAGGAGCTTGGGCTCCTTGTTGCACTTGGTTAGCTACCACTTGTGCAAGCATGTTGAGTGCATCACGGAGCTCACCATTGGTGGGTGGCTCTTCCGGTGATCAGGCCCGTCTTCCCCTCATGTTTGGCATGATGATCTAGCAATCCAAAGAACAAACGTTAGGGAGGAATCACCTTATTACACTCTAAGCACGGCATAGAACATGAAGAAGGGAAACCTTTCCCAAAACGTTTTGTAGGTTCCCATTCATAGTCGTGGCGCGCTTCACAACCATGATTAGGACTCTACTCAACGTGGTGTATTGGACTCCGAGGATTTAACAACCTAGTGCTCTGATACCAAGCTTGTCACGACCCAAGCCTGGGGCCTAGACGTGACATGGCAAATGAGGAACCCGAAGGAACCCCAAACAAGCCTCTCAAACTTGTCATCGCACTTCATCGGTCGCGAAAGTACATTCAACATTAAATAACGAGAATTAGGGACTAAGGGCAAACCATTTCAAAATAACATCATAGAATAAGAGTCAAGCTCATTTACAAAATACTTGTCCAACGCACACCTCTACATACATAGATAAGATGGGGGCCATGACATACTACCGGCTCCCCTCATAGTCAAAATACAATTGCAAGCTAAAGTCTCAAAACATAGGAGTAGGAAACATAACATAGCCCTCGAATCATTGAGGACTCACCAACAAACTCGAATAAGCACCGTACTAGCCACGTGGATGGAGAGAAGGATCAAGAGTATCTCCGGTCCCTACATGGTGACATCATGTAGGCAAAATATGCGTTAGTACTTTGGAATGTACTAATTATGCGGGGTGCAATACAGCAATAGACAAGGACACAATCGAAATGCAAGAAATAGTTTCCTAGGCATAATGAATAACAATATGAGGATGCATGATCAAAGTGGCGTCAAAACATGTTTAAGTAGATCTATACTAATAGTAGATATCATATGTGTGTGCATAATCCAACCAATCTATAACCCCAACTTAGGATGGGGGATGTCGTTCACACCTGGACACCCTGGTGGCAAGGTATAAACCCCTCACATGGTTGATGTTGGTCACACCCTAAGCATCCTAGGTGGTGAGGTATAAACCCCTCACATGGTTGATGTTGGTCACACCCCAAGCATCCTAGGTGGTGAAGTATAAACCCCTCACATGGTTAATGTTGGTCACACCCCAAGCATCCTAGGTGGTGAGGTATAAACCCCTGACGTGGTTATCCGGTTCTTTTCCCTCGGACCGGGCATGGTCATGCAACACTTTATATAGGAAATTCACATTAAGCTCTAATGCAATCTCATGTATGAAATGAACATATACACAAGCTTAGTGTGTCATCAACACATCTCTGGAATGCCATACATCTTATAACTCAAGCCTTAAAACATCAATTCATCAATTCTCCATAATTGGACATTTTGTCAAACACCTTGAAGGCATGTAATGGGGTCAAAAAACATGGAAAATAGGATAGTAATTATGCAGCAAAACCAGTGAACAACCTGCAACAATGCCTTTTAACACCCACAAGACCACATGAAAAATCTCCACATCAATTCCAAGTTTAGATTCAAGTTCTAGAGTCACAACATGCTCAAAATAACCACTTTTCATGCTAGAATTCACTGTGCAGGAAATTTATACAAGGAACAAGACTAATTTATGAATCTCAATTTAAACCATGAATTAGTGAGTAGAATAGAGTCTAGGCACTATGGATGGAAGGACCCATGAGTTCAACACCACATACCTTAAGTTTTTATGAAGGTCTTGAGAGTGTCTTCAATGGAAGCTTGGAACTTGGAGCAAGAATCTCTTCAATCTTGAGGAAGGTTTTGGATTAAGGTTCTTGAGAGAAAATGTGTCTAAGTATAGGAGAGGTATTTTGGTAAATTTTTTTAGAGATGGGAATTGAATTAATGCTATATAGGAAATAAAATATGTCCTTAGAGAAAAAAACGGGTCCAACACTTAGAAAAAAAAATGAGGCTTATGAACAGTAAATTCGCTCTCTGGAAATTGCATTTCCTGCACGGACGAATTTTACGAAAATGGGCATAACTTCTTTGTCCGAACTCCGAATGAGGTGAAACGAAGTGCGTTGGGTAGCTAACTCAAAGGGCTTTCCATGGATATGTTGTGGGCCACCCAATTATTTGTGTGCTAGGAGATATGACCCTCCAAAGTAGACCCTCAAAAAATGCTTCACTTGGAAATTTCGGATTTTGATACGGTTGCTCTAAAATTTGGGCTACACCCATTTCCCACTCAATTTGACCCCCTAAACAAGAATATGAAGTCGGATTTTCGAAAAACAAAATGGATTTTTAGATATAGCTAAAACAAGTTTTCGGTAACTTCCGAAGCACATTTTTAGGAACTTTTTGGGTTGTTTCAAACATACGACTTATCTGAGAGTTATTCTGCAAACTCTCAAAGATCGTAAGTTATTCGCTAAGTTTAGCAAATGTGAGTTTTGGTTACAATCAGTTGCTTTCCTTGGTCATTCGTATCTAGCGAAGGGACCCGATTGGATTCTCAGAAAATAGAGGAAGTGAAGCAATGGCCCAGACCCACCTCTCCAATAGATATCAAAAGTTTCTTGGATTTGGCTGGTTATTACAAGAGATTCATTGAAGGATTTTCGTCCATAGCTTCCCCATTGACCAAGTTGACTCATAAAAAGGTTAAGTTTCAGTAGTCAGATGAGTGTGAGAAGAGCTTCTCCGAACTAAAAACTAGGTTGACTACAACTCTTGTTTTGACTCTACCAAAGGGTTCAAATGATTATGTGATCTATTGTGATGCATCCAGAGTTGGCCTAGGTTGTATGTTGATGAAGCGAGGTAAGGTTATAACTTATTCCTCCAGACATCTTAAGGTACATGAGAAGAACTACCCAACTCATGACCTCGAGCTTGTAGCCGTAGTATTTGCCCTAAAGATTTGGAGACATTACTTTTATGGTGTTCACGTAGATGTGTTCATAGATTATAAGAGCCTCAAATATGTATTCACCTTGAAAGAATTGAATCTTTGCCAGAGGAGGTAGCTTGAATTCCTCAAGGACGATGACATGAATGTGCTTTACCATCCTGGTAAGGCCAATGTAGTAGATGTTTCTCTTAGCGTACTACTCGTGGGTAGTGTAGCACATGTTGAGGAAGAAAGAAAGGAATTAGCAAAAGATGTTTATCGACTTGCTCGTTTAGAAGTTCATCTTACGGACATGTCAGATGGTGGTGTGATAATTCAGAATAGATTAGATAGAATCTTCATTGGTAGCAGAGGTTAAGGAAAAACAAGATACTGATCCCATATTCCTTTAGTTGAAGGGTGCAGTTCATTAGCAGAAGGTAGAGGTTTTCTCCTAAGGGGGAGATGGTGTGCTTCATTACCAAGGTCTCTTATATGTTTCTAAAGTGGGTGAGTTGAGCCGGTAGATCCTTATAGAAGCCCATAACTCCAGGTATTCTATTAATCCAGGTGCCACTAAGATGTACCGTGATCTGTAGGAAGTCTTTTGGTGGAATTGCATGAAGAGGGATATAGCATATTTTGTGGCTAAGTGCCCTAATTGTCAACAGGTTAAGGTAGAACATCAAAAACAAGGAAGTATGACTCAAGAGATTAACATTCCTACATGGAAGTGGGAAGTGATAAACATGGACTTCATCACGGGTTTTCCTCGTACTCGCAGACAACATGATTCCATTTGGGTGATAGTAGATAGAGTTACTAAGTCCGCTCACTTTTTGTCTTTCAAAACTATAGATTTAGTGGGGGATTATGCTAAACTCTACATAAATGAGATAGTCAGGTTACATGGGGTTCCTTTGTCTATCATCTCAGATAGATGTCCTTAGTTTACCTCTTATTTCTAGAAATCTTTTCAGAAAGGTCTTGGTACTGAGGTAAATGTCTGCACAACATTTCATCCACAAACGGATGGTCAGGTAGAGCGTACCATTCAACCCAAATTTCAGAAGGTTTATCAAAGAAACTTACTCTAAGTTTTGCCAACTTTTTATTTCTCAACTTGCTTGACTTCAAAACTTAAATTACGATCATTGCGAATATATCACCTTCTAAAAACATCCTTATTAGCATATAAGACACTCTTTGTCTTATCCCCAAAGGTACCAATTAACTTAAGCGTTCTGAACGGGCGGGGTGTTAGAATAGATATTCTTTAACTCGAACTTGTTTAATGGTATCCTTGACACATAACGTTAGTCTAATTCTTTGGTTTTTTATTTTACCTACCCTTTGCAACCTTATTCTCCTGAAATGATACACCAAGTCATATAAGCCTCATACACTCATTCAATGATACACATTTTATGCGGAAGAACCACGGGGACTCACACATTCAACAAACCACAATCACAATTACAATGTATATTCTCACAATCATACCACAAGAGGTGATTCATGGCATACATTTGTTCAATTATCCTCATTTACATTTAGGGTGATCAATAATGCAACATTCACATACATACATGCATTATAATGAGCAATTACAAACATATATCACACCAACATGAAATCGCAACCATCACCTACCTCGAATCCAAGCTTGAATCCCCTAAGACACTTGAATCTTCCTTTTTGGATTCTTCCCGCTTGTTCGTGGTCTAAAAATATACAACTAACACAAGGATCAACAATCAAAGGTCTAATTATCCGAATTATAACAAACCTAATAACCCTACACCAACCCAATATCCTAATACCCAATTTAAGGCTTTTTCCACCATTAGTTTCAGATCAAAACCCTTCCCCAACAATAATTACCCATAAATTTACATTCTATAGATTGAAAAATGGATTCAGGGAGTGAAAACCTTACCTTTAGCCTCAAGAATGATGGAAAACTATCAAGAAAACCCTTGGGGTTGTTCCTTAGCTCTCAAAGTCAAAAAGTGCAGAATAAAACATTTTTGGGGTTTATTTCTGACTTAAGTCGCGGGACCCGATCCACCATAGCGGAATAAATCCCGCCCTAGCGGCTTGCACAGAACAAGTGAGCAAAATTAAGAATTCCAAACCTCCATTTCACAACACACCTTTATCCCATGACACTCAGAAAATACCATTTCACGCTAAGATTAGTTTCGAAAGTTCTACTCACCTGAAATCAATTATGTAAAGTCGTACGAGTTCCTTAACGTATTTGCTATCTAGTCATGGGATCAAAATCATAATTAGATCTCTCATTGGTAAGATTTCCCTAGACCTCACTGACTCTGATTTCGTCCAAATCTGGACTAGGCTAGGAAATCCAAAGTTACTACTCAAAAGTTTTTTGGCCCCAATTCTTTCCCCATTGGCTTTTCTATAACGATGTGAATAGGTCGTTACAATAGATACTAATTTACCCATCACTTGTCCTCGAGTGATAAACTAGGAGAAAAGGGCTAAAGCAAGAATAGAGTATTATCTGAATCATTGAATAACTGGGGATACTTGTCCCACATGCTTTTTATGTCGACTCTGGGCTGCTACAAGCTTAGATTGGATACTTCTCACCTTACCCTGAACATCTTTCACCAATTCAACCCTCAAAGGTTTCACATCATCAACCTCAAACCAACCAATTGAGCACCTACACATCCTCCCATACAATGCCTTAATGAAGTCATATCAATACTCGAGTGATAAATATTATTGTATGTAAACTTAACTATAACAAAAGTGATTCCCAACAACCACCAAAGTTGATCGTACACAAATCTACAACATGTTATCAAGGACCTTGACACAATCATCTGGACGAATCCTTTAGAACTTAAGCATGATAAAATTCCAAGTCAATACTCGCTACAAATAGAAGTGAACCTGAATCCAATGCACATTCATAATACCCAAACAATGATAGTTCTTAACAATATCTCCATCCCACAACATTAATTCCCATGAGCTTAAGTTATAACAAATTTGATCTTTTGAAATCAGATACTCATCGAGGGATATGTCCAAGCATACAACCCCTCCAACAACACTATCGAAATGCTAGATTTAGTAATTGTAGATTACCTCTTAAGAATGGTAGAATTGGACCCAATGATCCCCACATTCAACCACACATAATCGATACATGACCTCGATAACTAGAGGAATATTAAGATTGCCGGAAAACCACAAATACGCATGGTAGCTCTTTTATAAATTCTCATAAGCAAGGTGGTACATGTAGAACCACTAAAATACTTTAACAACTCCAAGACAACACCAATTATGTCATTCAAAATAACCAAATCTTCCTAATCTTCCCACTCAAACAAGAGAACATCACAGGATTTGGTACCCCTGATTCACCACTAGAGATCCACCTACAAAAGTGAAAACACACTAGAGCATAGCTAGTGAATCATACTCACAACACTAACAACCATCATAAACACTCCGGCCTTTTACCTTATTATAAACCAACACTTTTAAAAATGAAACCTTTAGAGTTAAAACTTGTAAAGTAACTAACACACCCAAGAATCTACTCTAAAAAGGTACAAGAGCTACTAAGAGTACAAACTGGACATAATTAATAAAAGACACAGCTCCCACCATGTGGAAAGAAAAGTAGAAGCTTCTAGAGGATTCTTCATCTTCATCTAATGAAACATCACCAACCTGCATCCAAACTATGTCAAAGACACAGCAAGAGTAGTATCAGTACAAACCACACGTACTGGTAGGCATCATCGGTCAACCCAACGCCCACCATATAACATAAGAAAACAACTAGTAGGAGCATGTGACAAAACCCCTCTCTTCTCTACCTTTACCCTCTCTCGAAATACATTCGAATCACGCTAGTACTCTAACTACTAACCACCTTCTCGGTCAACCTACCACTATGTTCTTGATCATAGCCTAACCATTCTAGCACATAAAAAGTCCCCCAGATACAACTACACACATTCCAACTAACCGCATCACGTCATACCCTTACTTTCTCTTCATATTACCCAGTCATGGCCACACAGTACATTACGTCAAGCTTTCTACTAACCACAAATCCCTTTCTCCAAAGTGAGATCCACCTAAGCACTTACATCACGTACACTACCCCCACTCCTTGCCATTACAACAAATGATGCCTTTTACTCGGACATTAACAATTCTTGAAACATTGACTCCTCACCTACCGTATCGCATCCCGGTTGTGTATGCCCCTTCCAGTTCACTCATCATCAAAGTACATATCAAGTTTACTCAACATAGAAGTACAATCAAACATAATTCCTCACAACCATAAACAACTCTGGTAAATACAACATTAATTATCATTACGACAAGGTATAGTTTCACAATCCTCAAGGCATACAATTATGTCAAATCATTGGTCCACTCAGGGAACCTAAACCTAAACTGTTAGCATACCGAAATGTGGTACTTGATCGACAATCACAATCATAATGTACATCAATGAAATCATGCAACAAGAGTGATTCACAACATATATTTCTTCATTCGTACTTATTTGCCTTAAGTGTGATTAATCAGCTTCGTTCACATACATGCACATATTACAATAAAGCAAGAACAATATACCACACCCAATCATAGAATCACAACCAACCCAATGAACTACTCATCAACGTATATCATATAAGCATTAATTAAACCATACCTAGCCTTAGTTCATCATCTAAGGCTTCTTCCTAGGATTTAACCATATTTCGTTCGATGTACGAAGGACTACGCATAAATCCTACAGTTGAGTTACATATATTACGCAGTGAACACAAATTTATAACTACTCAATTCATAAAACCTAGCCTCCCTGGGCACTAAGCAGTTGCACGGAGTTTTGGTCTTTGATTTTTGTTTTTGGGATTTGTGATGGTGATCTGGACCAGAAATCTGCAATCCATCGACATCTTTACACTAGAAATCTCTCCCTCTCTCTTTCCCAAGCTTGGAGTAGCTTTTTGGGGGGTTTCTAGGGTGTTTTACAACTAATTTAGGTATTTTACGAAGAAGGAGGAAATAAGATTTCGCGTTAATTATATTATGTCTCGCCTATCCCACTCTGGCGCCGCCACCCTATTGACATCTGGCTCGCTTTCTCGGGACAGTGGTCCTAACTTTTTCCAGATTTTTGTTTCTCCTAAATAACGACGGTTCAGGTTGTTACAATGAGGTGGGAATTTTTGGACTATTTGATTTACTTTTTACTTATCTTTATATATGTGTGTGTGATTTTAGTGTTTTGTAATTTGTGTGGAGCATTGTGTTGTGTTTGACATCTACTCTATTTTCTCAAACAACCAGTAGTCTTTCGGTATTATTATTCTTGCTACCTTATGAGGGAAGGTGAAGGGATCTCCTTAGAATGGTATGTTTGACCTTAAATACATATTAAGAATCTAGTGTCAACAAGGAACTTGGAGCTTTTTATTCAAGTTTAGTGTCATCCTGATTTTTGGACTACCACAATTCTTATTAAGAATGTTGATTAGGACTTTGCTCATTGTGCTGCAATTAATAACACATTTTTTTTGTCTTCTAAGTAGTTTATTGTCAATACACATTACTAGAATGATAACCTATTCTAAGGTACTCAAGATTCAAGATGGTATTCTCTTGGCTGCTGACATGGGAGGTTAGCTTCTATATCATAGATTTAGTCCCAATTAGTGCTCCTATTTTTTTCTTTCAAGAAAGTATAAGTTACATGGTTTTTTTACCAGAGAAAAAGGATAGAGCATTGAAAGACCCTCCTAAAGAAATTCTCTTTAGAAATTTTAATATCATCAGCTGTTAAATACTCTCTCTGTCCCAAAATAGTATTAAATTGGATTAATTCTTTTTTCTAAAATAAAAATTTAGATATTGAAAAAGTATATAGGAAGTACTACAAGTTGTAATTATTTTCATATTGATATGGTGTAAGAGTTCACATTAAAATGTTGGTCAATGTTCATAAAGTTTGACTCTAAAGAAGCAAAATGTGACAAGTATGTTGGGACAGAGAGAGTAATAACTAATTTACTCATGACAAAAAGTTGTTGTAGTGCAACCTTGGAAGGAAAGAGTGCATTTTCCAAATTCTGAACTTTGGATTTAATAATGGCTGGAAATGTTACCTCCATAAACATGTTATTTAGAATATGGAGAATGGAAAAGTGCTCTACTAGTGCATGATATTTGTTTTTTCCAAATTGATCTTATACTTGTTGACAGTGAATGTTCTATCCAGTGTGCCTCCAAAGGTTCTAAAATTATTTAGGTTGTTCTAGTCCATGTCAGAACATATGACTATGAGAGAGTAATTTGGGAAATCCCTCTTTGGGCATGTAGACATTATTCACATTCTATTCCATCTCACCTTTCTTCTTCTAATGTCTATTCCATCTCACCTTTCACCATTAATTCATTAAATCAGTGTTGTTTTGGAACTCTTGACAACCAAATTAATTTTATTTACTAGGGAAGTACTTTCCCCAACTAAAATTTGAGTTTGGCTCATTGTGCTTCCCTTTAATGATATTGTTGTTAGTTTTGTTTATTGCATTTGGGTATTATTGTAGAGTTGGGGACTTTGTATGATAACCTCAAATAATTTGTGACTAAGACATAGTTGATTGATATCATAACTTGCAGTTTACACAGTAAATAGCTATATCTACTAACTATGCAAATATTCGGCACAATGTTTTTTTATATATGAGTTGGTGCTTTATTGAATATACACTATTTTTTCTTATTAAGTGTTATGCTTGCTTCATTTTTCTTCTTTTATTTTTACTTGGATTTGATGCACTTGAGCTGAGGGTCTTTCGAAAACAGTCTCTACCTTCACGAGATATTGGTAAAGTTTGTGTACACTCTACCTTCCCTAGACCTCACTCAGTGGGTTTCATTAGGTATGTTGTTGTTGCTAGGTGATATTTGATGTTCTTGAAAAAACATTGAGCAAAATCCAGGTCAATATTGTAGAACTTGGAGTGCAGGATCTAGTTAGCCTACGTAATTTACATGTTCTTTTTTCTTTACTGAAAAGAAAATATTTTCATAAATTAATTAAAGTTGAGGCACAAGCATATATGGGATATAATTGAATACACTTCAAGAAGAAAAGATTTGTGTATTAACCATTTTTCGCATTAATGATTGTATTTTGATTGTTTTTTTTTTCTTTTTAAAGATGTAGATTCTAGTGAAACCAAGAGAGTTCATGGAAAGAAAGAAAGGTCTTGAGAAATGAAGTAGTCTATGGAAAAAAAGATATGAAACAAGCAATTGGTAAAGGGAGGTGTGTAAATGCAGTTTCATCAACAAATCTATAAAGCTGGGAATAACATCTCAAAGTTTTGATTCACTCAAAACAAGTGAAGCTCATAAGATAGGAGAAAGATATAGTGGTTAAATTACATTGTATTGTATTGTTCAACACACTCACATCTTTGTAATAAATTTACTACATTTGTGACAGAACATTTGTATTAGAATTGTCTTTTGATTAACAATAAAATCTATTTCTAACCACAAATTATATTTGTATTTTATCATATCTGTAATTTTACTAATTATGATAATTTTTAGTGACAATTTTATTGTGTCGGTAAATTATTTGTTTTGGTGACAACATGATAGGTCTTAACTACAAAATTATAAGTCACAAAATCGTCACTATTTTATACATTTGGGGACAAAATAACTTTTCGTATATAAAAGAACATCTTTAGTGTAGAAACTACTTTTGCTTGACTATGAAACATATATTACTTTAGAGACAATTGTTGGCGTCACTAACTAAAGTAATGAATTAGTGACAAGTTACTTTTGTCGATATTAATAACCTTTTCAGTGACAAAAGCACACTATTAACTACAAAGTTTTATACTTTTTTGACGAATGAGTTCGTCATAAATACTATGCATTTGGTGACGAAACACTAAATTGTCACTATATACCTTTAGTGACCCATGATTTAGGGACAAACAAGTGACGATTTCTACTTCATCACGAAAGATTTTTTGAGACGAAATATGTGTTTTAAGTGACAAAATGTTTCATCATTGATAACCAAATTTGTTGTAGTGTAACTCTTGAGAAGTTAAATAATTTTGGGAAAAGATATTCAGAAGCATATATTTACATCACAAGAGAAATTGTTAAAAAAATAAATAAATTTAGACTACATCATGTTAACTTTATATATTGGAACATTACATACTAATAATGTCTATATTAAGCAAAAATATATTTATTATATCACCAAAATTATTTTTCTCAAGTACTCGAGGTTATGGAATGTACCCTCTTAGGATAGAACAATTTACTTCATCAGAATAGTGGTACCTCATATTTCGCTAAACTTCGAACTCACTCAACGACAATAAATCACACGAAATTTTTTAAAATGCAAGAAGAAGAAGAGTAGAAGATTAAAAAATATTGTGGTTGAAAAAGGAGATGAATCCCCTCTATTTATAGTCAACAAAGGGTAGTATGAACAAGTGTTTCTGGTGTCTTATCTAAAAAGTCATGACCTTTCCGAAAAGTCTCAACCCTTCAGAAAAATCACAACTTATTGAAAAAGTGACAACTCTTTAGAAAAGTCACAAATCATCGAAAAATCACAACCCTTCGAAAAAAGTCACAACTCATCGAAAAAGTCACAACCTATGTTAGGGATATTATATTAATTTAACATTCAAGTTAGGAGTTCATGCTTTTAAGGTAATATAACATTCAAGTTAGGAGTTCATGTTTTTAAGGTAATATAGATATAGATATTTATGGGGTCAAATTTGATTTGAGTCGGTTTTACAATTCTAAAATACGCCTAGGGTTTTGAGAGGAGTTCAAGAAGAGGAAAAGAGGAGAAAAGGAAGAACGACAAAGGTTTTTGCGAATCGAGGATTTGTTTCGCCAAATTAAGGTATGTAAGTTTTCATAGTGTTGGGTTCGTTCACCCACACGCCAATCATGATTTATATATTTAAATTCATCCATAAAGATTGGGAAGTTTAATTTCTTGATGAGTGTTCTTGAAGTGCTATTCTTCATTCTTGAATTTTGATGTTTGATTGAGTTCTTGAGGCGAGGCTCTTTTTAATGACCACTATTCTTGAGGGTTTTTGAGTAGATTTTCATGTAAATAAGTTGAGTAAACGAATCTAAGAGGGTTTGAAAGAAACCATTAGATTCTAGCCAAATTAGGGTCGGAAAATGAGAAAACAAAATTCGTCAAATTTTCTGGGGAGAGTTTCATGACCTGAGCCTACACCCTGGACCCTGCCGACACTCGAGAACTAGCTGGTCCCCAAGCAAACCCTCATCCTGGCTGGCTACAGGCGGAAGACTAACTCAAGCATAGAAAAGCTTAAAACTGAAATAAATTCAATTACTCAAATACTCAATTTTGCAATGATCTGAAAAAAATACTCAATAAATAAACCCATAGTTTATAAAAACAACTCAAAGAGATACATACTGAAAACTACTCAACCTTGTATATCTATGAAGCCTCTACTATTACAGAAGGATATCGTGACAAGACCCACGACATCTCCAAAACTACTAACTGTAAGGTAAAAGTGAAGTCGTCCAAAATATAAGAAGGCTTACTAAAGCTAACTGGATTATCACACGACCTCAATGAAATGCATGTTGATGATCCTGAATATCTATATCTGCATTATGAAATGATGCAAGCCAAATGGCTCAGTTCATGGAATGTACGAGCATATAAGGGGAATTCTAAAGCATAAACATAAGCTTAAACTAATGGAAAAGAAACATACTACCTCTTTTCAACTCACTCAACTAAACTCAACTCAATGAAACATAGTTCACTCAAAGAAAATAGGGCTCAACTCAATAATAAAATAGTTAACTCAAGTTACTGAACTCTAGATACTCAACTCAAGATAAAGCAACAAGAAAAGGTGCAATATTTGAAAAGCTTTTAAAATAGCAGATAACAACTCAATGTATTGAAGAATACAATAATAACTCGACTTGTTTATATAAAGTACAATATAACTCTGTGGGAGATTCTCTAACCGACAACCATCACTATGAGCTATGTGATGATACATTGTCTATCCCACGCTTCCAAAACTGTCTTATACTTTGTTGGGGTATTGTCACGACCCAACCCACCGAGCCGTGTGGGCACCTACCCTAACACGTAAGTAGGAAAACCCTCATATCCCAATGTTAAAACATGCGGAAATTTAAAGAAAACAGAGATAAATGTAATAACCAAGTTTCACAAATAATAACTTTTTAAAAAACAATTTTGGGTTAAGACTTGTTAAATAGTTAACACCCCCAAGGATCTAGTCTAAACAGGTACAAGAGCTACTAAGAGTGCAAACAGGACATGATAAATAAAAGACACAACTCCTACCATACGGAAGGAAGAGTAGAAGCTGCTGGAAAATTTCTTCGTCTTCATCTAATGAAACATCACCAACCTGCATCCAGTCTATGCGAAAAAGGCATAGCAAGAGTAGTATCAGTACAAAACCACATCTACTGGTAGGCATCATCGGTCAACCCGACGCCCACCGCATAACATAAGAAATCAACTAGCAAGATCATGCATTAAAACCACTCGCTTCTCCACCTTTACCCTCTCTCAAATACCTCAAAATTATCGTAGTACCCTTACTACTAACCTCCTTCTCAGTCAACCTACTACTAGGTTCTTGATCATAGCCTAACCATTCTAACGCATATAAGAGTCCACCATTACAACTACCAGCATTCTGACTAACCACTCCCAAATCCCTTTCTCCAAGGTGATTCTACCTAAGTATTTACATCACGTACACCACATCTACTTCTCACCCTCGCGACATATGGACAACTCCTTACTCAGACATTAGCAACTCTTGAACCCTTGACTTCCCACATACCGTATCACATCCCGATTTGGGCTTGTCCCTTTCGGTTCATTTAATCAACAAGATACTTAATCAATTTACTCAACATAGTAGACCAATCAGAAATAGGTAATCATAATCATTTAACAACTTGAGGGAAAACAACATCAATTATTACTTACGAACGGCGTACAATTCAAAATTCTTAAGATACACAATAAAGTCAACTCATTAGTCCTCTCATGGACCCAAACCCAGACAGTTAGCATATCGAAATGTGGTACCCGATCCAATTTTTATGCTGAAACATGGAAAATGATCCTATAGTTATGCCAGAACGTGGCAACCGATCTAAGTTAGTGTGTTGGAATGCAACACACGATCCATTCAACAAGTCACAATCACAATCACAATGTACATTCTCACAATCATACAATCAAGTCATGATTTCATGGCATTCAACTAGTGTAATCAACAATGCAACATTCGCATACATACACGTATTATAATGAAGCAATAACAATGTACATCACACAATATCAATTTACAATCATCTACCTAAGTATTCATCGTCATATGTTATTTAATGATAACTCGACCATACTTAGCCCTAGTTCATCATCTAAGGCTTCTTCCTAGAATTTAATCATTCTTTATTCTGTGCACGAAGGGCTACGCATAAATTCTACCATTGATTATCATTATACAATGTAGTGGCACAGATTTAAAACTACTCAATTAATAAAACCTAGCCTACCTGGGCGCCAAATAGCTGCACGGAGTTTTGACTTCAATTCTTATTACCAGATTTCATAAAGGTGATCTTGACCACAAATTCGCTATTCACCGTGCTCCTCACTTTAGAAATCTCCTTCTCCTTCCTTCCCAAGCTTAGAACAGCTTTTTAGAGGTTTGTAGGGTGTTTTACGTCTAAGATAGGTATTTTAGGAAGAAGGAGTTAAGATTTTGCGTTATGTACATTCTGTCTCGCCTATCCCGCTCTGGCGCCAGCTTACCTCGCCGTGACGCCGCTGCCCTAGTGGCTCCTAGCCCGTCCTAGCGGGACAGTGGCCCAATAATTTCCTAATTTTTTGCTTTTTCTAAATAACGATGGTTCGAGTTGTTACAGGTATAGAAACTTCTACTAAGTGGATCCACTAGTCTATGCTAAAAAGTAATAATGAATCATCTAAAAAGTATGACCCTTTCTACTCAAGTTGGCTACATGGTTTATGAGGACTGTGAGTTGTATGAACTCTCCCTCATATCAGTTCTCAATACTACTCCCAAAATATACTAGCTCATATGTTTTTAAAAACATATATCTTTCTGTGTTTTGAGACTATTACTCAAAAATCTTTCTCTTAAAAGAGATGGTACTCAGAACTACTCATGAAAACTCTTTTGGAAAATGGTGCTTCCTCTTTTCTTAAATGTAAAAACATTTACTCTTGGGAATACTTAGTTCCAATATAACATTATAAAGAAAATGAACTCAGATCTACTCTTCCTAAAACTCATATGTTCAAGTCATAAAACAAGTTTTAAAAAGGTTTGCAAAAGACTTCTCAAAATAGGGTTCATGCAGAATTATGGGCATGAACAACTCAACTCAAGGACCTTTATGGGTAACATGTAGTAGTCCCATGACTAGGAATATAATCTCAAAAGGATTCAATACTCAAGACTTAGAACTTGAAGATACTACTCTTCTCAAAGATACTCAATTTATAGAGTTCATGCGAAATTTATGGGAATGAACGACTCGACTCAAGGGTCTACATAACAATATGGAACTCATGTATACAAATCTTCTCATTCTCATACTTACTTCCTCAAAACTAAGCTCAAATCGATAATTGATCTCAAGGGATTCACAATTGAACTTGAAGACTTTCTTGAACTCTACTCTTAACTGTTTCTTGAATTTGAATTATGAATTCAGGAGTTATGATTCATGATATGAAAGATCTCGATGATAGTGTAGACTCATGAATACATTCTCTTCACTCTCATTCTCACTTACTTGAGTCTTGAAATAAGTTATTAGAGATTGTAGAAGACTCTTCAAAAGACTCAAAAGGACTTTCTCAAAAGACTCAAAAGAACTCTCAAGACTTGACTCTTAACTCTACTCTTAACTCTTCCTTGAATTTTAATTATGAATTCAAGGATCATGACTTGATATATAGGATTTCTTGATGATTGGATGTAGGTTGGATAGTAAAAATCACTAACTTTCATCTCAAGAATTCCTCAAAACCTAAACAAAACAAGTTTTAGAATGACACTTTAAGAACACTTATCAAGAACTTAATTTTCTCAATATTTATGGATAGATTCGCAAAAGAAACTCATGATTGGTCTGTGGGTGAACAAACCCAACATTATGGAAGCTTACATACCTCAAAGAACTAGGTTCTTGGCGAAATCTTGAATTTCTTGAACGAACGCTTGAAACTTTGAACTTTTTCTCCTCTTGAATCTTCTCTTTAGAACCCTAAATGCTTTTGGGGATGAATGGAACTGATTCAAACCATTTTAGACCCTTAATTGGGTGTAATTCACATTTAGAATAAGTGGGGGCAAGGAAAAGACTAAAATACCCCTCATATTTTTGGGTAACTTTCCTTAAATGGATAGTCTTACTTAAAAAGGGCATATCTCCCTCATACGAGCTTGAAAATTAGCAAACTCGATGGCGTTGAAAAGAGGACTCAGAGATATTTCATTTGATATTTTTTGGGTCTCCTAACTCATCCTGTGGTAAAAGTTATGGTCGTTTAAAGTTGAACCAAAACTTAAAAGAACTTAGGAATGACTTGAATGAACCCTCTTCTAAAATCCTAAGCGTATTTGGATTTATGAAAACTGACCCAAATCAGATTTGTCTCCAAAATATTACTAAAATTCATTTTAAGCTGATTTGGTAAGGAAAAGACCAAAACCCCCTCATATTTCTGGGTAACTTTCCTTAATTGGACAGCCCGACTTCAAACGGACATATCTCCCTCATATATGCTCAAAAATTATCAAACTCGTGGCTTTGGAAAGAGGACTCATAGATCTTTCTTTTGATATCTTATGGGTCTCATAACTCATCATGTGCTAAAATTTATGGTCATTTGAAGTTGTCCCAAAACTTAAAAAAACCTAGGAATGACTTGAAGGAATCATCTGTAGTTCTTTTTGGAACTGAAGCTGTTTCATCTAGCGACCTTAATAATTAAGAAAATTCTAAATTCCTCGATAAAATCTTATTCACAACCAGAACAGTTCAAGTCTTATCTCAAAAAAATTCTGGGGTAATACATTATCTCTCCCTTGGGATCATTCATCCTGGAATGACGGCTGGAATGGGAATGGAATGGGGTTACTCTCACTATCTCTTTTGACTTATTAACTTGCCTACTAACACAGGCTGGACTGATTAATACCAAGAGTTTGGACCTCATATAGCACCTAAGTCAAGAACGATGATGTTGTGAACATAGTCACTCTCTCTCTGAAGTTACCTTATCTAGGACAAAGGAAATCTAGGCATGAAGTAAGAATAGGAATATCATGCCTCATTGGCTGTAACTCATAGCTCCCACAAAGGCACATGATTTCTCTTGCCAAGGTCTGAGTCTAATGGCACGCTCTTGCTATATTCAAGCTGAACCCAAATCCTAAGGTTCGGGTTCTATACCTCTCTATAAGAAATCTCATCCCAAGAATATTACTCTTTACCACCACATTTAATCAACATTGGGCTCATATCAAGAACTACCTCATGTTTAACAATACCACATTCAAGCTTAGTACTCTAACAACTCCATGGACTCCCACTAACCAGCTTCTTAAGAAGTTCTCATTCCTTTATCATCTCTGCCATACCAACTAGAATTTCCCGCATTACTACTCGAGACCAACTAAGGGCTCTTATTTAACTATTTCTCATAGTAAAACCTCATTATCCTCTTCCTCATTATTTATAACAATGGATGGAATTATCACACCTTCATTATCACGATAAGAACATTAACCTTCTTCTTCTGACATCACTCCACTACTAAAAGATCTCTTAAAAGATATCTCCCATACTCTTTTAAGCTCATTACTATCTTATTCTCAACACTAGACTTGATTTCTCATTTTATCATCTCCCCCTTAGGTCTAAAGCTGACACTTGGAAGCTACGGACCTATTCCATCATCTCTAAAATGGTCTACATCCCCTTTTCACAACTTAAGTACTATTTGCTCACTTATTATACCTCATTACTTAATCGGTTCTATAACCTTTGGAACATTATGACCCTCTCAAACAAATAATAAGCCTAGCTTAGATCTATCACTTGATGAATATTCAGTTCTCTTATTCAACACATATATTTAGTATCCTCTAACACGATGGCACATAGACATCAACTCTATTTTGGTTAAAAAAATACTCTATATCATCATGACTATTAATTATTCCTCTTTCTTCCATCAAGAACTCTCTACAACATTATTATTCCTTATTTCACTCATAAAGGAACTCATCACTTATAATTGACTGGGTGCATGATTGCAATAACATAATCTGCCCCATCACTATCTCTCTTTCATAGATTACTCAGCCTCTACATAATTTCCTCTAACTCTGGGCACTTTCACTACTACTGCTTATAATTTCGTAACTCATGCTACCTTTTTGGGATGAACATAAGCGCATTCTTTTGAAACTCAACACTTAACTCACTCATGGGCTTGTCTCAAGCCCCTCTGGAGTCACATGACTACCTCAGGGCTTGTCTCAAGCCCCTCTGGAGTCTCATGACTACCTCAGGGCTTGTCTCAAGCCCCTCTGGAGTCTCATGACTACCTCAGGGCTTGTCTCAAGCCCCTCTGGAGTCTCATGACTACCTCAAGATTTTGCTAAGCGCAACTCATCGATAACGAGCTGACTTTGGTTTTCAACCACCTCTAGTGTAAGCGCAGTCAAATGGATATGAGAATGCACGAGTTAGAATGAGTTTCTATAACATAGCTCTACTACACGATTAAGAGTATGAAAGAAGGGGAACTTTTTCTAAATGCATGTAGTCTCTCATTTATAGAAGTGGGGGGCTCACAACCATAAATAAAAATACTACTTGACATGGCTTCGTAGACAGCCTAGGACACATGAACTTTGTGCTCTGATACCAAGTTTGTCACGACCTCAGCCTACACCTTGGACGTGGCCGACACTCGAGAACCATTGTTGGTCCTTAAGCGAACCCTCGTCCTGGATGGCTACAAGCGGAAGACTAACTCAAGCATACAAAATCTCAAAATTGAAATAAATTCAATTACTCAAATACTCAATCTTTACAATGATCTGAAAAACATACTAAATAGCTAAACTCAGATTTTATAAAAACAACTTAAAGAAGATACATACTGAAAACTACTCAACCTTGTATATCTATGAAGCCTCTACTATTACAGAAGGATATCGTGACGAGACCCACGACATCTACAAAACTACTAACTGTAAGGTAAAGATGAAGTCCTCCGGAATATAAGAAGGCTCACCAAAGCTGACTGGAATATCACACGACCATAACAAAATGCATGTTTGATGATACTGAATACCTGTATTTGCATCATGAAATGAAGCAGGTCAAATGGCTTAGTACATGGAATTTACGAGCATGTAAGGGGAATTCTAAAGCATAGACATAAGCTCAAACTAATGGAAAAGAAACATACTAAACCTCTTCTCAACTCACTCAACCCAACTCAAGTCAATGAAACATAGTTCAACTCAACTCAGAGAAAATAGGGCTCAACTCTATATAATAAGATACTCCAACTCTTGATACTCAACTCAAGATAAATCAACAAGAAAAGATGCAATACTTGAAAAACTTTTAAAATAGCAGATAACAACTCAATGTATTGAAGAATACAATAATAACTCATCTTGTATATATAAAATACAATATAACTCTATGGGAGATTCTCTAACCGACAACCATCATTATGAGCTATGTGATAATACAACATCTAGCCCACACTGCCAAAACTGTCCTATACTTTGCCGGGGTATAGAACCTACTACTAAGTGGATCCACTAGTCTATGCTAACAAGCAATAAATAATCATATAAAAAATATGACCCTTTATACCCACGTTGGCTACATGGTTTATGGGGGCTGTGAGTTGTATGAACTCTCCCCCATATTGGTACTCACCATTACTTGCAAAATATACTAGCTCATATATTTTTAAAAACATAACTCTTTCTCTGTTTTGAGAGTATTACTCAAAAATCTTTTTCTTAAAAGAGATGGTACTAAGAACTGCTCATGAAAACTCTTTCAGAAAATGGTGTTTCCTTTTTTCTTAAATGTGAAAACATTTACTCTTGGGAATACTTAGTTCCCATATATCATTTTAATGAAAATGAACTCAACTCTACTCTTCCTCAAACTCAAATGCTCAAGTCTTAAAACAAGTTTTAAAAAGGTTTGCAAAAGACTTCTCAAAATAGGGTTCATGCATAATTATGGGCATGAACTACTCAACTCAATGAACTTCATGGGTAACATGTTGTAGACCCACTAACATACCTCAAAGAACTAGGTTCTTGGCGAAATCTTGAATTTCTTGAACGAACGCTTGAAACTTTGAACTTTTTCTCCTCTTGAATCTTCTCTCCAAAACCCTAAATGCTTTTGGGGATGAATGAAACTGATTCTAACCAGTTTAGACACTTAATTGGATGTAATTCATGTTTACAATAAGTGGGGGTAAGGAAAAGACTAAAATACCCCTCCTATTTTAGGGTAACTTTCCTTAAATGGACAGCTTGACATTAAAAGGGCATATCTTCCTCATATGAGCTCAAAAATTAGCAAACTCGGTGACGTTGGAAAGAGGACTCAGAGATATTTCATTTGATATCTTATGAGTCTCCTAACTCATTCTCTGCTAAAAGTTATGGTCATTTGAAGTTGACCCAAAACTTAAAAGAACAGAGAAATGACTTGAATAAACTCTCTTCTAAAAACCTAAGCCTATTTAATTTATGAAAAGTGAACCAAATCAGATTTGTCCACAAAATATTACTAAAATTCGTTTTAAGCTGATTGGGTAAGGAAAAGACCAAAATACCCTTCATATTTTTAGGTAACTTTCTTTAATCGGACAGCCCGACTTCAAACGGGAATATCTTCCTCATACGAGCTCGAAAATTTCCAAATTTGGTGGCATTGGAAAGAGGACTCAGAGATCTTTCTTTTGATATCTTATGGGTCTCCTAACTCATCACGTGCTAAAAGTTATGGCTGTTTGAAGTTGATCCAAAACTTAAAAGAACTAGGAATGACTTAAAAGAATTCTCTTTAGTTCTTTTTGGAACTCAAGGTGCTTCATATAGAGACCTTAAAACTTAAGAGAATTTTAAATTCCTTGGTAAAATCTTACTCACAACGAAGAATGGTTTGAGTCTTAGCTCAAAAAATTTATGGGCTATTACACAAAGACTGGTGCACCGCGCCAACAGTGCGCCTGAACTGCGCCTCTGAAGTTTAAAGGCTAATGCCCTCCACCACTTAGTGCGCCAAGGTCGCCTGCCCCCATCCTGCTTCCGTCGTTTGACCCGTCTGAGTTACTTTAAGGTGTACCTTTACTCCTTTCTGATTCTCATTACTATAAACTACATGTAATCATTAAGAGATCCTTCATAACATGAATCATAACCCTTGAATTCATAATTCAAATTCAAGGAAGAGTTAAGAGTAAAGTCTTGAGTGTTCTTTCGAGTCATTTTGAGAAGTCTTTTACAATCTTTTAAAATGTTTAAGACTTAAGTATTTGAGTTTGAGTATGAGGAAAGTTGAATTTCATTTTTCCAAATGAATCTATGTTCCCAAGAGTAAATGTTTTTACATTTAAAATGAGGGGAAACATCAATTTCCAAAGGAGCTCATAAGGAGTTTTTTGAGTATAATCTCTTTTAAGAGAACCTTTTGAGTAATAATCTGAAAGCTTGAGGATGAGGAAATGCTTTTTAAACATATGAGCTGAGTATATTTTTGTAAGTAGTATTAAGCACCGATATAGGGACGAGTTTATACAACTCAGAGTTCTCATAAACCATGTAGCCAATGTGGGTAGAAAGGGTCATACTTTTTAAGCACAACTTAGTGGATCCATCTAGTTGAGGATGTCTTATACCCCGACAAGGTATAAGACATTTCTGGCAGCATCACATAGCTCATAGTGATAGTTGTCGGTTAGAGAATTTCCCAAATTGAGTTATTTGGTATCTTTACATACAAACTGAGTTATCATTGTATTTTTAAATATATTGAGTTCTTATCTACTATTTAAAATACTTTATATAAAATGAATCTTTATTGTTGTTCTTATATTTCATTGAGTTGAGTAACCATGAGTTGAGGTTAAGTTGAGTAGAGTTGAAGTGAGTATGAATCCTTCTTCCAAGTACAAGCTTCCATCTTATTTTCAGTGTTTCCCCTTACATGCTCGTACATTCAATGTACTGATTCCATTTGGCCAACATCGTTTCTTGATACACATACATGAGATCAAGGTTATCAACAGGCTCTTCGTTGATATCATAGCATTTTAAGTTAGTTTTAGTGAGCCTCCTTGCTTGCGGAGGATCCCTTATTTATTTTCATTATTTCAGTTTTTTTAGGATGATCGGAGGTGTTGTCCCAACATCCCTCATATTATTAGAGACTTCATAGATAGACAAAAGTACTTAAGGAGTCTTTCTTTCATTTCCCTTGTTAATGTTTTAAAGACTGTGAGTTGAACACTTATATGAGTTGAGTTGTTTGTGTTATTCTATTTTACTTTAGTAAGTCTTCTGCTGAGAGTTGAGCCAGGTCAAGGGTTCTCTTGGGCCATCAATGGTTCTCGAGTGCCGGCCACATCCAGAGTGTAGGGTCAGGGCGTGACAACTATGATCGAAATCTCAAAAACAAATACCCTCTTAATTAATCTTTATTAAGGGACATGTAAATAGCAAATTCGACAAATATTTTGAAGCGGAGAAAGTATTATTTTTTTATACTTCCAATAAATAATCAAAATGCAAGACATAATTTAGTAACTCCCTTTTCTTTATTGATGTTCAACTACGTATACATTCACTTCAATTTTGTTTTTGTTTTTTACGTTTTCCAAATATTTATAGATTAATTAATTGTACTTCTAGTTAATAACCATGCCATTACCTATCTATTGTGAGTTTTCATAGTATCTCAAATATTAATTAATACAACATTCTAAGTAATATTTTAGCATTTTTATGGCGAGCATTTATCCTCACAAAACAAATGCCATGAAAGCAAAGTAAGATACAATCTTCTTCAAATTTATGTTGCTTGAACTTTTCAAAAAATAATAATAATCGCTTGTCGGATACTTTAAAAATAGTATATTTTGGAGAAATTCATATGAGTTACATAGTATTACATAATTTTAAACCATGCATATATATTTTAAGCTAACAACAGAAGTCATAATAATGACTAGTGCTTACTTTGATAATTTTTGTGGCACATTCGCCACAAAAACTCTTACTTTTTTGTTGGCTACATGAGCCGCCAAAAAAAGTCGTCACTTAAAATTTCATTTCTTGTTGTGGTTGTTAAAAGTGGAGCTAACTATTGGAAGGGGTTTAATTGAATCTGTTTAGTTGCAATATAATATTGAGTAAATAAGATAAAATAGTTTTGTATATGTACACATTGTTAAATTCCCTTAACATTTAGGGAACTTTAAGTTTCATAGTAAGAGTGATTTAAAAATTAGTTTATGCCTCAATTCAAATTTCAAGTCAAACATTATTTTTTTAATTCTCTCATTAGAAGTAATAGAATTTCTAATTGTGCCACTAATCAAAGTTATGGTATTTTTGTGTGCCTGACAGTAGATACTACAAAGATTAGATGTGAGGTGATGCTAATTGTTGTTTTTATGGAGTTCTAGTGCAAACTTCCTCAAGGAAGCTTCGCTACAGTATATCCATTATTACCCAATTTACCTAACTTCAATGGTGAATTCAACCAAATTATTATAAAAGATCCTATATAAACAAGGAATTTGTTCTTTTGTGAATCCTACTTCCGGAGTCCATTTATGAATCCAAGGGATAAAGAATTCAATGAAGAAATAGATTTGTTCAATTATTTCAAGATAGCAGATATGATCTGCATTGTATAATTCATTAAGATCTGGCAAAACTTTAACCCATTCTTTGTATAATTTAAGAAATAGATTAGGTAAAATATTTACCGTTGGACCGTGGTATGACCACCAATTTAGAAACCAATTAGGGATTGGTTCTGCAAATATCTTCGCACAAATTTTTATAAACCAAGTGTGCTTATGTCTCTCTATAAATTAGGACTTATCAAAAGAATGTATGTAGTCCCAATATGTAAAATTCATAGAGTCTTTATTTAGACTGATCTTCCTTTTTTCATTGTGGACATGCCCCAATCTTCAACAGATATAATCTGCTTAATTATCATTTTGGAGACATTATAAACATTATCACTAGTGTTGTACCCTGAAAAGTGTTGAAACTCAGCACTGCCACTGCTTATCAGAATTGTCTCATATATGATCGGGTTTTGTATGATTCACCTGGGAAATATAATTCCTTAACTAGATATCGCTGGGATATCTTCCAGGGCTCTTCTTTTTGCTGAATATTAGTATTTTCCGAAAGAAATATCATTTCTTTATTTGATAATTTTTCGTAAGACTTGATGTCATCAATGTCTTCTTTTGTTATAGATGCAAAAGTATCACTTTGTTTCTGTGACAAATACGCATGTATCTGTGCGTATAATGGATTATTTTCTGGAATATCTTCTAGATGTATTGAAGAAGAAGCCTCTTTTTGAGAGATTCTAGATTTTATCAAGCTCATTCCTCTTTGTATAATGGGGGAGCTAGAAGAGGATCCGTATGACGATCCAGATGATCCTGGGGATGATCTTCCCCTTCCTCTGTAATTACCCTTTCCTCTGGCCTTGGTTACCCAAGAAGGGTCCATCCTGCAAACAAAACACTTTGTATTATTCGAATGCATCATAGTAATTACTATAATAATAATTTTCTCTGCATAAAATTAGTTCCTTTACGTCTCGATTGAGAGGAATTTCTTTTAATATAGTAATTAAGGTTTTTCTGTAAAGAAAGGAAAAAGATAACTCATTATGAAGATAAATATTCTCTAGATAAGAAATCTGGAAGAGAGTTATCAACTTCCTTTTTATATTGGATTTCAGAGTCAAAAAGAGCTAGCTCAGCCTGCCACCTAGCGAATATCAATTTAGAAGCATCATGTTTAAAATCTTTATCGAACATATACTTCACGAATTGAGCATCAGTTTTTATTAAAAACTTTTGATTGTATAAATCATCCTGAAATTTCAACACTCATTTAACGATGATTAGCATTTCATGAGCCACCACAGCATATTTCTTCTGGGCTTCACCACATTTCCCAAAATGAAATATGATCAAATACTCATTTTTGTCGTTATGATTAATTTGTTTCAAAATCCCTCCATAAACAATATTAGACGCATCTGTCTCAATAATATTTTGCCAAGCGGGGTTAGCAAGAGTTAAACAAGGTAAATATTAAACACGAAGTCTAATATTTTTTACCAAGGTGGTGTGACTACCAGCCATTGTGATTTATGATCCTTTTTTAGCCTATCATATAGAGGGGCCAAATCTTGAGATATTTTTTTATAAAAAAGGGAAATGTAATTTAAACTCTTTAAAAATCTTTGCAACTAAGTCCTATCAGTAATAACATTAGGAAACTTTGAAGCAAAGTCAATCGATCGTTGAATCGGGGTAACCTTCCCTTGACAAATATGATGTCCTAAAATCTAACATTAGTTTGAAATAAACTCTTTTTTGGTTTAGAGATGACCAAACCATTTTGTATAACAATTTTCTTAAAAATGTCTAAATGCTTAATATGAATTTCCAACGTTTTTGAGTATACCAAAATATCATCAATATAAATAATGATAAAATCCAAATAGGGGTTGAAAATATCATTCATGATTTTTTGAAATTCTAAAGGAGCGTTTTTCAAACCGAATGGCATAACATTTCATTCATATTGTCCAAACAGGACATTAAAGATGTTCTATAAGAATGCTCTTTAAATATTTGTATCTGCCAATATCCTAATTTTAAATCAATTTTTGAAAATATATTGGCATCATATAATCTTGATAATAAATCTCTTTTATTTGGAATAGGATACCTAATCCATTTCAAATATTTGTTCAAAGGTTTATAATTTATAACCAACCTGGGGACGCCTCGTTCTCTTTCAGCAACATTGTTAACATAAAATGCAATACAAGACCAAGGTGATTTCGAAGGTTTTATCAAACCCTTTGGTAACAAGTTATCAATTTCCCTTTTGCAGAATTCTACCAATTAGGTGTTCATCTAGCAAGGACGAGATTTAGTGGTAATATCATTCTCAGAGAAATCATCTTCATATGGAAGTGTAACAATATGCTTTTTCCGATTCCAAAAAGCACTGGATGATCAACACAAATATCAATAGCCATTTTTTCAGAAATTAATTTCATTTTTTCATGTACTTTGGTGGATTTCAAAGTATCAAATATGTTCATACTAAACAATTCAAGTTGTAGAGAATCAACATGATTTTGCTTCATATCATTAAAGCATTAATATCACGAGAAATTGGGTTAGTGATAAAAGTATAACTAATATTCCGATCTTCATAAGTAGCCAAAAACCCTTTAGCATTTATGCTAGTGAACAGATAAATAGCATTTATAAAAGGCGTTCCAAGTATAATTGGAGGGTATAACTGATTTTTTATCGAGAAAAAGAATGCGGAATGCAAACTTTGTTTTGGCAAATGCAAGTATTAGGTAATTTATACTTTATATCTAAAGCATGTTCCGAAGCATATTTAACCATATGAGTTTTTTTAAAAAAATATTTAGTAGGTACAAGACCTTCTTGAATACAACTAACATCAGGTCCACTATCAATCATAGCAACATTAGTTATGGAAAAACTATTATAAATCAATATGATGCATTTAACATATCATTTATGACCAGTAATAATTTGCATCATTCCTAAAAACATGCCTTGTCTAGGATCAAGATTGAAAGGTTTTGCAAGAGTATTTTCTTCAGCAATATTTTTTCCTTTGTTATTAATGGTTTCGATCTGAGTAAGACGATGATCACAAATCATTTGATTTTGTTTAATAGATTTAATCTCATTTTTCAAATTTTCAATTTCATTTTTTAAATCATCAAAAGAAGAATCTCTTGTAGAAATAGTTTGTTTATTAAGCCTGTTATTAATTTCAGACAAAGAATAAGGAGAAGAGTATTCATATTCAAAATCATTCTTTTGTTTTTCTGAATTTTTTGAAGAACTAGCATTATTAGTAACTGCTAACTGGAAAAAAAAATCACGAAGATTATTATCAGTAACTTCTTTCAAAAGTTCTATGACATTATCAGAAGTAATAGTGTTTATATTCAAATCTTCAAATTGAGATTGCAATTTATAAAATTCATCATTTTCACAAGAGCAAATATCACCTTGACAAGTATTGCAAGCATTCATATTGATATGCTGATTATTATAAGATAAATCAGACAAATCAACCACTTCTTCTAAACCTGAATCAGAAGCATAATCAGATTTCGAACCAGAAGTGTATAAGGCATTAAACACCTTATCATGAATTTCTTCATCTAATTCTAAAGTCTTTAGCTTTTCAAGCTTACAATTGGGTGCTATATGACCGAAATTGCCACACTTATAACACTTAATCTTGGCGAGCTCACGTTTAGACCTATTCTTGGTAAATCTATGGGACTTACGAGAAGTTCTTTGCTCATCTCGCTCCTCCTTAGACCTATGTCTAGACCTCTTTTTCCTATAATGTCTATCGGGATTCTTGGAATCGCTAGACTCTCTATGCTTCTTCCTGCTATTAGCTGAAACATCAAGTAAATCGAACTGGGTACAAAAGTCTCCTACTTGAGATATTTCCTTGAGCTTGTCAATCTTAAGTTGTCTGGATAACTTTAATTCATTGCACAAATTTATCCCTTCTTGAGTGCAAACGCCTATCAGACGTCCATAAGTATAATCCTTATAAGGAATCTCACCATGCTCATTTCTAAGCATTTTTCTAACTCTTTCTGCAAATAAGGGAGGAAGGCCATCTATGAACTTAGCTTTCCAATGCTCATAACTGTTTTCGGGTAACTCTATCACCCTACTCATATAAGTATCTTTATACCACCTAAATTCTCCCAAGGTACTACAGCGTAGACTGTTTAACAGGGTACGAACTGTCTCAAGCTAATTGGTAAATCTACCATTAAAATGTTCCAAAATGATTAAGACTAAGGTATAAACTGTGTCTTCTCTATTTGCAAATAGAGCCATGCCCAAGTTATCAACACCTTCAGAACCAGAAGTGGTATTAATTACAATAGCCTTTTGCTCGACGTTCATATAATTATCCCACCAACCTCTGAGTTGGCCAGTAAAACTTGCAAAGATCATTTTGCAAATATTTCTATCTGTGTTTTTAATATTTTTACAGATAGTTGCATACATAAGCATTCTATGAACAAGAATAGTAAGTTGTCTGTCAGTCAATCCATTAAGATTCCATTCATAAATTTCAGACCCACTATAAGAGGTATTAGTCTGATTCCAGTCTCGTTTCTCTATGAGCACATCTTGAGGAGTTGGCCTAGAATAATAATAAGTTTGCATGCTAGGTTTATGAGCAAATTTAGTATTACCACTATTATTATTGGGATAACCACGAAGTTTATTAAATTCTAAAGAAACGTGATTTTTAAAATCAAAAGTGTTTTCCATTTCATCAGCAAAACTTTATGATAAATCCATAGGTTTCACACTAAATTCTGAAAACTTTTTATCAAGAAGTTCTTTGAAATCATAAATCGATTTGAATTTAAATTCTGAAATCTCAAGAGGTCTTTGCACTGGAGTAGCCATAGTCTGAGCTTCTACATTTTTAGAGGTAGAAGCTTTATTAAAAGTTTTTACATCATTTTTTGTTTGAATTATCAAAAAAGTTAATTCATATAATTTTTTATCAAGAGAACCAATATGTTCACCCAAGACTTTAACATAAAGTCCCAAATAATTATTTTGGAAAAATCACATTATTAATTTCGTTGATGCTGACTGCCGCAACATCTTCTTCAACAAATTTTTGAAAGGCAGTGAAAGTTATACCAGTATTATTTGGTAAAACAAATGATGACTGAGGTGGGTAAACAGCCTTGATAATATTACCAGTTCCATCTTTATAAGATCATTCAAGAACGTTGATGAACAAATGTAAATAAGTGGTTATAAACCATGGTACAAAATACATAATTTGATTATTTAAAGCACAAGTTTCATAATTATTGTAAATCACTCTCATTTTGTAAAGTTCAGTTTACTGGAGTTCTGCCGAAAGTAAATATATTGTGGATAGTTCTCTCATAGGCCCTGGTGGTCAGACAGTTACAAGGTACTTTAATTCTTTCTTCTTTTATCTTTCTCTTTCTCAGATCTAAAGCCGAGACTATGTCTGGCTAAAGGATTCATATCTATGTCGGATAACTAACTTCGTTTTTATATATATCATGAAAGATCTAGACTTTATCTAAATAAAAATAAATTTATATATGGTTTCTTGACTTGGTTCTGAGATAGTGGTACAGTCAGATTTAATACAACATGTTATTGGCTTTGTCTTTGTGACTTCGTCTAGCCAGCCGTTGTTCTAAGCCCATTAATGAGTTGAAAAGGGGGCTCAATAACAATACGTATTAAATCTTGACAGACCCTTTGCTTGGGTAAAAAGGATTAGATCCTTCCATACAGCCATCAAACTAAATAAAAATTTGTATATATTTCAATTCGAATTTATTTCTTGAATTCGGATATTAAAGGCTAGATTGAAGATGACCGCACGGACTACCGCCAGTCTTCAGAGATCTTGTCAATTGGTGCGTTTAAATATTGTTCACACAAATGATATTGCTTTCGATGTTTATAATAAAGATATTCCTTCTCAGTCCGAAATGACCCAAGATGTAAGTTATATGATACAATTATTAATATTATTGTTGTTGTTATTGCTATTGTTGCTGTTGCTGCCTGCTGCTGCCGCCTGCTATTGCTGCTGCTGCTGATGATGATGATGATGATGTTGTTGATGATGATGATGACAAACAGTTGATTAAAACAACTGAACAATCATTGACGTTAAACTCATCCAAACAAACTATTCGTTTATTAAATAAGTGTGATATCGAATTATATAAATCTCAGTATAATTTTTTGCATATTGGCATGGTTCAAATTGCTTTTAAACCTTTAACTCTTAAAGGGTTACCAGAGACTTTCTTAGCTGCTCTACGAGATGCGAGGAATTTAAATTTTCGTCAATCCTTGATGGGTTCGATAGAATCTACGGTGGCTTATGGTCCAATTTATTTTAATGCTCAGCCCAATCTGCAATTATATTTGACTGATTCTAATATATTAGATGCTTTAACTTTGAATGTTAAAACGCATGGTTATAACTATGCACCTGGATCTGAATTAATTTGCTTGTCGTATAGAATCTATTATAAATTACTTGCTACTTTGAATCCTAGATGTAAGTTATATGATACATCTGATCAAACTATTTTGGTAGAAACTAATTTCGCTAAATCTAAGGTCACTACTAGAAGACCTATAAAATGGGAAGAAATTAATTTTCCTACCACTTGGATTTTAGATTCTGTTATACCCCCTGAGCAAATGATCGATGCTGTCACTAATTCTGAATTTTCTCATATTAGTCAAAATTCCTATGGAAAAATTTGTATGCAGTTTGATGAAAAAGTGTTCCTTATAGTAGACATTCTTTTGCTTCTGATTGAAGACTGGCTATTCAACATATTTCTCCGATAGAACCTTGTTATGGTCCAGCTAGAAATCGCGCTGCTTCATTACATACTTTATCAACAGTTATATCTGCAGAAAAACAAAAAATTAAAATTGATCCTCGGTTAAACATTGTTCAAACGAATGATAAATCATCTGATGTTTCTGATAAGGATATTCCTTCTGTATCCGAGATGGATTTTAATTTTAATGATACTTAATGATGAGTGAACATCAAATTGATTTTAGTTCAGGTTCACTGGCAAGAAAATATATTCAAAACAAATTTTTAAATGTAAAATGGAACCGGTTTAAAACTTGGTTTTTTGACACCAATAGTAGAGAAGATTTAAATAATATTTCTCAAGAGTTTTATGAAACTTGTGCATTACATAATCATATTATGTTCTTTGTGCCTTGGTTTATAACCACTTATTTGTCTTTATTCATCAACGTTCTTGAACGATCTTACAAAGATGAATAAGGTAATATTAATCAATCCATTTATCCTCCTCAAGCTCCATTTATTTTACCAAATAATATTGCTATTACTTTTACTACTTTTCATAAATTTATTGATAATGAAGTCACCGCAGTAAGTATAAATGAAATTAATCGTCTTATTTCTCAAAATAATTATTTGGGTCTATATGTTAAAGTTATTGGTGAACATATTTGTTCTCTAGACAAAAAATTAGATAGTCTGTCTAATCTGATTGTTCAAATTGATAATAAGCTAAAATCAGTGAAACAAGTTTCGAAACAGGTTTTTTCATCAAAACAGCCTGATTTTCATATTCAAAGGCCTCTTGAGATTCAGGATTTTATTCTTAGACCTTTGTACGATCTTGAAAATCTTCTTGATAAAAAGTTTTCTCAATTTGGTGTCAGTGCGAAACCGATAAGTCTTGCTGAAGATTTTGCAGATAAGATGGAAGCCAGTTTTGATTTCAAAACTCAAATGGAAATGGAAGTTAATAAACTCCATGGGTATCCAAAGAAGAATAGTGGTAATACTGCTTATGCTAGAAAACCGAGCATGCAAACATATTACTATCCCATGCCTACTCCTCAAGATGTTTTAATAAAGGAAAGAGATTGGAATCCAACTAACACTTCTTATAGTGGAAGTGAGATTTATGAATGGAATCTCGATGGGCTAACTAATAGGCAGTTGACGATTATGGTTCATAGGATGCTTATGTATGCTACTATCTGCAAAAGTGTTAGTAACACTGACAAGACCATTTGCAAGATGAATATTGCAGGATTTACCGGTTAACTAAGAGGATGGTGGGATAATTATATGCCCTTTGATGCGAGAGCAGCAGTAATTAATGCTAAGGCATAAATGAAGGAGTTGATAATTTAGGCTTTGCCTTGTTCAAAATAGAGAAGACGCTGTGTATACACTTATTTTGACTATTCTTGAACATTTTAGTGGTAGATTTACCAATCAATATGAAACCATTAAATCTCTACTAAATGGTCTTAGGTGTAGACATTTAGGTGAGTTTAGATGGTATAAAGACAGTTATTTAAGTCAGGTAATGGAACTTCCCGAAAATGGTTTAGAATTCTGGAAAGCCAAATTTATTGATAGCTTACCTTCTTTATTTGCAGAAAGAGTAAAAAAGACTCTTAGAAATCCACAAGGAATTATTTCCTGTAATGAATTTACTTAAGAAAAGCTTATTGGGGCTTGTACACAAGAAGACATAAATTTGTGCAATGAGTTAAAACTCTCAAGACAGCTTAAAATGGATAAGCTTAGAGAAAAGTCTCAATTAGGAGATTTTTGTACTCAATTCGGTTTACCGAATGCTTCAAAAAGCACCAACCGAGAAACTTCTAAATCAGAATCTCATAGATCTCATCATAAGAAAAGAAGATCTAGAAGAAGGACTAGAGAAGAAAGAGATGAGCGTATGGCTCATCGTAAATCTCATAGATTTACCAGGAATAGGTCAAGGAGAAATCTTGATAAGATTAAGTGTTATAAATGTGAAAAATTTTGGCATATAGCTCCAAATTGTAAGCTAGAAAGGCTTAAGACTCTAGAACTTGATAATGATATGCAAGAGAAGATTTATAGTTTTCTATATACTTCAGGTTCCGAATCAGATAATAATGATTCTGAAGCAAGTTATGCAACAGAGGATGAGCAACCTGAGCCTTCTAAGGTTTATCAAGATTCGAATGATGCTTGCAAATGTCATGGTGATATTTTTCACTGCGAACATGATGAATTTTACAAGCTTCGAAGACATGAATATGTTCACTATCACTGCAGACAATGTGATAGAACTTCTAAAAGAAGTTACCGATAATACTCTTCGTGAAAATATCATTGAATTGGCTGCTAGTAAAACTAGCTCTTCAACTAGTATTCCTAGTGATAAAAAGGTTAAAGATGAGTTTAATTATTCTGCTCCTTACTCCTTGTCTGAAGTTCATAATAGACTCTCTTCTAAACAAACCCTGATTATTCGTGATACCTCTTTTGATGATTTAAAAGGAGAAATACAAAACCCGCTCGTATTACGAGACCATTTTAACGAATACAGGTAGTGTTGAATTTCAACACTTCTCAGGTTATAACACCAGCGAGAACGTTTATAACTTCTCCAAAATGATCATAAAGTAGATTATATCAATTGAAGATTGGGGTATATCCTCGATGAAAGAAAGGTTGATCAGCCTCAATAAAATCCCTACCAATTTCACTTATTGGGATTATATTAACGCTTTCAGCAAAGTCCTTTATTATAACAATGAAAGGCATAAACATACTTGGTTTATCAAGGTGTGTGCAAAGATATTTGTTGACCCAATTCCTAACTGGTTCTTGAACTGGTGGTCATACCACGGACCGAGGGTAAAAATTTTACCTGATCCCTTTTTAAAGTTATACAAAAACTGGGTTAAGGTTTCACCAGACCTTAATGATTTATACCACTCAGATCATGTTTGTTATATAGAACAAATTTATTTCTTCATAGAATTCTCGATTCCATGGATCCATAAATAGACCCCGAAAGTAAGTTTTACTAAAGAACAAATTCCATGCTTATATCGGATTTATTATAATAATTTCTGGGATAAATTAATGAAGAAGGATCCCATGACTAAATTATTATATGGACAAGAATTATTGGACTCTAATTCTCAAAGAATCCAAGATTATGGTACTATTCCTCACAAAGGAATAATTGCTAACAACTCCGTCAAACATATTGCCAGAAGAATTTCCATTCAAGATGGAAATAAAGAAGAAATGATAAAGGAGTATTTGGATGAAATTAGGAGGAATCTACTCCTCAGAATCACTCACTATGAAAAATCAGACACTTCAATGAGAAATGAAATAAGT
>JAJTWQ010000012.1:470000-482500 GCA_029007595.1 Solanum commersonii
TTTTGAAATAACCAAACCATTTTGTATTACAATATTCTTGAAAATATCAAGATGCTTAATATGCATTTCAAATGTTTTAGAAAATACTAGAATATCATCAATGTAGACAATAGTAAAATCCATAAATGGATTGAAGATATCATTCATAATTTTTTGAAATTCAGATGGGGCATTTTTCAAACCAAAGGGCATGACATTCCATTCATATTGCCCAAACGGAACATTAAAAGCAGTTCTATAAGCATGCTCTTTAAATATTTGGATCTACCAATATCCTGATTTTAAATCAAATTTTGAAAATATATTGGCATCATATAATTGGGAAAGTAAATCTCTTTTGTTTGGAATAGTTTACCTGATATATTTTAAAAAATTACTTAAAGGTTTATAATTTATAACCAGTCTAGGGACACCACATTCCCTTTCAGCAGCATTATTAACATAAAAAGTTGTGCAGGACCAAGGAGATTTAGAAGGTTTAATCAAACCCTTTTGTAAGAGATTATCAATCTCATTTTTGCAAAATTCTACTAACTCAGCGTTCATTTGACAGGGCCGAGATTTAGTAGGGATATCATCCTCAGAAAAGCCTTCTTCATATGGAAGAGTCACAATGTGCTTCTTTTTGTTCCAAAAAGCACAGGGGTGATCTGCACAAATATCAACGGCAATCTGTTCGGAAATTAATTTAATTTTTTCCTTTACTTTAGCAGATTTCAAAGAATAAAAAATATTCATACTGAATAATTCCAATTGTAAAGAATCTATATAATTCTGCTTCATATTTATCAAAGCATTGATATCTCTGGTTACTGAATCTGTAACAAAAGAGTAAGCAATTTCATTATCTCTATAGGTAGCAGAAAATCCTTTTGAGTCGATACCCGTGAAAGGATAGATAGCATTTATAAACGGAGTTCCAAGTATAATTGGAGGATATAATTGATTTTTAACTAAAAAGAAGAAATGAGGAATGCAGATTTTATTCTGACAAATTTTTGCATTAGGCAATTTATACTTTATATCTAAAGCATGTCATGATGCAGACTTGACTGAATGAGTAGTTTTTTCAAAACATTTCATAGGCACAAGGCCTTCCTGAATACAGCTAACATCTGCACCACTATCAATCATAGCAATGTTACTAATCAAGAAACTGTTATCAATAAAAATAGTACATTTAACATATCATTTGTGAGCAGTAATAATTTGCATCATTCCCAAAAACATATCTTGTTTAGGGTCAAGAATAATAGGTTGTTCTTCCTTGACATGACTTTCAGAAATTCCATTATTTTTAGAAAATCTGTCGTCAGAATTATGAAGCTCAATCTAAGTAATTCTATGATCACAAATCAATTGATTTTGCTTAAGAGATTTAATCTCTCTTTTTAAATTCTCAATTTCAATATTTAAATCATCGAAAGAAGATTTTTTTTTAGGAAAAGCATTTCGTTTGATAAGACAATTATCAGCCTCTTTTAAAGAGTAAGGAGCAGAATATTCAAAATCATTTAAATCATTCTTCTTGTTTTCAAAAGGTTTAGAAGAACTAGCTTCGTTAGAAGTAGCCAAATTAATGTTTTTTTCACAAAGTCTATGATCAGTAACTTCCTTTAAAATCTCAATCACGTTATCAGAAGTCATAGTGTTCATATTAAAATCTTGAAATTGTGATTGAAGTTGATAAATTTCATCATCGTCATCACAAGTGCAAGTATTACCTTGGCAAGTAGTGCAAGGGTTATCACAATTGTTATCGTTATCAGATAAATCAAGTAATTCAATAACAGAACTTGAACCTGATTCATAATCATCGTCTGACCCTGAAGTGTATAACAAACCATAAACCTTTTCATAGGTTTCTCCGTCAAGTTCTAATGTTTTCAACTTATTCAACTTGCAGTTAGGAGCGATATGACCAAAGTGTCCACAGTTGTAGCATTTAACCTTAGAAAGATCTCTTACAGATCTGTCTTTGGTAAATCTACGAGATTTGCGAGAATTTTTTCTAGCTTCGCGCTCTTCTTTGGATCTTCATCTAGATTTCATTTTCCTATGAGAACCTTCGGTTCTAGATGACTTGTAATACTTGTCCTTATACCAGATTCGTACCTGGCAAGAAAACATATTCAAAAAGATTTTTTTGATGAAAAATGGAATCGATTTAAAACTTGATTTTTTGAATCTTATAGTAAAGAGGATATGAATAATATCTCTCAAGAGTTTTATGAAACTTGTGCTTTACATAATCAAATTATGTATTTTGTTCCTTGGTTTATAACCACTTATTTACCTTTATACATTAAAGTTATTGAAAGGACTTATAAAGATGGTAGTGGTAATCTTACGAAAGCCATTTACCCTTCTTAATCATCTTTTGTTTTGCAATAATGCAAGTATAACCTTTTCGATATTTCAAAAATTTATTGAAGAAGATATTGCTTTTGTTAGTATTTCTGAAATTAATAAACTTATTACTCAAAATAATTATTTGAGTCTCTATGTTAAAGTTTTGGGCGAGCATATTAGCTCTCTTGATAAAAAAAACTAGATGATTTAACTATTTTAATAAAACATATAAAGGTTGATATAGCTAAGACAAATTTTGCTTCAACTTCTAAAAGAAAATCCGAGGTCGTTTCTACTCATGCTCAAAGACCTCCTGAAATTCAAGATTTTAGATTTGGTTCTGTTAATAATTTAGAAGAACTTATTGATAAAAAGCTTTATGGTTTAAAATTTAAGCCTATTGATTTATCACAAGATTTTGCTGATAACATGGAAGCTACTGGCGATTTTAAAAATTAGGTTTCTTCAGAATTTAATAAACTCAGGGTTATCCGAAGAAGAATAGTGGGTATGCTACTAAACCCAGTATGAATACCTATTATTATCCCCATCCCACTTCTCAAGATGTTTTGATAGAAGAACGAGACTGGAATCAGACAAATACATCTTATAGCGATTTCGAAATTTATGAATAGAATTTGGATGTACAGACTAATAGACAGTTGACTATTCTTGTTCATAGAATGATCATGTATGCAACTATCTATAAAAGTGTTAAAAACACAGATAGAACGATTTGCAAAATGATTATTGCCGATTTTACGGGCCAACTTCGAGGTCGGTGGGATGACTATCTGAATATGGAAGAGAAAGCTTCCATTATTAATGTGATTGCTACCGATGAGGGTATTGATAATCTGGGTATGGACCTAGTCAAAAATAGAGAAAATGTTGTTTATACCCTTATTCTAACCATTTTGGAACATTTTAATGGTAGATTTACCAATCAGTATGAGATTGTTCGTACCCTTCTTAACGGTCTAAGATGTCAGACCTTAGGACATTTCAGATGGTAAAAAGATGCTTTCCTTAGTAGGGTTATAGAATTGCCCAAAAATAAACTTGAGTATTGGAAAGCTAAGTTTATAGATGGTCTTCCCCTTTTATTTGCCAAAAGAGTTCGGAAAACTCTAAGAGGCAGTTATGGAGAAATTCCTTATAAAGATTATACTTATGGAAAGATTATAGGAACTTGCACACAAGAAGGCTTAAACTTGTGCAACGAACTAAATATAGCTAGATAGCTTAAGATGGATAAGCTTAATGAAAAATCTCAATTAGGAGACTTTTGTGCACAATTCGGTCTACCCAATCCTTCTAAAGGCAGCAATAAGGTCAAGTATTACAAGTCCTCTAGAACCGAAGGTTCTCATAGAAAAAGGAAATCTAGACGGAGATCCAAAGAAGAGCGCCTTATACCCAGTTAGAACTGCCAGACATATGGGCTCAATAAGAAGTTTGTATTAGATCCTTGATAGACCCTTTGCTCAGGTAAAATAATGTCATGCAGTCCGAGAAGCTATAAAATATTTCTTCATTATTATTATTATTATTATTATTATTATTATTATTATTATTGTTATTGTTATTATTATCATTATTATTATTATTGTTATTATTATTATTGTTATTTTATTATTATTATTATTATTATTATTATTATTATTATTATTATTATTATTATTATTATTTTCAAAAATGGTTCTTTAAAAATTTTAATAAAGAAGAACATATGGGTTTTCAAGAAGAATTTTACAAGGATCTTATTAATTCTAAACAAAATGTTTTAATTACTTTTGTTCCTTGGTTTATGGCCAAGCATGTTCATAATTAAATCTCTATGATAGAAAGTGATTTTACTTTAAGTACTGGAGAAGTGACGAAATCTGTTTTTCCTCCTTTACAATCCTTTCAAATTCAAAAAGATGATAAGATTGTTTATTTTAATGCTCTTTCAAAATTATTTGAAGATAATACTGCTTTAGTGACTACCTAGCATATTAATGTCATGATTAAGCAGCAAAATTATACTAACTCATGATTAAGCAACAAAATTATACTAACATTTATATGAGCATTTTGGGAGAACAGATCACCTCTCTTCATGATAATGTTGATAAACTACTTTCTAAACTCAATTCCAATAATAAAGGAAAAGAGAAAGTAACCAACACCAGTATTCAACCTCTCATAGAAATCGATGATTTTAAAATTAAAGACTTTTTAGATCTTGAGAAGTTCCTAGAAAAGAGGTTTAAAGGCGGAACCTAAATGCCTTTGAAGGTTATCAACCTTTCCGGAGAAGAAAGCAGTCATAAACAAGACTTTTCTGATGGGATTAATAAAATCTCAGAAAAATATGCTAGAAAACCGGTCCAAAGGATGTACTACTATCCTAGACCTACTCCTCAGGATGTGCTCTTGGAAGAGCATGAACATATTATAACTAATAGTTATAATGGGAAAGAAATCTATGACTGGAGTATAGATGGTTATACGAATAGATAGATTTATACAACGGTACATAAAATGCTCATATACAACACTATCTATTAGTCTAATAAAAATAGTGATATGACTATTGATGGCATGATAACAATAAGGTTTACTGGCCAATTAAAAGTTTGGTGGGATAACTATCTCAACCAAGAGCAAAGGGATAAAATCCTCCAGGCAGTTAAACAAGAAGGAGAACAAGATTTTACCCAAAATGCTGTATATACCCTTGTTCTTAATATTATAGAACATTTCTCAGGAAGATGGTTAGATAATAGCAAGACCATAAGAACCTTGCTCCAAAACCTTAGGTGCAAGACTCTCACATCTTTTAGATTCTATAAAGATGTCTTCCTTAGCAGAGTTATGGAGCTACCAGAGTGTAATAGCACCCATTGGAAATCCAAATTTATAGATGGATTACCAGCTCTTTTCGCAGAAAGAGTTAGGAAAACTCTTAGAGGAGAAAGCCATAGTATTAACTATGACGATTATACCTATGGAAAGCTTATAAGTGCTTGCGTACAAGAATGACTTTCTTTATGCAATGAAATCAAGTTGAATTAACAGATTAAAAGACATCGTCTTAATGAAAGACAATAATTGGGAGAATTCTGTGAACAGTTCGCTTTGGATATACCTAAAGCAAGTTCCAAAGATAAGGAGCATTTTTCCAAGAAAATATCTTCTAGAAAGGATTATAAGGAATGGAAGAAAAGGAGAATTGAAAAGAAAGAAAGAAGAGCTAAGACTCATAAGTAAATGTAAATATTTTATAAATCTAAACGAAAATTTGACAAGTCAGATACTTGCCACAAATGTGGTAGATTTGGTCATTATGCCAGAGATTGCAAGGTCAAGAAAAAAATCAAAACCCTTGATATTGATGATAATATCAAAGAATCTCTTTGCAAAATCATGCTAAATTCTGATTCAGGAACATCAGAGACTGAATACAGTAGTCACAAGGAGTACTCTACTAGTGAAGATCTTAAAGCTCTTCACCAAGAAGATTATATGCCTTCGGATGAAGATTGTCTACCTTGTCATCAAGGGTTAGAATGTGAAAAAGAAGGGGAGGAAGAAGACGATCTTTATAAGATCTATTCCCAGTTCAAAGAATTGAGCATTAATGTCATTGATAATGACAAAGTCATAGAGCTTTTACAAATTGTTAAAGATCTGGAAATAAGAGCACAGATTATTGATAAAATCAGTAATACCTCCACCTCTAAGAATCATATCACATGGAGATTAGACTCGATAATATCGAAAGTCTAAAAGAGTCGAGTAATAGCTCTGAATCATCTTCTTATGAAGAAGATAGTAAAGATCTTGATTTTCTAAAAACTCTTCATTTTGGTAATAAGAAAGAAGATTTTCTACAAAGCCTGAAAGCTTTTACTTCCCAAAAGTTTTATACAAAAATTACTCTTCTCATAGATTATAATTACAAAAAAGAATTTACTGCTCTTATAGACAGTGTTGTTGATTTGAATTGCATTCAAGAAGGACTTATTCCTTCCAGGTATTTTCATAAAACTACACATTGCCTCATGTCTGCAAATGGTAGCAAAATGGGAATTGAATATAAATTGCCCAAATCTTTTATATGTAAAGGGAAAATTTTTATTCCTCAAAGTTTTGTTTTAGTAAAAGATATTACTAACCAAATTATTTTGGGAGTACCTTTTATAAATGAACTTTCTTCAAAATTAATTTTAAATAATAATCAAGTCAGTTTTATCAAAGGAGAAATTAATAGTATTGAGATTGATAATGTTCTTCAAAATCCTAAATTACAGGATAAGATTGCTATCTTAAAGAATCAGTTCTCCCTTGATATCTGTGGAGATCATCCAAATGCTTTCTGGAACAGGAAAAAGCATGTTGTTAGCCTCCCATATGAGGAACACTTTAGTGAGGATAATATTCCTACAAAGGCTAGACCATGCCAGATGAATTCTAATTATCTGGAGTTATGCAAAAAGAAAATTGACTCCTTACTTCAGAAAGGCCTTATAAGTCATTATAAGTCTCCATGGTCTTGTACAACTTTTTATGTTAATAAACATGCTGAGCAAGAAAGAGGTGCGCCAAGGTTGGTGATTAATTATAAACCTCTTAACAAAGCTTTAAAATGAATTAGGTATCCTATCCCTAATAAAAAAGATCTTTTGGATAGAGTTTATGATGCAATTATATTTTCAAAATTTGATTTAAAATCAAGTTATTGGCAGATTCAGATTGCTGAGTCTGACAGGTTTTAAAATGCTTTTAATGTCCCTATGGGTCAATATGAATGGAACGTTATGCCTTTTGGTTTAAAAATGCTCCATCATAATTTCAAAAAATTATGAACGATATTTTCCTGCCTTATAGCAATTTCATAATCGTTTACATAGATGATATCCTTGTATTTTCCAAAAATGTGAAAACTCATTTTAAACATCTTGATTTGTTTAAAAAGATTATTATTCAAAATGGCTTGGTAATATCCAGCCCCAAAATGGCTTTGTTCCAAACTAATGTTAGATTCTTGGGCCATAATATTGAAAGAGGTAACATTAGCCCTATTAATAGAAGTATTGAATTTGCATCCAAATTCCCCTATATTATGACTAATAAAACCCAGCTACAAAGATTTCTTGGGAGTCTTAACTATGTTGCACCTTTTATAAAGGATTTACCCAAGGATAAGGCCATATTATATGACAGGTTAAAAAATAATCCTAAAGCCTGGTCAAATGATCATACTGAAACAGTAAAAAGGATTTAGACAAAGGTTAAAAACCTTCCTTGTCTTACTCTTGCCAACCCAAATTGGGAAAAAATGGTTGGGACAGATGTAATGACCCTCCAGGTCATTTTTAAATTAAAGAATTCATTTCATCGTTTAGAGCGTTCCTGTAGCGACCCCAAGTCATTTATGACTTGCTGGCACTGACTTTTCGGTCGCCTGGTCGTTCGTTTGGGTTTTAGGCCCGTTCTCCTGTTTTGGAGATTTTTATAACTTGAAAAGTTGACTTTGGTCAACCTTCTTGAAAGACGTGCTCAGATCAAAATTCTGTCAGCTAGGTTAGCTACGCAAGCACGATTTTGGTCTTGTACGTCCCTTTGTTCACTTCCCGAGACTTTAGATAGCAGTTGTGGAACCTGGCTCAAAATGATACTGGGTGTGGGACCCACTTTTCGTCGATGCGAGCTCCAAATGGAAATTTCGCCTTCATTTTGAGTCCAAATTAAGTGATTCAAAAGGCAAACTTCAAGAGAATTTCGAGGGGAATCTAGTGGTGATCTCGGAAACGCGAGGGGAGGCTTCGTTTGAGGTAAGAAATCAATTTTTAGCCACTGCCAAGGTGATTTTCCGGATGTTTTGTTGTTGAATTTTTGAAATGTGAGATCTTGATCATCGTAAGTCCGTTTTGAGTCATTCTTGTGGCTAACTTGTAGAGTTTTTTCGCAAGGATCGTCGTGGTATAATCTGTTTGGGTTGAAAGGGTCTCGTTTTCCGAAAATTGGTGATCAAGGGGCTGCCCTTTTTAATTGTTGTGACTGATTTGCGGTGTTTTAAGCATCTGTTTGTGCTATAATTTTGGGGTATTAGTTTAGTAAGGTATTTGGGACGGTTCCACGGATTCGATTTTGAGATTCTAAGTGTGGGCCCCACAATCCCGTTTTAGACCCGATTTTGGGTCCGTCTCTGAAAAATATAATTTTAGTGTCAATATATTCGTAATGACAAGGTGATTAACCTTTTGTTAGTGGGGAAGCATTTGGAGACCGTTCGGAGAGGAAAGATTCGGTACCGTGAGTTGGAGCACGCGTGATCGGCTTTCAGGTAGGCTATGGTTTTCTCTCGTGAGATTGAGCATGTTTAGGCATTTGTTTATTGATTTGCTTGAGTATGGAGGGGTTCGGGTGTCGAGCATGCTAAATTTCTATAATCCTGCCTTAGACCTTATTTCGGGAAAGTGTTGGATTATGACAGCATGTCTCTTGATATTATTGAATATCCATATCTGGTCCCGGCTTACTTATGTCCGAGGCTTAGCTACGCACCCAGGTTAGAGTCAGGTGGTCACTTACCCGTGATCCGGTTTTGGCTACGTGCAGGTTCGAGTCCGTGGTCCCAGCCCACCCGTGCCCGACCTTTGGCTACAGCACCGGTTCGAGTCCGTGGTCCAGCCCATATAGGTTGACTCATTAGCTATAGTACCCGGTTCGAGTCCGTGGTGGTCCGGCTTGCACGTGGTGTATTCCCAATTCCTCACTAAAGCTTCGGTTTAGTCTTGATTACTCTCATCTATAGGTTGAGGTTTTGGAGGTTGGAGAGATTAGGTTAAAGTCCAGGGACGTAATGAGATACGGAATATGATTGGGAATGGTTCGGTTAAAAGTCAGGAAATTGGTAATATTGTGATAGACCTTCTAGCTCCATTATTTTACTTCAATCGCCGGTCCATCTTAGGGCTTATGGGGGTCCGTGCAGGTGGTTTCTTTTATTGTGCACGAGCGTACCCGTCGGGTTTATGGGAGCCCGGCGGAGTTAGTTAGATTGCTTGTCTTTGTTGCCTGTACGCTCGTGTACATACCCCCATTTACTACTCTTTGCACTTGATGTGACCCTTTATTTGCATTTCAATTTACTTTTGCTTATCTTGCTCAGTCGGCCGATGATGCCTACTGGGTACCTGTTGTTTTGGTACTCATGCTACGCTCGCATCTATTTTGTGATGCGGGTCCGAGTACTAGTAGCCGGCGTTGATCGAGCTTGGAGTAGACTTATCCGGAGACGGGGTGAGCACACGGCGTTTTTGTACTATTTCGGTCTCCATCCGTATATATAGACTTGTCTTTTTCCTTTCGAGGCAGTCCAGTCTCCGTTGTCCGGTTTTAGGACTTGTACTCATTTTGTAGTAGCCCTGTACTAGTGGCTTTCAGGTTCTGGGGGGGGACTTTATTTGTATATATGTTTTGGTTTGTGTCCCTTTGTTTATATTGTTATTTGCCTACTCTTGTTTAATTTCTACCCTCAGACCCATTACTTGTTGTTTCGGGTTACGGGTTGGTTTACCTGCTGGTGGGTTATAGTAGGTGCCATCATGACTTGATAAATCGGGTCGTGACAACAGATGCCCCGGATATAGGATATGGCAGTATCCTGACACAATATTGTCCTGATAATAAACATCATTATATTATTCAGTTCTATTCGGGTCAATGGAATGATGCCCAGAAAAATTATGCTACTATTGCAAAAGAAATTTTAGCCATAGTTAAAAGTGTTTTAAAGTTGCAAGGTGATCTTTATAACAACAAGTTTTTAATAAAAACTGATTGCCGAGCAGCTAAATTTATGTTTAATAAGGATTGTAAGCATGATGTTTCTAAACAGATGTTTGCTAAATGGAAAGCTTTATTAGCACCGTTTGATTTCGACCTTCATTATAAAAAAGGATTGGATAATAGTCTGTCTGATTTCCTTACAAGAGAATACTTAGACTAATCTTTTTTATTTTCCTTTCAGGATGAGACCTTCATGGCCTCCGCCCTCAAGAAGAGGAAGGACAGGAGCGGAAAGAGGAGGTAATATCCTCGCCCAAATAGGAAACCAAAAACTGATGGCGGCAAATATTGCTACTATATTTGATCTTAATACATATCATCCATTATACAAGGAGTTTATGAGTTTTGTAAATGCAAGAGGCCAGAAAGATAATATTGAGGCAAATACTTCACAAACTACCCAGTCATATATCTCCACTCTTACGGATGATGAAAATATTGAAGTCTTTAATAAGAACAAAAAGAAAGAAGTTATACTTCTCCTGGAATATAATGATTTAAGATGAAAAGATGACCCATGGAAACTAATGCACAGGTATCTTGACTCAACACAACATGCTACCCCAGCTTATAAATATAGAATGCATTATGAGATAATACTCTCATCGACAGGATCAGGAGAATTCCAACACTTCTACCCAGTGAATACCAGAAAAGTTTATAACTTTTCAAAGATTATAATTAAGAAGATTATATCTCCTGAAGATTGGGGAATCAGCACTTTAAAGGAAATGGATTATATCAGGTATCTTGACTCAGCACAACATGCTACCCCAGCTTTTAAATATAGAATGCATTATGAGATAATACTCTCATCGACAAGATCAGGAGAATTCCAACACTTCTACCCAGTGAATACCAGAAAAGTTTATAACTTTTCAAAGATTATAATTAAGAAGATTATATCTCCTGAAGATTGGGGAATCAGCACTTTAAAGGAAATGGATTATATCAGGTATCTTGACTCAGCACAACATTCTACCCCAGCTTATAAATATAGAATGCATTATGAGATAATACTCTCATTGACAGGATCAGGAGAATTCCAACACTTCTATCCAGTGAATACCAAAAAAGTTTATAACTTTTCAAAGATTATAATTAAGAAGATTATATCTCCTGAAGATTGGGGAATCAACACTTTAAAGGAAATGGATTATATCCATCCAGACCAAAAACTTGTGGTAAAATATAATTACTGGGATTATAAAGAAAGTTTTTTTAAAACTTTTTTATATGAGAATGCTAATAAAAAACATTCCTGGTTTATCAAAATATGCTCACATGTTGCAAAACAGTAGATACCAACTTGGTTCTACCAATGGTGGACTTTATACGGTCCTTCCCTAAGTATCCTCCCACAACTATACAAAAGTTTATATACGGAATGGGTAGATGTATCTCCCAAACTAATAAGTTTAGAAAAAGAAAATATTTTTTTGAAGGAATGGCTACTATGCATTTCTTTATAGAATTTCCAATTCCATGGATAATGAGGTGGACGGTCGAAGTTGATAGCACCGAAAAAGGCTTTCCTTGCCTAAAATGATTTTTTATACAAAATTTTGAAATAAATTAGTCCAAAAGGATTTAGAAGGAAAATGTCATGGTCAAGAGATCATAGATATGATTACAACAACCATTGATTCGTATAAAATGTTAATTTCACAGCCAAAAGTGGATCATCATAGTCTGTTTAAGCAAATCACTAGGAGACTTCAAATGAAGAAAGGAGCACTCTCTAAAACTGACATAATAATGTCATATATGGAGGAAGTAAAGAAAGACTTAATGAAGAATCTTGATATAGATATCCGCGATGATGTATCTATGACATCGGCTGGCCACACTACTGAAGGTGGAGAATCATACATGGCAAGCGAAGCGCAAAGTGATGATAATGAAGAAATTGATATTGATACTCTTCCTCAGCAACTCCAAAACCAGGTGGAAGAATCTTCTAGCAATACCTGCAACAGCAAAGGAAAAGGCAAAATATGAAGACCCCACTGATAAAATAATTGAGGAATAAAGACAAAATGACTTTAATAAAGTCTTATTGAGGGCCAAATATGTTGGCCACTTGTTGATAAAGAAGATCACATTATTTTGTCGGTCTTTTCTTCTTATTATTGGTCGATAGAAATTACGTAGGTCATTGTAATCTTTACTTTTTATCATTTAGACCTCTATATAAAGATGAATAAGGTTTAGTAAAGAGACAGATTTTAGAACCCTCTTTCTCTCTCTATCCCTCTCTAGTTGTAATATTTCTTTCTGTAAATCTTTCAGAGTTTGAATAA